>BOPP01000044.1:6687956-6706741 GCA_017312745.1 Gryllus bimaculatus
TTACAACAAGCATTGGGTGTCTCACTGCATTAAAAAGTTTTACCAAATAGTATTTAAACCACGGTTCCTTTTAATTTTCTCCTGTCAACACACCCATCTGCACACTCGGCGATTCCCAATCTCAAATAGGGAGCGACGCCGTTCAAATATTGGGGCATAAGCGCTACTTTCC
The DNA here is from genome assembly GCA_017312745.1 of Gryllus bimaculatus. Taxonomy (NCBI): domain Eukaryota; kingdom Metazoa; phylum Arthropoda; class Insecta; order Orthoptera; family Gryllidae; genus Gryllus; species Gryllus bimaculatus. Next base: position 6,688,129 of record BOPP01000044.1, read on the forward strand.
AATTGTCCGCGCTCCGCCTCTTGTAAACAAACGCGTCGGTTTCAGGCTTCTGGCCTAATTGCAGCGGCTCTCCGGCCTCATCCATTCCTTCTCTGGGTGTTCCACCAGATTTGCAGTGATACCCTTGACGCGCCGGCCCATCTACATTCTACTTACACGACTGCGCTGCTGGGTTGCTTGCAGAAACGGCAGCAAATGTCGGATCATGAAGTTGTTGGTTGGCAGATTGTTCGCAAAACGCGTCTCAGTCTCGCACCGGAGCGGATTGCGCTTGTAGCAAGTGACGGGTATTCAAAAAGTAGCTCAACCATAGCAATAGAAGGCGGGTGCGACTCTAACGGCAAACAACGATATTGACAGATCGAGTAAAGATCGTGCTAAAACAGCAACGTATTTTGGAAACGAATACCATAGACATTATAAACCGGTTTAGGCATGCGCGGGTCCAAAGACTCCATGTCTCACTCATAATTTGCCAGCTCCCAGTGACTGGTCGTCTTGCTTCACCTTACACTGTTCTCACCCACTTTTACGGGGCTCTAGTTTCCTAGCCCAGGATTTCTTTTTAGGGTACCCGAATTTAAACCCCCCTGGACCTGTGGCATACGCATATGGGGAGGCATGGGGAATACATTATTTTTTGCATCCGACGAACAGCGGCCTTCCCAACACGGAACGAAGCTACTGCATCGTCTCACTGTTTTCATCAAAACCGACGGAGATAAAACAGATTCTATCTGCAGCAGAGACGAAACGCGTAACAATCAGTTTGTTATACAGACGTCTTAGGAGTCTCCCGAAAAAACTCAATCTGGTAGTACATAATGGAAATATCAAACTTAAATTTTTGGTAAGAAGGTTTGCAAATGTTATTAATACTCAATATAGCAAATGTTGAATATTTTGTGTATATCCATATGATTTCCCTTCAATTACTTGCTACACTCCTGTGTACATACCTGCTCCATAGTACACCCCCGTATATTCAAATTTGCTTTTGGACAACTCAATATGTGATGATGATTTATCTTCTAATGTTGGCACATGCACAAACGTGTTATGGATTGAGTCCCACCATATGAATATATGAACATGGCAGCCATTGAAGATTAAATTTCAGAAATTGAGTGTAGCAAATTAAGTGGTTCTGGTGTGGAATATTTAAAGAATAATAAATTATGTACAATAGTGATCATAGTTTACTACTTACAAAGTGATTGCATTTCTCGTGCAGTTTTGGAATCGTTTTATAACTGAATGAGTTCGTGTCGTGTTTTTGGTTGCAAAAATAATGTATTGCCATGCCTCCCATATCTACCGTCAGGGTTCAAATTGCCTAAAAAGAAATCGCTAAACGTAAGTGGTTGAGAAATGTAAGTGAACAACCACATACAAACTGCTGATTATGAACGATGAAACGATGCGTAACTTTACTAATGTCTTATGTATCCGCTTCCAAAGTACGTGCTTTTTAGCACCACTGTTTATGTTTTACGTTCTTGGAGCACGGATTTATATGTGCTACCTTTTGATACGCATACAAATGCTGATGTCACATAGAACGTTTGAAATTTCACAACCAAACCAGTGATATTCGAATTATAGTACGTTTATGATAAAACAACGATGACTTTAAATTAGTCATCTGACACCAGGGAGCGGAATTAGCGAAACATTTTTTTACAGGGAAAAATTGAAAGGTTATCAATTAACGCGTCTCTCTTGAATTGAATCGCAGTGTGTTATTGTTATGGAAAATTAAAAGAACTTTAAATACTATTGGTAAAAACTTTTTAATAGTAAACACCAATTTGCTTGTGTAAAAAATAGTATTATTTTCGGAAATAACATCTACAAATCCGTCCTTCCGTGACTTTTTCGTCGAGACTTCCTTATTTTTTTCCCTTCATCCGCCTCCTTCGAACGGCTACCCGCATCATCTGCTAGCTTTGCTGCCTCACAAGCCGCTCAGCCAGAATCGCCCCACCCCACCCATCCGGTCCGAACCCCCTACCCGCCACCCCTCCCCACCGCAACCTGCCCCGCCGAAACCCTCCCTGTCGCATCCTCCTCTCCTCTCCCTGCCCTATCGTGCCCCTCACCTCACCGCCTGCCTCTTCGCACCGCCTGCCCGCCCCGCCCTGTCCCGCTCCGTCCTGCCGCCTCCGCCTCCCCGCCTCACCTCACCTCCCGCTCGCCTCGCCCCGCCTCGCCCGCCTCGCCTGCACCGCCCCATCGCTCTCTCGCCCGCACACTGACACGTCTACGCTCGGCGACGGGTGCGGGCGGGGGCGGGGCGGGCGGGAGGGCGGCGGGTCGGCGGCGTGCGCCGAAGCATAAAATTGGGCTTCGCCAACTTGTCGATCAGCGCGCGGGGAAGTCGAGGGCGGTGCGCGCCAGCGGGACACCGCTTTGCACTCCGGCCATTAGCCGCCGGCTAATCACAGCGCCGGCGATGGCCGAGGGGCCGGCTGCGGCGGCGGCGGTGCAGGGCGGGGGGCGGGTGGGGGTTGTCGCCCAGCCCCCGCCCCCGCCCCCGCCCCGAGGCGCCATTTCATTTGCATCGCGCATATAATCCCTCAATCCGCTCGCGAAGTGCGATTCGCCCTCCTTTTCCTCGGCGCGAACTTCCTTCCGAGCCGATCTCCACATAAAAGTGCTATTCCATCACCGAAATTGAATTTAAAAAACCCACAGAAAGAGACTTGAATCGTCAAATTCTCATTCCTTTTATGCGGGAGCTGATTGAAAAAAGAGCAGCTTTCAAACGCTAAGAAGGAAACTGGGTGTGGTCGGGGCGCGTTCGTGGCGAACGAGGGGGGCGGCGGCTAAGGCAGAGAGCACCAGCGTTGGCAGAGGGAGGTGGTGCAGCTAAGGCCGGGTGAAGCTGTACCACTCTGAAGCAAAAGGGAGTGAAAGAGATGGTGCGAATGGAGTCGTGTCGCAACGAAGGAGATGACTTTGTTAACGGAAAGAAACTGTACAAAACCGTTGGCGAGGGGTGAGAAGCGAGTGGAAATTCGAGAAGAACGCAGAGGAAGGTAAATCAAAAATAAACAAAAACGTGTGGAAACTTGAATTCAACGATGCCCCATTAAGGTGTGGGTTTGTCAATAGAATGAAAGTTTATCTGTTTATAAATTCAACAGATTAAGCGGTAGATGGTAAAAAGACTATAATTTCAGACTGAAGAGGTTTGAGGCAAATTTGGCAACAAAGGAGGATGCCAGTGAGAGTTGTGGTGATGGTACTGTAGATTACTTTACATGCGGATTCAGCAAAAATTCTGTACAGTAAAAAGCTATGTTTTTAGTCCTACTTGACAAAACTTGATGCCATCAAACGAATATATCCAAATTGAACTAATTATAAATAATAAAAACTAATGAGGTGAGTGGTATTACAGTATAGATATTACAGTTGCCTAAGTGTTTGTCTGAGGGTAAGGCCAAATGAATTTCCATTGCCTAGATATGGCTCTCCAAAAGTACATTGAAGCATTTGATATGGCTCACCACGGGTATAAATATCAAATATTTGACCACTCTTGAAGAAATAGGATTCTCTGAAAAAAACGTTTTTAGAGAAACAATGTGGTCACACCATAACCGGATATTAGTGTCCAATCTTTAAAACTAAACTCCAATTATTTCACCTTTGACACAACATAAAATGTCTAAAAGAAACATAAGATATTTTCGTTTCTGTTTAAAAAGAATTTCTATTATGATTCACTCATTTTGAACCATTATTTACTGTATTTATTTTGAAATCGTTCTCATCGTGTATTAAAAGCGTTAGTCGATGTATCTGTTGCCCAAGGACGCTAATCCGGGAGGTTGGTTGGACATATACTTTGCTCCCACAGTCAAATTGCAAGTGTCAATGCTCTGCGATGGCTGATGAAATATACGCGTTTAACAATGGCATATCAGAGGTTGAATCACGTAACTGTTTATATTCGAACAAGTTGCTGTTGGAAAAATACATTTAAACATTTTGGCTACTCATATCGACTTTTGACGAAATATATTGGAATCACTATATGCAATAACAACCCGCATTTGCATTTGAAATCCATATTTCATAAGCAATAAAGATTGGGAGCCCTAAATAAAATAATATTTTTAATATTTATAAGCATTTCCAAAATATAATTCGAAATAAATTGGCATTCCGAAGGAATACACGAAAAGAAATGTTTTGTGGCCTTCGATTTTCCAAAATGTTTCAAGCGGTCTCCTGAGAGATCAACGCTTATTTATTTCAGTTGTCCTCCATGAAAGTATTACTGATGTCGCCCATGAACCAATTAGACTACTGCCGTTGGAACTATGCAATCCATTCTGGACTGCCAACCCACGAAAGTCAAACACGTTAGGTGCTCTTAAAAATTGTCTTGCACTAACACACTACTTTGTGCTTCCGACCATGAGAATCTTTTACGACTTTATGTTTATTTAAACATTTATAAACATCCTAAGATAACATTTGCGACGTAGAATCTAAAACGCACCTTGGTCTAATGTTCTGAAAACGGTTAAAGAATTTCTCGATCACCATGAGCCGCACCAATTTGCAGGTTGTGCCTTGAATAACGTTTGGTTCCCTCGACGTAAAGAGTTCAGGTTCCGAAATGCCTAACGCGGCTAATACCAGAAGTGGACACGAAAGTCGCGAGGGAAGCAAGAAAAAACGTTTTGGGGAAATTCATGAGATATTTCTATCTCATATTGGATGAATAAAAGGACAGACCTGATGGTCAGAGTTGAAGAGGTACATATCAGCCATAGCAATCATTGGAGAGAAAGAAATCAATTTATAGAGATGACGCCTCAATAGATAATGAAAAGAAACAAAGAAACTGAGAGTAGAAGACGGAAAAACGAAACGTCACCGAAAGATAGGGTCAGAAAGGTAACAAATAAGGAGGTAAAACGAACTGGCAAAATATGCCAAAAGAATTTGATCTGTAGAGTGATGCAAAAATCTGCAAAAGATTCAAATTCAACATGGAAAAGATGCCCCCAAAAGGAAGAGCATATTTAAAAATAAGGTGTAAGAAATCAAGCGTGTAGTTGGGTGGAGGTTAGAACGATGAGAGGCGATTTCAGAAGTAACGAGGCACCGCCAAAATAAAATTGATAAGGGAAAATCTCCAACAACGAAGCGGTCCAGCGAGACCCAGAGTTTATTTAAATATTGTCAACTAACTGCAGAGGAGAGAGAGAGAGAGAGAGAGAGAGAGAGAGAGAGAGAGAGAGAAAGACGAAGGGAGAGAGAGGGGGGAAGAGAGAGAGAGAGGGAGGTATGTTAAGGAGAGTGTTAAGCAGGGATAACAAATAGACGGTTGCATTTGAATTCGCCAAGAATTTGGGGGGAGGGACATAAAGCAAAAATATGAATTATTGACACTTTGGGGATTTTAATATTTTCTTCATCTTTTGGGATTAAAATGTTTGGAATTTTAACGAACACATTTTGACACTTTCTTGAAATATGCTATAAGTTACAAACATTTTTCAAAAGTTTTAAATCTGCTCTATTTACTAAAAACATATCAACCAAACTGCTACTAAAATTTTACAGACCCAGTTTGAATAGTTTCTGAGAAAATTAGTTAAATTAACAGCCAAATGTACATGGGAGAGGTAGGATTTTGTTTCCCCTTAAAAGAAGGATGAAGTGATATATATAGTCGATCGATAGTGATATATCGAAAGTCAAAGGAACGATTTCGAATGCTTAAGGGAATGGTTAAGAATCAGTAAGAAAGAATAAAAGCAAATCGGACAGAGTTGGTGAAAATGTAGTTAAAGGAACGGTAGCAATATTGAGACAAATGAAAATGATTGTCCATCAGACATTCGCAGGACAAGTACAAACATGGTTTCGAGAGGACTATAAAAGTGTCATATGTAAGAGAAAACAAACGGTGGAAAGAAATGGCTGACAAAGCACGTAAGGCAGGGAGAAGCGAAGACAAACAAGATCGAACAACAAACGAAAATAGCGAATTGAAGATCCAGAGGGCGGTGGCAATCGATGGGGCCGTGGAAGGGGCGGGGGAAAGGGATAGTGAGGGGAGTCGAATAAAAGAAAGTCGAGGGGCGGTCGGCGCAGGGAGGGGGGCGTGGCATTTAGATTATTGGGGTCGGCGCCGTCTCCGCTGGCGGTTGCGTAGTGTGCTCGGGGGGGGTGGCGTGGTCAGGGTCGGGGCGCAGTGGGTATGCGCATTGTTATGTTTATTCTCTTATATTGTGTGTCTTTTTGTCCGACTGGATCAGTTCAATTCTATCTATTCGGAGTTAAAAATAGTATTTTCATGTCATATGTCGTATACATTATGAGTTTTGCCTAGTGCGCCGCGACTGAATCAATCTGGAATGGTATATATATATTCAAAAACATTAATTGTCATTACTGCGGTCTAATGGTTGTTAATATTGTAAATCTCATTTCCGGATCTCGCTCACAATAGCAGGTAATTGTGCAGTTTTTTCTAACCAAGGAAAATGCACGCTATTCAAATCGTTGTCGAAGGCAACAAATATATCGTTGTTGTAAATAGACATTAAAATGTGATGGCGGGCCTGCATTCTGTGAGCGGGGCAGCTGTGAGTAGCGCTGTACTCGTCGCTGTCCAGAGCTGGCTCGTTGCTTGTGCGCTGCGGATGAGCGACTAGCAAAAAATGCGCACTCGCACGCTGCTGCTTGCGCTACGATGCTTCGCCATTATTTCTATGCGTTATTGTCATTTAATTAACCTTTGGAAAAGATGAAAGTAAGTGCATAAGTGCTTCACAGAATACTAAAGTTATACGCATTAATAACATGTCATGATATCAAATGCCTTGTTAATGCTGGTACAAAAGTCTTTGATTTTCTTCCATAATTTTTTTCCTTTTACCTTTTAAATGTGGGTGAATTCAATTATCTTCGCTCCGAGAAACAAAAATAGGGGGTTTATTCAGTGTCGCTCAGCTGTGTGGAGAATTTAATAATTACTTGAATTTGCGAGTTTGGGAAAGAATGTTGGGTAAATAGTCTATCAAATAATATATTACAGTAAATTCTCGATATTTTTAAAATCGTTGTCTGCGGAGTACTCTTCCAGGGAGATCGAACAAAGAAAATATAAGATAAAAATGTCTGGCGACTTGTAGGAATTGAAGAGTATAAACATGTTACTAATGTTCTCTTAGATGGATTGGACATATATCTTCTCTAATGCTTTCATAGTTAGATGATTTTCTATTTTTTTTGGAAAGTTAATTTTATTTGTTGTATGCTAAATTATTTTATTATTATATTCCTTGGTAAGTGAAATAAATAATTGATGATTAAGTATGATAGTTATTATTGATTTTGTTCTTTTATATGTCTTTCAACAGTAACATAATAATGTAATAGTGTAAAAGTAATTGTATATTTTTGCTAATTTCAATATTATTATCATTATTGATCTTTTAGCGCATTAGAAAATTTAAAATGTTCATGTGAAAAATCCAAAGTACTCATATAGCGATATTCGCATTGGATTTGATTTCTTCCATTTTTCATTAATATTTCTTTCATTTTCATAATATTAAACTTTTCACAACGTTAAGACATCTCTAACGGAAAAGATATATTTTTTTCTTGGATTTTGATTAACTAACTTTCACTTCAGTTGAGCAAACTACTCTAAAATGTCTTCTTAGGAGATCATGAACCACTCATTGCTAAAACTAGTTCAACTCCCACTTTTCCTCTTTCATTCATCAATTCTATTAATTCCTTCAAGTATATATTTTCTATCGAGTGTTTAAGACGTCGTATATCATGGTAAATTCCATCTGATAGGGTATTTCATGAAGAACAGGCGTCTTGCATTTACTAACCATTTAGTATTTTCGAGCCTGTTTCGGCCTCTGAATGTACCGCCATTGTGACTCAACGTGTCCGCTGCTAACCTAGTCGGTAAAAGTCTCTGTATCGATTCTTTGGACGTGTGAAATCATTAAACAATGTAAGGGTGCGCTGGCGTGGGGAGGCGCGGGCAGTCGCTGGCTCTTTGATAATCACCCTCGGGGGCGCAAGCCGGGCGTGTTTTCATTAGGGCGGGACATATATGGGCCTGTGATGTCGGGCGGCGCGACGGCAAGCGCCGTGCGTTTGATCTGGCCGCGGCGGCAGTCAACTGGAAGGCGAGCCCGGGCCGGGGAGGGGGTACCGCCTCCCCACCCTGCACCACTCCTCCCCTCCGCTCCACCCACTGGCCACCACTCACCTGCCACCGTCTCCCGCCCCCTCGCCCCGCCCGCCCGCCCCGCCACACGCCACGCCACGCATGCCACGCCCGCTTCGATGCGCCTTTTCGCGAATGGCGCTTCAGAAGATCTAGGAGCGCTTCCCAAAAACCTACGGTTAAAATATCAGCGGTCGTGTCACTAAAATCAATCCACCACCTACTATTATAACAAAAATCTTTTTTGGAGTGGCAACAACGAGTTTTGAGTTGCTATAACGAAAGATAGCGTTCTTCTGTCTCCACAAAATATTTTAAATAAATTGAGAGTATGATAGAGTTTTGGTGGTTGATGAAGGTAACACCAATGGCAGTATTACTGATTCAAAAAAGTTTATTTCTAATGTTACAATATCCCCAAAACGTGCATTTATTCATATTTGATGATTATAAAAGAAAAATCAATACATTACAAATGTTAACTTATTCAATTTTCGACAAATTATGTCTATTCAAACAAAATGAGATCTGTCCCATTTTTAAGCGCTTTCTAAACTACTCGTGGAAAATCATTTTTTAAAAAAACATTGGAGACTTTGGATATAGGATTGAGGTTTCAGGTTAAGTACCTCCAAAAATAAAAAATATCGGTTTCAAATTCGAGGGGTCTTGATTTTCTTTAAATCGATATCAACACGCTAGAGTTGACTTCAGACCGACGGACTGACGATTTGCCGTCAACCCAATTTTCGGTATCAAGGTCCCACGAATCGCGTATTCTGACTAAAGGAGTTAAGGGGATGTAGTTTTTAATATATAGAAACAAGATTTTTCGTTATGAGGGTCTTACAATAAGTTTGTTGTTTGTCGAAAATATGCTGTTTTTCAGCGCACGATCACAGTTCTTTCTGTTCCTACGTAGTAAATGCGAGAAAGTAAAAAAGGGGGTTTGAGAGCACACTTGTGTGTTATATAATCCCAAATTTACTCGATAATTTTTTTCTTGGAATTATTTTTCCGGAAGAACTACTTCAGCTCTTATAAATGATCTGATATTCTATATTGTCAGAAGATTTTAACATTTATAAAGTCTCTACTAGGTAGATGAAAGACGCGCCATATACTTCATTACATTATACTTAAACGCATTATACTTCATCGGAATAAAAATTTAACCGGTGGTAATGAAACTTTATTTTTCAATTAAAATATTAACATTTCTCATCAATTTGATATACAAGTAACTATCATTCTCTGACACTCATAATAAAACGGGCGACTTCTTACTCTGTAATATATCTTTTATTTCGTTAAAACACGTGATTCAATAGAAATTATCAGATAGTATGTTATGTATTTACGTAAATTAATGGGTAATCAAATGCTAAATCTTTTTCCCGTAAAATTTATGGATACATCATATTCGTCATTGCACAAAGATACATAATTTGTATATACATTTTATGCGTACCAGTGTACAGTATCTTATTCAAAATACTTATCATGATATACTCTATTAAAATGTAGGAAAGATATATATTTTTACTCAAAACCTTCTCTTATCGTAAAAAACTGAATTCAAAATTTCGATGATTTAATAACTGCTGTCTTGGCGCAGTCATGTAACCCGCAATGCTTGTTTTCTGATACATCAGTCTTGCAAAACGTAAATGATTCGTTCTAGGCCTTGAAAATATTGTTTTCAATTTTTCTGACAATAGACATGATTTGACTCAAATTATTTCACGCCCACTAACATTATTATGAAAACCTATGCTTAGCATTATTTAAAGTGCTAATATTGAAGAATGTGTTTCATCAGAAAATATCCATCATGAAAAAATCTTACGCGGGATTTCGGTACGAGTGTAGTTCGAAGGGATTGTGAAAATGCAGATTTTTCATTATCAGAGATTTCTGTTACAGAAGAAAATTCAATTTGGAATTACCATATACATGAAATTCGTTGTGCGTAGTTTAAATTTAATTTTATTGCCATTTTTCGTTTATTCTTAATTGTTTTCAAAATAGAAAGAATTATGATTCAAGAAACAATCTTAAAAATGAGATGAAAGAGAGCTACTTACATATCACCCTTAAAATCAATAATCTTAATTTCCTCAAAACATCACTTATCATTTATATCAAAAGTCTGTCAACTATCAACAATAAACAGAAGGATGGTATATTTTACACTGTATTTTATAAATGTGTTTAAATTTCAAAAACACAAAAGTATATTAAGTTCTTTCTCATAATGCACAATAAATGCTGTTTATTCTTATCATTTTTTTGTAATTCTACCTATCAAGTTATTATAAGCATTGCTTGAGAGTCATTCAACAAACCCATATCCTTCTTATTTCTTTGTTACGTGAAACATTTTCTACATATTCTTAGTCGTGTAGTGAGTATTATCATGCAGCAATATTACAATAAAAATATTTTTACAAACGACTAAAATAGACGAAAAACATCTTCAAAACATATATCCAAAAGACCAATGGGGACTGGGTGTTTCATCGCCCTCACTTTCCCCGACACCGCCCCGCAGTGCGCAGCAGTCTCCCACCCCCTTTGGCGCCCGCATCGGCCTCCGGGCGGCGCCGCATTGCCCAGCTTCCGGCCGCTTTTCACCCCCTAAACGCGGTTCCTGGATCGCCTCGCCCCCTCCCCCGCGACGTCATGTTTCCGCCTCGCCTCCAGATCCGGACCGCGAATTACTCCCAATAAGAAGAAGCGTTTGGCGGAGGGCCGCCGCCATTGTTTCGCGCCGGGCGGGGGGGGGGGGAGGGGGAGACGCATGAAAGAAGCGGAACGCAGCGAAGAGAACAAACCTATCGCCGGACCAAAGCAGGGGGCTGGAAGCAGAAGTTGACTGCGGCGAGGACGCGCGGCGGTATCGGGCAGAATCGACTTCCCGGTTTCGAGCGAGCGATCGATGGGAGCGCCCGCTCGCGGAGGCGGCGCCAGAGCCCTGCCTGGTCGGCCGAGGAAAACAGACGACTGAGGATGCGCGTCCTTGGCACATAAATATGGCCGCACAAGGGTAATGCACTTCCTTGATATTGTGTTTACAATTATGTTTTGAGATAAGGCTCTTAGGAGTACTTATCTCTAAGTGCCTTGACTTGTACTTCATTCCCCGATATGAGAAATGAAATATTTCAGAAGGAGTGCCGATTTTTTGGAAAAGAATTCAAAAATGTTGCAACCCTCTGAGTAAAATGATATTCTAAAAAAAGCTTAAATCTTTAAACGATCAGATGAGTCACTATTTCAGTTGGTAAGAGCTGGTGGTTGGGTTCGAGTATGGTGTAGACCTCTACAAGCCATGGACCCAATGTAGTCCACAAGGCACTGTGAAGTTGGTGTTGGCTCCATAATGGACTGTGCTGTTTTTGCAAGGAATGGACCTCTGACTCAACTGAGTCAATCTTTGACTGCAAATGGTTATGTTCAGCTTCTTAGAGACCATTTGCAATCATTGATGGACTTCACGTTCCCAAACAAAGATCAAAATTTTATGAATGGCAATGTGCCAAGTTTCCGGGCCATAATTGTTCGCAATTGGTTTGAAGAACATTCTAGATAATTCGAATGAATGATTTGGCCATCCAGATCCTCCGACATGAATTCTATCAAACATTTATGGGACGTAATAGAGAGGTCATTTCGTGCTCAAATTTCTGCTCCGGCAACACGTTTGAAATTATGGACCGCTATAGAGGAAGCAAGGATTAATATTTCTTCAGGGTACTTCCAAGAACTTGAGTTCATGCTATATCGAGTTGTGCACTTCGCCGGGAAACGGTCGTCGGTATTAGGAGGTATCCCATGACCTCTGTTACTTAAGTGTGTGAGTATATACAGTGCCGGGAAAGTCCGCATTGGTACTTTGCTGGTGAGAGTTCTAGCAATAGAAATTATTTTGGTATCACATACTGCAGCTTATTAAAAGTAAATAGCTTACTCACCACAATCAAAACAGATGCTAAAATTGCTGTCCCTTTCACTTGTTTCCCAGTGATCTGGTTGTCACTAACATACATTAGTAAATTAAATTTTAATACGAGACCCTGACTCGGCTCAGTGCGGATTGACTTTCCTGGTGCACTGTACATAGTGCTGTAAAACTTGCCCAATGCGGAATCTCAAAGAACCAGTAGGGAAGAGACTAATGTGAATTCACAATCGGAAGGTCAAGATTCGATTCCCAGGACAGCCACCCTGACCGGTGTTTTCGTTGTTACCCTCGGTCGCAAGGCGAATGCTGGGATGGTTCCAAATCCCACGAACACCTCTCATTTCTCCCCTTATCATCATCCTTCAATAATAATCATTATTATTATTATTATAGTAATAATAATATCATTCTACCCCCTAATTGACACTTAAGGCTAACAATCTTGTCCTAACCAAGGGATGCAGCCGAAAGACTAATTCCTATAATTCCACACGTTGATCTCTCCAGGATAGAATAGAAGTAGGCCTCGGAGAGAAAAATGTGTTGCTTGGTCAGTAGTGGCACATACGCCAATAATAATAATAATAATAATAATAATAATAATAATAATAATAATAATGTGCGTGTGTCTGAAAGTGCTTGGAGAACGTTTATATGACGATGGGTGTAGTTTTAGCACTAGACACTGTAGCTGTAAATTGAGTTTTCTTAGATTTCGCCCCTTTTGACCCAATAGTGCCGCGAGCCGCGCCGTAGAAGGGACGGTTTCCCAAAGTGCCGCAGGCTACGATGAGTATCGGCGCAGAAAAATATTTAATGAAGCTCTCGCCAAATGCAGGTTTGAATATTTCACCGGAGAAGCTTTGCGAAGTCGATAGACGCGCCGTGATGCTTCGTCAGTTGCCCCACACAGGTCTTCTGCTAAAGTATTGAAAAGTTTGTATACTTGGAAGTGCTTTGCACTTGAAGTGCTGCCTGGAAGTTTGATGAGCGTGGGACGTGCTAAGTTATTTTGCCAAAGGCAGATAATAAGTTGAACCTCTTGAGAGTAATTACCGCGTTTAAGTTGTGAGGTAATTGATATGCAATTCATATAAAATGCAGGGAGTGCAATTTTTCACAAGAAACTTTAACACAACGGAATTTTTACCACAATATAAGACTTTCAACATTTAATGTAAAGAAAGAATAATAATAATAATAATAATAATAATAATAATAATAATAATAATAATGTTATATTCCTATAAACAATAAAATTTTTCTAGAACTGCGTGGCGTTATGAATACTATAAATATCCCCAAAACTAGGTTTTTCAAATAAGTATGTAATAAACATGCCGAGTTTGGTTTAAAGACAAGTGTAAAAAATATTTTATTGACTTTTTTACTATTTCCGCAGACATATGGTAACACGTAGTAATATATGAACCGTAGAGAATGTTATGTAATCCTGCGGAAAATCGATATCAATATTTTACGGAAAAACACGTTTTAATGTTCCCTGATACGGAAAAACTGGTTTTGCTTTCACGCGTACTTCTTATGCAGAATAGACAAAGTGTAAGGGAGTAATACTGCGGGAGAAAAATGCGTTTTTGCGACAGAAAACCCCTTATTGTTACGCCCTGGAAACGCAAAATTGATAAATATAGTTTCTACATAGTAGTAATATAGTGAAAGTTCCTGTTTTCTAGGTATTTGATGCCGAAAAATCGATTGTCGGCAAAACGTCGGTCTGTGGTGAATGCTAACACCTAAAGCGTTCAACAGATTTTCTCCAAAATGGAGATTCTCCAATCAATCTAGCTGTTGTCACGGCCCCTTGAATTTGAAACCGATATTTTAAATTTTTTGCAGAAGGGGTTACTTCACATGAAGCCCCTGTTTCATTTGCAATATTTTCAAAAAATTGCCCTAATTTTTTTATTATATTTTTATATGATGCCGAAATAGACGCTTAAAAGAATGGCGCGGGTCTTATCATTGTTGAAAACAATTAATTTTCGAAACTTGCAAAAGTTAAATATTTTTCGGTGTTTATCTACAACTAAAATTTTAAAGTTAGAGATTTTATTCTTAATGATATCTATTCTTTAAAAAAAAGAGTTTGAAATTAAATCACGTACTCTTATTTAAAAATTTGAGTAGTTTTCACGCAATTTTGCCTGAGAACCAACATTGAATTCTTTAAACATTGTTTTTTCTTAAAAACAGCACCAAATATGTTGATTACATTTTGACGTTGGATAGTGTAAATGACGCTTAAGAGAACGGTGCAGGTCACATTTTCGTTAAAATTCCTTATTTTTCAAAAAATACAAAATCTCACATTTTTTCATCGTTACAACTACACTTACAAATTTCAATATTTTCTTAATGAAATGTGTTCATCAAAAATTGATTTTCCAATAAGGTCATATTTGATATATTAGATTAGCATTTTTGCGTAATTTAGCGTGGAACATAAGCAATTTTTAAATTTTAAGCAATTATTTCCTCAGAAGTGGTTCAAGTTCTTTTCTTTATTTTTTTCTTCATATATGTTGCAAAGAATGGTAAAGAATGCTGATCTCTCTTTTGGCACACTCTCTGAATTGTTAACTTGTACTACAGAATGGCGCAGACGTACTCGTACTGGTTAGTTTTCTAATTTCTTTGCTCTGGGGCTGTCTTTGCTCTAAGGTCTTTGCTTTGTGGCCTTGTCCTATCCTTTTATCATCTGCCGTTTAAAGCGGCCAGGAGTACATGTTTTTCAAAATTTCTCAGTTTTTAAGTTTCCTAATGATAGACACATGTTAATGTTACTAAGCCCCTGTGTTCAATAAAATGAACATTATTAATCATTATCTGAACATTATTCAACTCGCGAAGATAATATACACTCATATGCTTAAGCAGGACATTACGTAATGATATTTGGATGTTCAACTTAATTGTGTAATTAGGCTTGTTTTCTGTACCATTTTGCCTGCATATAATGTTATAACAAATAGTGCAAGAAAGTATGTGCTGTTGAGCACCACTAGTTTAAGAATTAAATACGCCTCGCATATGTTCGTGAAAACAAAATAAGTTTATACACGAATTTAATAAGAGAAACACATTTTCATTTTAACGAATTAATTAATTTTTTCACTATTATTTTATTTACAAATTAACGTAATATTTTAGTAGTAGTAATAATAATAATAATAATAATAAGAAGAAGAAGAAGAAGAAGAAGAAGAAGAAGAAGAACAATAAAAGTAGAATCTTTGACATAATTACACGTCGATAACTTTATAATATTGCGATACATACTGTTGCATAATCATTAGTTATTTTTTGGTTTGGTTTGTTTCTCAAAACGTTGATTCATCCCTCTGTCCGTCCCGTAAGCAAACAACGCTAGAGCCTAAACTATTCGTCATTGGATATTTGCGAAAATTAATACTATCCATTCTAACTGGACTGATACCAGTCCCTGTGTGTGTACAACGAATTCTTTGAAGATTATGGGTATTTACATGAAGCCCCTGGAACATTTTTAATAATCTCTCAAAAGTAGTTCAGTTTTTTCTTTCAATTTCTTGACAGAATAGTGAAGTACACTTATAAAGATGGCTTGGGTCCGATTTTCAGGGTTATCCCTGAAATGTTTGAAATTTCCAAAGTTTACATTTTTTCGACGTCTTCCTACAGTTATAATACTGAAGATGGAATATTTTTCTTCATAGTAAATTTTTTATTCATATTTAATTCTTCAATAGATGTCTTGTAAATTCTTCGAAATATAAGTAGTTTTCTCTAATTTTAATTGATCAATACAAAAACATTATTAAAATCTCAGAAACGATACCAAAGTTTTCATTAAATTTTCTGTATCGATAGTGATATCATTTAACCACATAATGTAAATGCAATTACGAACACTCATATAATGTATTCTCTTTTAGATTAAGAACACTCGTGTAATGATTCATTTCTCACATTGTTAATGTTTACTTCATGGGCGTTGTTATTACAGTATTGCACTTGTGAGAAATAATTTCTTAGGAAGTTTCTCAAAAACCATACTTTTTTCGAGTAAATTACTCAAAAGTGCGCATTTTCAAAAATACTCATACGTCGTTTTTTCAAAACAGGAACCAAATAGTTAATAAAAATTTGCGTACAAATGTATTTCGCTTCTTTTAAAATATTCTTAAAGAAGTACTTAAATCCAACTATTAAGAAAGTGAAAAATTGAGAAATATGAAAAAAATATTTTATGCGCTAATACATAGTAGCTGGTAGGGCAAGAATAAAACGAAAAACTATCCAAAACAAAACAGGTTAGAAAAATTAAAACGGGAAAGTCTGAGCCATTCTACATCACCATTAGTTACTTCCTTGTCAATACATGCAGAATTATACATAGCATAGAGAAAGTATTTAATGTTCCCAATAAAATATTTTGAGATTTCGACATAAATTCATGTTTCGGAATCTCATGATACGTAATTTTTTTATATGTCTTGTGTCCATCCGTGTGAGAACAACACAAGTGTCTAAACTATTCGTAGTAATTTTACTAAATTGAATAATTTCCTGACATTGTCAGCGTTATAAGTCTCGAATACCTGAATTTACTTGAAACCTCTGGAACATTATCAAACTTTTCTAAAAAATCGTTACAAATGTTTTCTTAAAACTTCTTACAGAAATAAAATGAAATACACTTATAAAAATGATATAGGTACGATTTGTTCTGTTACTCCTTATGATTTGGGAGCTACGAACATTACAATTTCGAATACTTGCAAAAAATGCATGATAAAACACATATTTGAAAAAATATACGTGATATTATTTTTGAAAAATTCAAATAATACGAAAAACTATTCATATTTTTTAAATACTCCACTTTACGTTTCTTAACGAACAGATTTTTTTAGAAAATATTTCATTTAAAAAAATATCTTACACCAGTATTGTACTTTAACAATGGTAATATTTTTACAATTTTTGAAATTACAGAGCGCCTCGAGGGACATCTCGTTTTTTGGCGGGATCAAATGAGATTCAAAATGCGCATTTGCATAAACACTAAAAAAACATTTTCTTAATAACGACGACGTATGCAGCTTAGGGTATCAATTGATGTCACATCAGTGCTTCTAACCGGGAGGATCTAAGGTTTTTAGTCCCAGCTTGGCCGGAATTTGAACGCTAGACAGAGAGCGAGGTCGAATACAGCAGCTGTCTGGAGAAGAATTCCAGCGGCTGTTTGCTCTGATTGGTAGTTGTCAGTGGTTTCTGTCAACAACACTTGGCGAATGCCGGAACAGTATTCTAACAAACAGACCAAACGCGATCTTTCCTTCCTCTTCCTTGTCCTATCCTCACCTCTTACACACACTTACACTCACACGCACTACACTGCCACGCATAGCGGGAGACCGGTCGGGAGCTTAGAGCTTGTCCAAGCTGGGGCGGTGATCCGCTTGTGGAAGATACACGCTTAGAGAAGAAACGCTAGTCGAAGTGTAGGTCAGCGCCGGATCTTCCCTCACTTCTACCTTCCACGATAAAACATGCACTACACATTCGGGACGTATTGCCGTCGCAGTTGACGCGCCTGGAAACACCAATCAATCAATCAATCAATCTTAAACACAACTTAAGTTTTTTCAATAAAACTGTGCATATAGGACCAGATTGTACCCTTCTGTAATATTCTTAAAGCCATATTTCAATTCTACTACCTAAAAATAGGTAACCTAAAAATTGAGAAACCGTGAAAATTTGTGTATTAGGTGCCAATAAATGGCACCTGAGAAGACGATAGGATAAAAGTGAAAAGATAGCTCAGACTAAAGATATAAGGAAACTAACTAGTACGAGAAAAACTGTGCCATTCTGTAGCACCTCTAATTTTTGTTTATTGGGGTCTCATACAGGTATTGTTTTATCACTATCATAAGGGACTGTCGCCGAGACTGACTCCCTAGACAGCTATCTAGTTACCTATGCGTTAAGTTCCCCCGTGCATTCATTGAATGTGTGTGGGCGTGTGTGTGGGCGTGTGTGTGGGGGCGTGTGTGGGGGCGTGTGTGTGTGGGCGTGTGTGTGGGCGTGTGTGTGGGCACACACGCCCCCACACACGCTCACCACACGCTCACACACACGCCCATCACACCGCCCACAACATCACGCCACACACACACGCCCACACACACGCCCACATCACACGCCACCCACACACGCCCCACACAACACGCCCACACACACGCCCCACACACATTCAATGAATGCACGGGGGAACTAACGCCATTAGGTTAACTAGATAGCTGTCTAGGGATCAGAGTCTCGGCGACAGTCCCTATGATAGTGATATAAAACATAACCTGTATGAACCCCAATAAACAAAATTAGAGGTGCTACGAGAGAGC
>BOPP01000044.1:6706766-6731875 GCA_017312745.1 Gryllus bimaculatus
ACACGCCCCACACACGCCCCCACCACAACCGCTCACACACACGCTCACACACACGCCCACACAACCGCCCACAACACACGCCAGCGTGTGTAGGGGCGTGTGTGGGGGCGAGTGTGGGGGCGTGTGTGTGGGCGTGTGTGTGTATGTGGAAGGACATTTCACCCTTGGACCACAGCCCGTTTTTAAGGAAACTGCTCCGGCATTCGTCTGATATTGAACATAGATACCAAGGAAAGCTTCCTATCAGTGCAGTCTACTACTAGAATTTTCCTCCAGGCAAAATCTAATTTGTGCGGCATTGTTACAGATTTGTATGCTTTTTGCTGCTGCAAGTCCTGACTCAAAATTTATGACAACCAGCCAGAGTGCACAGACAATGGCAATGGTGTATCTGAGCTAATCCAGCGGCAGTTAATTTCGCCGAACTGAACGTTGGATACTCTATGTAAGTTATACGTACATTGTGAAGGGAATTCAAGCGGCCGGCTCATCTAATCGGGAGTTTACTGTTCCAGGCGAATGCCGGAACAGTTCCCTGACAAACCGTTCATGGACCGCGCGCGATCTTTTCTTCTTCTTCTTCCTGATCCCATCCTCACCCTTACACACACTACATGTACACATATATACACTACACTGAGCTTGTACACATACATACACTACTCCCGCAAGACACTGAGCTTGTCCCGGCTGGGGCGGTGCCCCGCTGGTGGCAGGTACTTAATAGGAGGGAACCCCGATAGCCGACGGTAGGTCCAGAAAGGGAAGATCATCCGCCACTTCTCAAGGAGAAAACATGCACTACACTTAAGGACTATTGACCATAGCAGTTGACGCGACCAGAATCAGCAAGCAATCCATTACGTAAATTGTAACGTAGTTCTCGTCAATGCGTTGGTTCTTCTGAGTCGCATCGTATCATGTCCACAACTACGAAGGAAATGTTCGCTTCTGCGATTCGCGAATCCATGACGTGCTAGGAGCGGAGGCGACGGCCGTCGCGGCGCCCAACGCAAGGCGCGCTCTGCCTGCCCGTCGCACAGAGCGCACCCGGCAGCCCCTTTCCTTCTGTCGTTTCTTTTGTGACAAAAGATTAACCCCGACTGTGCAACAGCGATGAAGGACTTGATGAATGGAAAAGGAGCATCGCAGATGGGAGACGCCACTATATCTGTACAACTGTCACCGACTTGCTCCGCTCACTGCCTGCTCTCTTCCAATTTCAAATATAGAACTTGCCGCCGCGGCGTTCCCCCCCCCCCCCCCCCCCGCCTCCGCCTCCGCCTCCACCGCCATCGCGACTGCTAGCACGAACAGAATGCCCGTCGCCATTGCCACCTTCGTGTCGATCCTTCCATCTCGCTCGTGCTTACTCTCAGAATATTAATATCGCGCCGCCTCTTTTACAGCGAGCAACCTTTGAACCCCTTCCTTTTCCAGCGGGCCCTGTCCTTTCGTCTCCGTCTCGCTCGCCCGCCGCCTTTTCGCTTTCTTTTGATTATAATTTTGATCATCGTCGCCGCTGCCGCCTCGCAGTCCCAATCCTCAGCAGTAATTCATTTCGCGCTAGATGCCGCCGCCGCCGCCGCCGCTGTGCGAGCGCGCGCGTCGCCTTAGTGGCGAACAAATCTCCTTTCATGAAGAACCTGCACTTTAAGCGGAGGGTTGGTGATGACGCGCAGGGCTCCAGAGAAGGCGGGCGGGACGTACGCCCCGCCGTCCCACACACACACGCCCACTCACACACCGCACACACGTCTTTTTCTCGCAACTCATCACTGTGTTTTCTGCGTGTTTGAAATCCGAGCTTAAAGGAGCCGGTCTTCTTTCTCCTTTTTTTATTCGCTTCCCCGAGAGTGCACGCAGCTTTAGGTCAGCTGTGAAATATTACGCGTTTCGTGTTGATACTGCGTTTGCTTTTATTTTCTCCAAGAGAGCTCGAGAGAAACGAGAAAGAGACGAAGAGCTGTTGCTTTTCGACTGATGATGTTCAAGTAAAGTCGTGTACGCGATTTTTGTTCTTTGCTGGAAAAAAATGTCTGTTTGAAAGAAGAAACATTACTTTATACCTGTCTGAAAGATAGTCCGACACAGCTAAAACAATATCGTGCCATCAAATAAAGCAGGTCTTCTAAACCATCTCGCGTGTACTTTATATGATTTGCGAGAAACAAACTGCTAAAGACGGTTTCACATTAATCTTCATACCGGAGGGCTTTGGCCGTCCTAAGGCAGCGACACATCAACAAAATTACGGACGCCCTCGCCCAGCCATTCTGTACAAGGAGATTGGGAAGGGGCGATGGCGAGAGGCAGTGGCTGTGGGCATCCGCCTTCGTGTTTCACGGAAATACACGTTAAAGAACAAAAGTCCTCCTTTTTCCACGGTCTGTTTATGACTTTATTATCCATTTATGTTCATCATACTGTAAATTTTTCTAATGACTTTAATTTTCACCAAAATCACTGTTTCAAAACATTTAAATATTCTAGTTCAAAATACGTGGATATAGAAATTTCTTACTTCGAAGTTAAGTTGTATTTCTTTCAATGTTCATCGTTTTCTATATAGATAGAGATCTAACAGAAGAGAAAATAAATTTCACTTTTTATCAGAAGGTTCTTTAAATATTGCGATTCAGTTCTTGAATGCGATATCGAAATAAGTAAAACAAACTTGATTCATTTGAAATTAAACGAATAACCTGGTATATTTCATATAACTGACATATTTTCAGTATCTTTTATCATTAAACTAAACTAAATGATGGTAGAACACTTTTGATCAAAATTCATTTGAAAAAGTTAACTATAAAAATACAGTCATTAATTAGAAAAATTTAGATGAAACAACATGTAATATAGACTAATGATTATTGAGTTGTTTATCTTCTTTCTCATATTTTTAAAATGCATTCCATTCTCCTTTTCATACAATTTAATGTTCTTTTCCTTTTTTACGCAATGGAAGAGCCTTATAATCTTTTTACCTGCGTCTCATCCGCGCCATCGGGATTACGTGGCCACTGATTACGACGCACCTACTACCTGTGCTGAATTTGGCATCCATCGGCTTCCCTCTACCGGCGATTGATGTAACTCGTAGTTCTCTATTTATTTTTGTTGAGGTAGCTCTTAACGCGAGGTAGCTTCTATGTCAACACTACAAGGAATACTGAAGGTAGGCAGAAAGAGGGGTAATGGTGGAAAAAAAGGGGGAAACAAATTCACGAATGATTCATGGGGTTTGGAACAAAGACCCACCACGCCACAGCACACAAGCAAACGACAATGCTCGAGATGAGATTCGAAAACAAGCCTTACAACCTAATAAATACGCCTCTCCTTCCTTAACTATCGCGGCTTTCAGTTCAGCGAGATGCTTGTCTTTTTAATGACGAAGGTCAAGTAATTTAAGGTTGACCTTCACTCTCCGTGATTCCACTACGCCTATACATGTTTCTATATATTACCTTCAATATTTCAAATGCATTACAATTTTGCAATATTACGCGTTTCAAACTTTTTTGTAAGACAATACCTTATTGTACTATACTCATTTATAAGTAACAAAATCATCGTATTAGAGCGTATACAACTCTAAACACTAATATTCTGTAAATTTCAAAACTCCATTTCTGCTTCACTGTATTATTGCATTCGTTACTTATAAAGATGTAGAGAATATAGTATACTACGAGCGAACAAATAATTATCGTCATTTTTCAAGATTATCTAAATCATTCAAGCAATTTCTATAAAAATATACTGTTTGCTAACACAATCAAGAAGGTCATTGACCATTTACACAAATTTCGATCAAGATCACGTAAGATTTCAGGATATCAGAGACTTGATCAAGGACTCTTTCAATCACATCACAAGTATCAAGTATCTAATCAAACAAGTTATTATTCATGTTTTAAGGATAAATATTAAGCTATGAGTTTTTACTTTTTGCCCTTACTTCTTGAAAAGACAAAGTACTTGCATTGTAATCGTGCGCTGGAAAAGGGCATATTTTCAACCGGAAGACCCTATTGCGAAATCCTGGTAACAGAAAAGTGGATAAATCTTGTTTTATATTTGTAGTTTTCTAAAATTCAGTGAGTTCAACGAAAATGAGACATGAGCAATTCTTTTAAGCGACTCTTGATTTATCCATTAAAAATATTAAAGAAAAAATATGAGCGATTTTTGAGAAAAAGTGTTTTAAGCATTGCATTAATTTCAATCACAAATTACGCAAAAACAAGATTTGTACAAAAAACATGACTTTATTTAAAGATTTGATTTTAAGACAGATTTTGTTACATGCAGAAATCTCTATTTTCAATTTTGTAACTTTGAAATGTTTAAATTTTGCAATTTTAGAAAATTTATTTTCGTCGGAATGAGACTCTCATCAACTTTTTACCGTTCTTTGATAATATGAAGAGAAAAGTTTAAGAAAAAATTTGGAACCATTTGTGAGAAAAAATTTATTTTAAAAAATTAAAAATTGTCTATCTTTCACGCAAAATTACACGAAAATATTCATATTTGTTTAAAAACCGTGCATGACCGTATATCGAAATCCGTCTTTAAAGAACAGATTTTATTCAGGAAAAAATATCAATTTCAATATTGCAGTTGTAAAATGACCCCGAAAAATATTTTCACATCTTCAATTTGCGAAGAATAGAGATTTCAACGACAATGAGACCTGCACCATTCTCTTAAGGGTCTTTTACAATCCAGGTGTGGGGGGCGTTAAGTCTAGGGCATCTAATATAGTGTGAGAAAGAATCAATTGCGCTGTCGATTTCCTGCATAGTTCAGAGCGTGGAGGTAGACAATAGTTACCTAATAGCTAATAATACTGCCAGTTAATATTATGTATTGGAATGGTCCAAAATTGACCTACATTGGTATACAACTGTTAAAAACAGTTGGATCTTCAAACCAGCGAAACTATCGATTCGTCAGCACGATTTGACTTGAACTTTGACCGTACCCTGCAGACTAGTCATGTAAGTAGCCTCTTTTTCCGTATAGAGAACACAAATATGTTAATACGAAGATTTGAACCATTATTTTAAAACAATTTTTCACACACGAAGACATATCATTCCCCACTAGACAAATATCACGCGCGGAAGCGCAGACAGAAAACAAGTGTCCTCCACATCCAGCAACTCCCCGTCTCGCTGAACAAACGACTGTCAACCCAGCGAGCAGTTGTTTCTCCTTAACCACATCTCTCCTGGATCGCGGGGCCCACGGCCAAGCGGCCATGAGGGGGCGGGGCGGGGATGNNNNGGCCTAGCAGGCTTTGTCACAGCGGCTGCAGACTGACGCGTCGCCCTGAAATTAATCCTCCGTCCCCTCGCTCCCTGCCCCCCTCCCCGAGTGACGAGATCCCCATCGTCATCTGTCGGCGCTCCCCCCGGGGGAAGGCTCCAATAGCTCGAAATGACTTCGTCTATATGCTCTCGCCGCCCGCACTTCCGCGGGGCCGCTTCGCTACGGGGCGTCCCGGCGCTCGTACATCGATCACACAGATGATGCTCTCCCAAAGAGCCGTCGGAGGTGTATTAAAAACGATTTTATTTCTCGCGGAATAGGTGGCCGAGAGACCGTCTAATGTTTCAGACGAGCGATTGATTTGACGTTCTTGAAGACGTTCCCAGATGAAAAACAGATTAGGAAATGGACTAGTGGTGTTGCAAAAGCGTATAATCTCTAGCATTTATAAGGCTATCGTTATGCAATATTATAATATCACAATTTCGGTATTTCTTATATTTCAAATATCACTCGATCGCGTCAATGAACAAAGCGTGAAAAAAATATTTTTAATTAAAAATTTTAATGCAAATATCTTTCTGACACCGAATTCTGGGTATTCAAATATTCAGTGTTTTCACGTACATATCCTGAGAGCATTTTAGCCTTAAATTAGTGATGAAACATACTTTAGTACATACAATAGTACATACTTTCTCGCTTTATTTCTAACTTGTTGAGGTTCTTGCGTTAACCACAAATGAACAAGAAGGTAGAAGTTTTACCATCAATCTATTTTTCTAAATCAAGGACCCACAAAACACAGACTCTTTGACTATACTATGCGAGGAAGTAATTTACTGCACACTTATACTTGTATAGAAACACTATCCACGTTTTCGTTAATATGGTCCGGTAATATGAGTTTTTCTGTTGAAAATTCGCCGTTTTACGACGCACTATTACAATACTTTCTCTTCTTACTAAGTATGAGAATGTAAAAATTAAATACCTAGTGGTGATTCAACCTTCTAGAGACATTTTGTGACATTGATGGAAATATTATAATAACTAGGGGTTCAAAAGGTAGAGTGATCTGAAAGCTTAAAAACGATCACAACGGCCGATACTTGTTTCACGCTGATCTGAGACACCTTCATCACAAACAGACATTTATGAAAAACATTATTTGAGGGTTTCACATCACAAGCTTAACGTAATTTCTTGCCCACCTTCCAATGAGTTCCAAGCCACACGTTATTTCACTTATTGTATTTTAGTACATACACTAAAATGGCATCATTTATGGTTCCTATGAGTGAGAGAACATGAATTCCACGACATGGACTCTCCTATTTATGTTCACTTGATTGTGTCATTACTAACGTTTTTGTTGTTACTAATATAAACCCGCCAAAATTTGACGGTAACTGAGAAGAAATTCACAGAAGTGATTGTTGTGTAAAAACAAGAATTTGATATATATTCCTTGACATCCAATCCCTCTTGCTTTGGTCCAAAACATTATTAGCAGGTATTTCAGGATAAATGAAAATGATTTTATTTAAATATATTTGTTTAAATTAAACCAAGCTTTGAGTTATGTGCATTTGAACTGTTCTAGAAGCAATACTTCATAAGCTTTGTCTTTTGTAAAATTCACTTGGGGCAAATGAACCGGTAAGGGAAACACACAAAGTGATTTTTCAGACATATTCAATGCGGAAATTCCGTAGAAAAATTTCATATGAGGTATTTAAAAAGTGGAGACCTCATCAAAAATAATATACCCACGTTTGCACAGTCACTGCCTTTGTAAACATAACTAGTGTATCATAACACTAATGTGATGAATTTACATGCCCGCGCCATGAGACGAAATTGCGATACATTTCAACTTGCAGAACAAACTAATAGAGAAACGACATGAGATAAGCGTTCTTTCTATTAATTTTACTATTTTATTAAAATTTAGTGTTTGGAATATAAAACGAGTGAAAATAACAACGTTTAACAAAAACTGAGGGTAACTATATTCTCTTTTAAGCAAAAATCACGAAATTTGGTTTAGTAAAAAACTTAAATTGCTTTCTAACATAAAATATTTAGCATTTAAAAAATAAATATTGTTTTCAAAGATGTCACTAATGTTCAACCAACTCCTTTTTGCCCATAAATATAACTTAAAACACTTACACCAGAGCCTGCAATTCTGGAATTAATCTAAAATCCACTTCATTAAGATAATTAACGGTAATTGCATCCATAATTTTGGCATCAGTAGTATAGATCAAATTTGGGAGTTCAAACCCAATCGAAGCCGCGGATTTTTTTAGAGGGAAAAAAAATTGTATGCGCCTTTCTTTGGAAGGGAAGTAAAATCGGGTGTCCGTTGTTGTAAACATCTGAGCTATATTCAAATGGCATGTTTCGTCAAATGGCATGTTTCTTCAAATGTTCAAAGTTACCTCCACCTCCGTGAGAACATGTCGCTGCTCTTTTTTGCATTGTGTGCCGAACACGTTCAGAAATACCAGGTGTAACACATTAGATAGTCTGACAAAATATGTGAGTTTGTTCATCGTGGACGACAGTCGAATACACCAAAAAGGATGCCCTCCGAATTTGCATGATCGTTCTCTCACATAGACGGCTATGGATTTCACCAAATGTTGTGGTTTAAAACTCTGCTGGTTGGGTACGGTTTCTGACTCAACAGCGATCAGCTCTCAAAGTAGAGACATTCGTCTAACCAACTAATGGTGTGTACAATACAGAAGACTGAAGAAGAAAACCAGATTTTTATAATTCTTATCCTAGGATATTGAAAATCAAAACGATCAACAGACTAACTAGGTCAATATTTAGAGATCGTTAGAAAACCATTTTCATGTGCATTTTCAACATAAATAAGAGCACATCAATTTTATTCGCTACATGATTACTCAAGTAACAATTACATATAAGTTCTCCTATTTCAGTATAGCTGTCAACTCATGATTTAGCATTAATAAATGCTCAAATATCTCTGTAATTAAGAATTTCTGGACCGACATTATAACTGAATTTCTATTTTACTTGCAAGAAAAATCTTTCGTGACGGATTCACCGTTGAGTTTTATTACTCCTGTTTATTCAGTTAATAACGACTGTAAGTTACTTTTATTGAATTCCTTCAAAGTTGATGAAAGCATTTTGACGAAAACAGATTGAATGACAATATTTTTATATAGGAAGAAGATTTCTTGATTCATGAAAATATATTTACTAGTTTTGTATGATTTACACATCATGTGTTCTCTTTTAAGATTAATAGGTTACGCATCTGCTAACCTTAACTCATTGCCTCGTATACTTATATTGCTTTTCAGGTTAATATCAAGATAATTAATCTAAAATAAATTGCTTTTTACGTTATTCTAAATGAGTTCTTCCCCTGATGGGTTGTGGATATTTTACGTCGGATTATCGAATCCGATGAATAACTTAACAGAATTTTCTAATGTAATAACGTTTCAAAGCACCTTAAAATGTGGGTTTCATGATTTCGTTAGTGATATAGTTATCGACATCATTAGACCAAAATACGCCAATTAACAGACGCAGTTGAAGTTAGTAAAACGCGGCGGTAGCCGAGGTTTATAACCAAGTCTATTATTTGTGTTATCGGTCATGAGTCGTTCAACCCTTTTCATGATACCGTATTCTTTTAAGAAACTAATATAAATAATAAATATATTAGATTTCAATACGTAGGACTGCAACGCCATCTTCCATTTCAATCCGATTCGATTCTTCAATGCATCAGATGCCACAGTCTGACATTCCGATTTGATTGTTGCGTCAGACGCGGTAATTTTGTTTCTACACACATTTAAATGTGTATGTAGTTCCTCGTTTTCAGGTGAAGGATTTTCTAGTCTTTTTAGATATTGCAAGTGGTGCACGTTTTGATTTATTGTCCGTAAAAACCAAGATAAGGAATGAGAAAGAATACAAAGATTTTCAACATTGGCGTTAATGTAAGAATATTAACAAAGGAAATGAATCAGTAATCCTGGCGTCTGACAAAAACGTTCTGAAACGTACTTTTCCATATCATAGTGGACAAATTCTCAATGCTGAAACAGTGTTTACTAGTTAACAAAAATGTTAGTATACCAAGATTAGTATTGAACATTTTTCATTTCAGTTATACTACTCATAAGTGACATCCGAATTTATTTTATAGATTCGGGAAACAATGGCAATTGGCATCTCGAACAGTGGCAATCTGCTCTCGCTGAAAAAACTTGGAGGTTAGGAGTCCTCGCCAGTAGTATATTTTAAAGGAATAAAAATTTCTAAACAATTATTCACCAGTCAACATCGACGAGTATACAATATCATCAAAATATTCAAGTAAATCAACGTCGGCAGTTTTGATCTTTTTATAAACGACTAGACATTAGCAATGATAAATTATAAGTTAAAAATAAGAATAGTTTAACTGAACTGTTGAACATTACTTCTGTATGTATTGTTTTTCGTGTTTGTGTATGTTCCTTATCTTGTGTGTCATTTGTTTTGAAGATCACTTGTTTTCTTAACGGCCGGCGGCTGTTAATACCTTAACAGCCGACGGCCGCTAAGATTGCCTTTTCATTCCTCTATTGAGCTTCGTTACATTTACAGGACAGTATTACGAAAAATACTTTACATCACTTATGTATGTATCCAAAACGAATGCGAAATTAGTTAAATTATGAGTTAAATTATTAATTAAATTAAGTTAGCTGACAACAAACGCGCCGAAAATTAACATAATCACTTCTAACTATTAATTATACGATACGAATCGCAGCGGAGTCGGAAGCGGAAATTCCGAGCCGAGAGAAGGCTCCTCCGGCCGCCGCGACCGTAAATCGGAAGGCGCGGCGACGGAGCTCTCCCCTCTGGTTTCAGCAGAACACGGGGTAGCGCTCACCTCGAATGGCGAAACAAAATGAAAAAAAGCGCGCGGCGCCCGAGGCGACAGTCGAGCCGCGCCCCCCTCCCCCCTCCTCCACCGCCTCCGCCGACACGCCTGCAATATATCCCGACTTCACCCCAGCTTCCGATAGCAGCTCGGCTCCGACGTAATTGCATTAACATTAATTGAAAGTAATGGGCAGTCGATTTGTGGAAAAAAAATCGAAAAAATGTTAGACCTATAGGGTATTTTAACGAAAAATGCTGCGGAGGGTATTTTTTTTAAAAAATATATATTTTTTCACGTTAAAATTATTACTCCTGCTGTATTCGCACGAGACGAGGGGAGCTTGGAATGAGACGACGTTCAAAAAAAAAAAAAGCGAGATAACCAGCGAGGGAGCGGGAGTGAACAAAGCAAAGGAGAGAATAACAGTGTATATCGCGCTGAATAGGAAAGAGGCTATCAAAACCCACACAGGTAAGAGGAGTCGGCGTGGCTTAGGACGCGCGTAGTCGGATACAAGGGTCGCTGGCGAATTCACAGAAGTTGGGAGAGGGGAAGCGGGGGTGTTAGCGCGGCGCGCTCGCGTCTGTGTGCGAGAGCGGAGGCGCGTTCTATCATCGCAGCCATGTTGGAATTTCCCTGGAGTGGAATCGAACTCTTACGAGCGCGTACGCCCTCCCCAATCCGAATATGACGAGATAAAACAGAGCGCGCTCCCGCGCAGGTAAATACGCCCGCCTGTGAGTTTTATACCGAGCGGACGTAAAAAACGAGATCTGAGAACCCTTTTTAAAACGCACATTTCAATGTTTATCATCAACAAAATGAACAGTAATTCATCTCAGTCAATGGAGGCAGTAATTCTAATAATGGAGCAGGCGATGCGGCGAATAATAAAATGGGGAATGTA
This sequence comes from Gryllus bimaculatus, assembly GCA_017312745.1. Classification (NCBI taxonomy): domain Eukaryota; kingdom Metazoa; phylum Arthropoda; class Insecta; order Orthoptera; family Gryllidae; genus Gryllus; species Gryllus bimaculatus. The sequence continues at coordinate 6,717,902 of BOPP01000044.1, forward strand.
TAATCTACAAACGAGCCACGAAAGGTCGCCCGGGATTCATAAATCAATGATTAACAATGACAGATCAGCTACAATTATTCATTTGCTTTGTTTACGGCGGGAAAAATATTTTTCAGATTCTCGCTGTTCTCTGACACCTCTTTGTTATTAACCGTGGCGTAGCATTTTCGAAAGCATTTTCTTTTCTCCGTATATCAGCACGTTATTGAGGCGTGGCGTGCAGTGCCGATGGACGGTACTTTGTCATTACGCCGGCGCCAACAACGGCACAGTTGGGTTTCATTATTTCTTCATTAGTTTATTTTACCTGCTCTGTAATTTATCTTTCCATATTCCGATGAATCTGAGAGATTATTTTACGAAATGCCAAATTGATGAGAAAGTGATCAATATGGTGTGCATATTGAGTGTTTTGAAAGAAGTGGTCATCTATGAAAGTCACATTTTAATATTTCTGTTAGAGAAGTTAGGTTACGAGTTTTTTTAGAAAAGTTGTATCTAAAACGTAACTTAAAAGTTACCTAATTCAATGGAAACAAAGGATTTTCTCGCTTTAAATCCCTGTTTAATAATGATACAGTAGAAAATGGTGCAAGAAATGTATAGTGTAGATTTATTTCGAAAACATTCTGTGAATATTAATATGCACGTTGTATTTTAAATAAATCCCAGGACGGTATCACAAATCAATAATTTTCTTCTACATGTACAAACAAACTGTTAATGAATTCTGTAAATAATATTCTTCAATTTTCTTGTCTCTTCAAACACATTGTTTTCGTCGGTTCAAAGGACAGTCATCCTTATGATAACTGCCTCAAAGCAAACAAATTAAATAGTTCATCTCTCTAAATAATATGATCGTGAAGAAAAACTAAATTATACAAGATAATAACATGAGCGTACTTCTTTACCAAAGCTCGCAACGTTGGAGGTCTCCCACACAAGAGTTGCTCCGTGTGTAGGAATAGTTCCCGCAACGTGGGGCGACTTCCCTCCCAACCCCGGCCAATTTCATTTCCCAAAACTTTCCGCAGGGAGCTCACAGGAGCAGAAATTGCGCCGCACAAAGGCAGCCAGTGACTCGCGAATAACTCCACAGTAAATTCGCGGAAAAAGTTGGCGTAATCCGCACCATGCTCCAGTCGTTTCTGTCTCCCAGTCATCACCTTCATTCCTTTTCCGCTCGACCCTCCTGCACCACTAGCGCCCACGCCCCCGCCTACGCCCACACGCACCACAGCCCCCACACCACCGCCCCCACACCACCGCCCCCGCACCACCGCCCCCGCACCACCGCCCCCGCACCACCGCCCCCGCAACACGCCCGCACCACCGCCCCCGCACCACCGCCCCGCACCACCGCCCCGCACCACCGCCCCCCGCAACACCGCCCACGTCCGCGCCCCTTGCCCGCTCGGTGCCCATGTCCCGCGCCCGTGCATACCACATGCCCATGATCTACTCCGCGCACATGCCACGTTCATGCTCACGCTCTTGTACGGCTCGTTCCATCCTTGCTTACGCTCATGCACACGCCCTTACTCACGCCTACGCCCACGCCATGCGCATAACCGGCGGACATACCCAAAAATGCACCCGACGCCACTTGCCCATGCTTAAGCCCTGCAAGCGCCAACGTCCAACAACCACGTCCACACCTGCGCCTATGCCAACGAATGCCGTCAACGCTCACGCACGTGCCCACGCCATGTTCCATGCCCGTGCCCACTCCCACGCCACGCTCACGCCCCGTGCCCAAGCCCCGCTCATGCGTCACCCACGCCCACATCCACGCCGCCAGCTCACATGCCCGCGCCCACTCCTACGCCCACTACCTCCTGCTGCTGGCTTATCTCACAGTCCAGCAACGTCCAACTCCTGCCGCAGGACTTCACGGCCCCACCTCACATTCCGCCTGCGGCCCGCACGTTGTCTCCGCAAGCCCCGAAGCACCGCTGCTTCGATTTGCAACGTTACCGTCCTTCTTTATATCGCTTCCGCGGGCCCCACAGTATCCACGACCCCATCACCACGGCCGTTCACATCACATACAAATCCACTCCGCCAGTGCCCTCCGCCTCCCCCGCACCGTGCTCACCGCCGAGTCCGCCGACACGCCGCCGTCCACGTCGGTCCTACCATCGCCGCCCTTCGGACAGCCACGAGAGGGAAAACGCCGGCGCTTGGGGAATCGTTGGTCGGCCGGCGTTTCGCCCTTTCACGGCGACGCGGAGGTCGTGGCGCAGCTGGCGGGCGAGGGTCACTTGCAGCCAGAAGCAGACGAGGGCAGCACACGAGCGCTGGCAGCTCTTCGGGAGGAGGGTTGTCGTGTACGAAGGGACGGGAGCCACGAGACATTTGTGATGCACTGCACGGGAGGGGAAGGCATGGGGAGATGCGGCCGAGGCGCCTAGGAAGCTTTCGAGGACGGGGCATTTACGGTTCTTGAGGGGTGGCGGAAGCGAAAGAGGATTGTGAGGCGAATACAGCGCGAAGGCACGTAAGAACCGTATAAAGCAGTGCACAGTGGTCAGAATGATGTGAAACACGCGAAAATATATTTGAAACAGAGAGGTTGATTATTCTCACTTAACCACGAGAAACGCAAAGTTTTGAATGAAGCATTAAATGCTGAGAATTGCAAACTACATGCCTGTAAAATGCATTTTGGAGTTGCGATTCTCGAGTATTTTCAATGGTTCATTATTGCAAAAATGTTTTATTGATATGTTTCACTATTTTCCTTGAGTTTCATGATCGTCATAGGAGACATTCATTTAAATCAGAAAGTTAGGTTCTTGTTTAATATTAATAATTTCAATTTTAATTCAATATTTCCTTCGGTTGGACGCCGTGTGTCTATGGGAATTCTGTTCTCAGGCGTTTTTGTCCTGCGCAGGCTCCTCTAAGTGCGGAAAAGTAAGGATGTCTGCTGTAGACGAAAGTCTAGACATGAATTCCTAGAAACACGGCGACCTATTAAATTGTGAATTCGCCCTTGAAAGCTTCATTGCTTTATTTATTCCAATTTTGTTTGTGTTATCACGTCTTCTTACAGTTAGTGCTTACAAGTCCACGTTTTTCGTTTTCCTTCACTTCGTAATTGTCTGTGCGGGCTTTAGTTTTTGGCCGCAGCGGGGGCGCAGCGGACCGAAAAGCGGAGCGGGTCGATGGGAGGGGTGGATGCGGGGGGGGGAGGCTGATCGTCGCGGCTGCCTCCGCGTCCTGTCGACTAATTTGCGCCGTCTTTTGTTCCCGTAACTGTGGCGATTCCCGGGAGCCAGACGCTGCTACTCACTGGTCAGCCGCTGCCGCACTCGCCCCCACTTGCTCCCCTTTTCATTTGCATTCTGAGAGCAACGTCCTGCAACTTAAGCAATCAGATGGATAAAAAAATTCGAGGATGTTCTCTTGAATTGCACTGAAATAAGAGTTTGTCATATTAATCTCGATGTCGTGCGAACAGATTTTTGGTAGTTTTTAGAAAACTATCTTCACATATTTTACAGTAAAAAGTAAAACTTTAGAAGAGAAGATCCCCAACTCCTCTCTTGCAGGAACTCTTTTTTAGTAATGATTTGCTTAATTATTTCAATTTATTTATGCCCTAATATTTTTCTGGGACATTTTCAAAACAGAAAATTGTTCCAACCATTTTGATAATGTTGCAGGTTTCATTTTCGTTGAAAACTCTGATTTTTCGAAAGCTACAAAAATTCAAAACGTTTTTTTCATTCTAATTTCTTTCCAGCAAAATTTGTATTTTTATAATATTCATCAAATTTCACCTTTGCTAAAAATCTGGTTAATGTGAAAGACAAGATATTCTATGAGGGATGATGATCTTTCCATTGCTCTCAATACACTAAGGGAAGTCTTGTTAAGAACTTGTCGCACGTTTGAAATGAAGCGCGCCACGCGCACGGTGTTACCGACTTTCCGTCCCGATCCTCTGACAAACGGGCGAACGTCTGTCTTCGAGCTAACTATGACTTGTTATTTTGCAGAGGAGTTTTTACGTTTACGATTTTTCAACATTTCAGAATTAACTCCAGAAAAAACATTGTACTCAAAATACTATAAATATACTTGTATAATAATTTTGTATTATATATTTTTATTGGAACAATATGTTGTCAATTACAGTAAATTAGTAATTGGCAGTCATACAAATTTCTAAACAATAACTATTGTAACGTATTGTAACCATATGTATAATCATATTCAAATATAAAATGATGTCAAAAATATGTGTAACACAAAGAAATGGAATTTCCTTTTAAAACGACTGATTTTTTAAATAAATTATTAGAAAATAAGTCCCTAGTTGGCGAATGTAAAAAACCTGTAAAGGAAAAGAGTCATTCAACAGGCGTGGGTGTACATGACAATGTATTTAAAATACGTATTTCAAATACTAGTATTTAAATACTACCCAACACAGCTCATTTCAAATCGTACAACATTTGGTTGCAAAAACTAAATATTTCCAAGAAAATATCAATCCATATTTGACAATTATAACTGCTTTTCATATAGGTAAATCATGTCCCAACAATAAGACGTAATTCACAAACGTGAGCTCCCGATTCATTGTTGTCGAGTCATTTTAGCATTCCAATTTGATATTCCCTGAAAGCAGTATTTCAAATAATTTCTAAAATATTAATGTGTAAATGTCGAATGTTACAAGGAACAAAAGGTTGAATGTAAGAAACGAACAAATAAATTTTAAATTATCTTACAAAGCATCCAAATGTTGAGAATTATGTCCATGAAGCGCAGTAATTTCGGACCGGGCATTATTTTTGTCTCCTTATTACCTCCAAAATACTCATATTTTCAAAAAATTTAACATTACCTCATTTCAAGATCTATTTTTCATAAATACATTTCATTTCAAAAACTGCATTTTTACAATTGTAGTTGTAGGAAGTGTCCGAAGACGAAACGCAGTCAATTCGTTGCGGGCTATTATGTTTCTCGCGAATTTACACTCTCACAAAATACATATAATTTGAAAAAATTCAACATGACCTTATTTGAAGATCTCTTCTACGAACACATTCATTAAGAATAACATTATATCTTCACAACTGTAATTGTAGGAAGAGTCCGAATTTTTTTTTAAATATTTTCAAACTTTCACGAAATCATGCATTTCAACGAACATGAGTCCTTCACCATTCTCTTAAGCGTCCTTTATGCTAAGATCTTAATTTAATAAAAAATGAGTGGTTTTTAAGAAATAAATGGTCTAACGAAACTGAAAATTGCCTATGTTTGACACAAAATTTCGTTAAAAATATTCATGTTTTTGAAAAATTGAACATGACCTTATTTGAAGTTGTTTTTTATAAACACATTTCATTAGGAAACAAAGTATCATCATAATTGAAGTTGAAGGATGAAGCCGAACAAATTTTAAAATTTTTCATTGTCGAAAAATCAGGGTTTTACACCAATATGAGACCTGCACCATTTTCTTAAACACCCTTCAAACAACAGAATTTCATGAAAAGCACGAAGCCATATTTGAACAACATTAAAAATTTCTCGTATTTCACGCTACATTATGGGACAAATATTCAAATTTTCAAAAACTTGTACATAACCTTATTTCAAAATCGTTAAGAAACAGATTTTCTACGGGAAAATATCTCAATCTGTAATATTTTAGTTTTAGGAAGACGCCGACAAAAATTAAATTATATCAATTTTCGAAAAATCAGTTTTCAACCAACATGAGATATTCGCCATTCTCTTAAACGTTCTTCAGACTATCTAACAAGAAAATTTAATTAAAATCGATGGCGCCATTTGTTTGAAAATTTTGAAAATGTGCCAGAGATTTTATGTAAAGTACCCCCCTAAATTAAAATATTGGTTTTAAATTCAAGGGTCCCCGACATCAGCTAAATTTATGGGGGGTAGCAGTTTTGGAGAATATTGGCAGATCAGTTTAGCAGCTAGTGTTGTTCACAGACAGACGGACAGACGTTTTGCCGTCAATCGTTTTTTAGCTATCAAGGACCCACAAATAAGGGATTCTGGCTACACTACCTGTTAGAGGATTTAGCAACTTCATTTATCCACATTTTCGTTACCAGAGCCCTGTAAGAGGAGTGTTTTTGCCAAAAATTCGCGCAGCATTACATAAATTTCTCTCTACCGCGGTAGCAGTAGCGGTAGCCAGAAAGTAAGCATTAATTTTGTTCAATTTTTGAAAAAACAACGCTGCAATCTTATTCAATGCTTGTTGCACTACCCGAGCAAAAAGTTTCAAGCAACAGATTAGAGATTATTTTGAGAACATGTTGTAAAGTCTCCATTAAAACACAAAAAGATCAAACACTTGAAAAAAAACCAAGTGTTGAAAAAAATTTGTGTGTCTTCGTTTAAAGATCTCATTTTGAATAACAGATTTTATTCAGAGGAAAAAGCTAAATCTTCAATTCTGTATTTGTAGAAGACTTCGAGAAAATTTCAAGATCAAACACTTGAAAAAACAAAATGTTGAAAAAAATTTGTGTCTCCTCGTTTAAACATCTAATTTTGAATAACATTTTATTCAGAGGAAAAAGCTATATCTTCAATTTGGTAGTTGTAGAAGACTTCGAGAAAATTTTGAACTTTTGCAATTTTCAAAAGTTTTGGGAGTACAACGAAATTTTAGCCGACTTTATTTCTCTATTCGTCTTTTAATCTAAGAGTATTGAAGGGGAAATTTTAAGAAAAAATTGGAGAATGTTTCGAAAATTTTGAAAATATTATTGAGGTTTCATCTAACGTATCCTCAAAATCAAAATATCCGTTTCAAATTTAATGGGACGCGACATAGATAGTTCGAGAAAAGTCATGTTTGGTTAAAATGCTTATGGTTTAGCAAAAATTGGGCCATCGGACGACCTTATGGGTTGGTGTGTGTATTGCACTATTCAGAAATGCCTCTAGTCTACTTCTCAGTCCCTGTACCCGATGCTTCCATCGCAAACGCGTGCAAAAGGAGAATTTCGTTTTGTGAAAGGTGATGTTCGTATGGAAGAGCGTCAGGAGCAGAGATGAAGGGAGCCAACTTGTTTAGGATAATGGTAGTTTCCTGCTCTTTGACAGATTTAGGTTTGGTTGGAAACAAGGTGAACGGTATCACCGCTCATGACAAAAGTAAGCGCGACTCCTGATCAAAGAGAGTGTCTGAAGTAGAATACAATCTACGCTCTTGAGACCATTGAGTGAGAACATGATGTCTGAAACTAGAGATTACTGCAACGAGAGAAGAGGAAGTGAAGTCGCTGTCTACACAGTATGATTAGCAGCGATTAGAACAGACGAGTAGGGAGAACTCAATAGTCACACAGGAGTTGTCCTTTCTCTAAAGAGAACCCTAAACATGTATTACAATCTCGTTAACAGAATGTGCCATATCATACAGAAAATAGTAAGACAACTCTCCTTCAGATGGGTCAAATGTAATCTTTAGTGTATTTAAACAAGTACTGTTCGAGAATGAAAGGCACTCATACTACTGGCGATATTCTTGCGCATATAATATACTGCACTGAAAATCAACATAAAAACAGATGCTTAAAAAAATTGACGGAAAAAATGGAAATGCATTTGAAGTCCGTGTACACGACAACGAGGAGAAAATTCTTTTATGTTACTATTATAAATGAAGAAATAAATTTTACCACGGTGTTGTATTTCAGAAAAGCAATGAAACGCGCCACTGCAATTTAATGCAACAAATAATTGACTTAAACTACAAATGTTTTATAGCTTTCGGACTAATCAAATCTAGCACTTCATACGGAAAGAGGTCAGAATTTAAAAGGATATTTTTCTTTAAGACAATTGGACTTTTGGCAAAGTTTAATTATTAATAACGTATGTTAAAACAAGGACTTTCAACGAGAACAAAATAATGTACAGTTCGCTCTGTGCGGACGTGGTGAGCTGACGTCTCTGCTGCGATCTTATCACTCCGACAGTGACCCAACCTTTAAGAACTATATGGCGGTGTAATTTGTGTGCGGTTGTGACCCTGAACGTAATAAGGCATCGCGAGTTTATTTACTTAATTTTCCAAAGTGCAGTTATGAGAAATTAGTTTATTTTTCTTCAATAAACAACTTCGAAAGTGGATTCTTCTGCCTACAAGGGAACCACTGACAATTTAATCAACATGAGATTACAGGAGAACCGCTGACCCTTCAACCAACATGGAAACTACCAGCATGAAAAAATCATACGTAAACGTGTTCCCTACAAAATATCAAGCAAATATAGATATTTGCTTGATAGAATCCCAAGAATGTATCTCCATAAAATAACCACGGCTGTAGCACGTACAGTTAGTCCTAAAAAATTAGTTTTGTTTCTCATGTATTGAACAACAGAAAATGCATATTTTAACTAATGACGAAGCTCAAAAGTTTACAGATCAATTCAAAGCAATCAAAATTAATAAAAAAGATCTTTGTGTTAGAGCTGGAGTTATATTCTCAAATATTTGTCCTACTACCCTACACAAAGTAATGGCAAAAGAACTTCAAAAGTGCGATAATCAATTGACCACCAAAATATCTTTCTTAAAATCTGGAATATACGGACTTGGTTTACAACTTTTTATGTACTTTCGGTGGTTTATGTTGATCCTGATTCAGTCGATTAACATCCGGATTCTCTGTTGACTTATAACGAAGGAGCTATATCTATAAAAAACTTTTGTCAAACAAAACCATGACTTACTTTCTGTGTAAATGAGAAGGTCTCGTAGACGAAGGCCCTGCCCTTCCACTCCCATTACAAATGAACACGCAGAACAGCTAACCTTACCTCAAGATCAAAACAATGATAAAACCGTTAACTCGCAGCCACCTGATGAAAATAACTTAGATACTACCTTTACAGTGCCTCCGTCAGGTAAAAGACTCTTACATTTGATTCTCCTTCACTCTCTCAAGCCGGCTCTAGTGAAATTTCAAAAACTCCAGGAAACGGTCAGAATGTTAATAAGCCTAGGGGAAGAAATAAGAAAGGAGGACAGCCTGTCATTACAGCAGATGGTAAAAAATCAGCATAGGAACTAATTGAACCACATAACGAGACTATTAAAATAAAATCACAAAACTATCCGCTAAGTTACGATAAATACAAATATTTCTTAGAAAAAAAGTATGACTCCAATGACAAATTCAATTGCTAAAGACTATGTAAATTATATTCCAGCTCTTATAAAAATAATAACAGAAACCCATCCTCCTCTTATTGGTAGATTGATTAAATCTAGAATCAATAGAATTAAAAATAATCTTAAAAAGTATAGAGTTCTAAATCTGAAATGTCAATTTTTTATAAGGAGTAATATATTAGTAACTATATGCATACAATCCTGCAGTGGAATATGAACAGTTTTTATACAGGACAAGAAAGACTTCAGCTTCTTAAAACAGTGTACGATTATTCCATAATACACCTTCAAGAAACTTCAAAGACTTAACAATGAAAATATTAAGATATTCCAATACTTTTTCAGAAACCGGGTCAACTTTAATTACGCGAATAGAGATGTAGCAATTTACGTTAAAGATTACTTAGTAGAACACGAAGGTGACATTCAAATGAACTCTGAAGCTTTGGTTCTTAAAATTGATGCTTCTTTTACGCTTTTGTACCTTCTAAAAGTACTCATTCTAAAGTGAAGAAATCAAAGATGTACTAAGCCAACACCTAAAACCACACATGTTATTAAGTGATTTTAATAGTCACAACCCTATATGGGGTTCAAGTTGAATCAATCAGAGAGGGGTTAAAATAGAAGCACTCTTTAATACTCACTGTAGAAATAAAAGAGGATATTTTTTTAAATAGAGCGTTTCTTTCAGCTCAAAAAGTCCCTTTTTGAATATATGTTCTGATTAAATACCACAAATATTTTACTTATTCCTCAAAATAGCTCATGATATAAGCATACAAATAGTAAGACACCATACGAAAACACTGTAACACTAATACATACTATTCATTATTATCTGTACTATTCATTACGACTATTATTGACAGAAATTTGACTCGCGAACAGGCCTGCAACGCAATTTACGATGATTTACGATTTCACTGAACTCTGGAGTTGCTCGCGAGCCAGTGGACTGCAAATGCGGGCAGCGAGGAAGAGTGGGGATGAAACTCACTCTAGGAGTGGGGGCAACCAATGAGAATGCGCACTACGAACCGTAGCACGAAAATTGAAAGGGCAATCGGCGAGATGACGGGCTGTTACCCACATTTCTAGTATTTCCTTTTGTATTATATTGTGAACGTTTGTTGTCGATAGATGATAATGTGAAATATGGACCTAAAATAAATTAGACACACCTATTTTTCGGATATTAATTATCGTAATTGCTTGGAGGGCTGGTAATGTAATTCGCTTTGTTACGATGTAATAAAAAGTTCAGTGTGGTGCTAAACACAAAATTGTAATATTGAATGGTATTTGTTTGGATATGACAGTTATAAACTATTTCTTCATTTACTGTCTTTCATAGAATAAGATGGTTCCATCAAAGGTAAAAAGTCTTTTCCTTTAAAAATCATTATTACTATATACTATTTTTCTAACAACAGTATTATATTTATTTCTAATATCAAGAAAACAAACACTATTTATTCATAACCGTCTGCGACATTGTTAAAAAGGATTAAATCCTTTGTGTTATTTTTAACGAGATTCATAATAATATCATGACTGCCCTAACATATCGTCAGAGATGCGTTCTCGTTGGTATCTCTCATTTAGATTCATAATGGAGAAAATGGCCACAAATATCTGTGTTACCAAACATTACTCTTACTGAAATTGCCTACATTTCATTTGTATCCCAATCTTTATGTGAGAGATTGCTCTCATTTTGTAAGTATGACCACTTTTGTCACAAACCAGATATTTTAGGAATTTGAAGGGTAAAATAAAGCGCGGCATTAGACGCCCAGGCATTCAACATACGCGCCGCGTTTTCCTCGCTGCACTGATAGACTGCTCCTCTCCCCGCAAAGTTGTCTACTCAACACTATTTGCACTTCCGCCGCTCTCAGGCACAAACTTCCCTCAGAGCCCGGCAACTCTCCATCAAAACTGGGGACAAAACTCGAGGTAGCTACTATAGGAAGCGCTAGTGTCGCCGGGTGCAGCTGCAGGTTAGGCTCACCAACTTTCCCACATACAAATTGGCTAATTTGTGAGAAATTCGAAAAGTATCTGCTGAATGTACAATTATTCATAATCTATGCTTATAAGAAACCTCTGAAGAAAGCGCGAACATAGATGTTATCTTTTGTAACATTATGGGCCTTCTTGCGACCGGCGAACTCACGCCGCGGCCACGCACATTTAAAGTATCGTTGGCATCAGTTCGTGTTTTAGTTCCAGTAAAGATAGTGATGCAGCAGAGCGCGATCTCCACCACATTATATGGGAGTTGTAGGGCCCTGGACTTCCCTCTTTTCAGTACAGATCGCCCACGGAAGCAGGCGGTGTGCAGGCCTGCATTAGTTCGTTCTGGAGCATTAGAGCCAATTCTAATGATCCAAATACTCTTATGCAAATAATTAGTAAATTTTAAGGGTCCAGATTAGGGAACGATCTCAATTCTGCAGGTTCCACATAACTTCGTTACATGTAGAAATTGTAAATAGCCATGTAATTTGATAGCAAGATACGAAAACAATATTACCTTTGCAGGAAATAAACCTAGATAAATATAATTATCTACGAGTGTTGACCAGTATCCTTGATTGGTTCGATCACCGAGGGTTACATATTTTTCAACAAGTGAAATAACTGACGCAGAAAAGTGTAATTTAAATTCTGCGTAGGAAACCCGTTCGAAAACACAATACATCCTGTAACAAAACAGCCGTCAAAGGCAACTCAGAGCATCAACTGATGTTACTGCAGTGCCTCTGACTGGGAGGTCTTAGGGTTCGAATCTCTTTTCTGTCAGAATTTTCGACACTAGCTAGACAGCTAGGTAGAATCCAGCAGCTTAATGTAGGAGAATTATAGTAGCCGGCTGCTCTGATTGGTAGTTTTCTCTAATTTCTCTAGTCAACACCAGGTGAATGCCGTATCAGTACTCTACTAAACGGGCCACGCACCGCGCGCGATCTTTCCTTCCTCTTTCTTGTCATATCACTCCTTACTTACACACATTTACACTCACATGTTCTACACTACCACACATGCCGGGAGATCATTCGGGAGCTTAGAGCTTGTCCCGGCTGAGGAGGTTCCACGCTAGGAGGAGATACCTGGTTAGGGAAAACCTGCAAGCCTACGGGTAGTTCTGCGCCGGATCTCGCCATCCAGCGGAGGTAGATCACCGCTTTCCGATAAAAAGCATGCACTACACTAACAGGACTGACGACCTTAATAGTTAACGCGTCCGGGATCACTAATCAATCAATCAAAACAAAGGTCAAGGGAATCGAAACTCTTAAAATAATACACTTTTGAATGTATGGATTGATTTCATTAGTGTTTGAGTCAGTTGATGCCACCTAAGTCGGAGAGGAACTATTGAAATAACTATTTGTATTCCGAATGCGTTTCAGCAGTAAATTCGCGTGCTCGCGAAGACGCAGCCGTGGCAGGAGGCCCTCAGAGGCCGACGCAGCGGGCGCCCGCCACCTACGCCTCCCCCAGCGCACTCGACGATGGCGATGAATGAAGACGCATGTGCTGGGCGCGTACTTCGGCGAATCACCCGGGATGAAGCCCAGCAACAATCCAAGCGAGGGTATTAATGCTTTTTTTTTTTTTCGCCGGAGCCCGCTCGTTCTAATGTTCAGACTAATTCCACCGGGGACCTTTGCTTTTGACTGCACTCTTTTGATGCTATCGCCGGCGGCAGCGGCGGGTGAATGGTAGCGCCTCCCTCTGATGACTCCCCCATCAATTTAGCGGTGAATGGAGCCCCGCCTCCAGGCGGCCCCGCCCGGATCATCCGCCCCCTTTCATTGTAACTTGACCATATGCGAGCGCGCGCCCGCCGCCCGCCCCGTCGCCCGCCCCGTCCCGCCGCGCCGCGCGCCCCCGGGGCGTCTTAGCCCCGCGCAAGGGGCGACGCGGCCGAGATGGCTTAATTAGGCTCGCGGCCGCGAGGTGGCGCCGACAGCCGCTTCGCCGGCCCCGGGGTTTACCCCGCCCTTGCGCTTCTCTTTCTTTCGACTGTTGGATTAAGGATTGATTTAACAGGTTGTTGATTGATTGGTAAGTGATTCCTAGCGAATCAACTGCTAAAGCCATTATTCCAGTAAGTGTAGTGCATGTTTTATCGCGGGAGGTGGCGCTGAACTTCCCCCGCTGGATTGTGAGATCCTGTGCCGACATACACGCTGGCTAGCGGGATATTCTTCAACCAGGTATCTCCCACCATCGCAGGCGGGACAAGATGTAAGCTCCCGACACGTGTAATAGTGTTTTGCATGTGTGTGTGTGTGTGTGTGTGCGTGAGTAACAAGTGAGGATAGGACAATGATGAAGAAGTAAATATCGCGTCGGTCCGTGCCCGTTCTTTAGGGTACTTTTCCGGCATTCACCTGGCGATGATCGGACAACGGATCGGTACGGAAAACTACCGATCAGAGTGGCCAGTCACTAGAATTGCTAGTAGATTAAGTAATGATTTAATACCTCAGAACTTTGATCTTTCACGCAATCGTTCTTGAAATTCACAGATGAGAGATTTTCCCCAACTAGCTATCTCCCACCAGCGGGACACCCCCAGCCAAGACAAGCTCTGAGCTCCGTTATTCGCATGGTAAGGATCGGAGAAACTACGGAAAACTTTCGATCAGAGCAGCCAGTCGCTAGAATTCTCCTTCACAGTTTACTGTGGCTTCGTTAACACGAGGGCCAGAACCGTTAGGTCGGTGAAAGTACACTGCGGGGGAGGAAGGGGTTGAGCC
>BOPP01000044.1:6742099-6812225 GCA_017312745.1 Gryllus bimaculatus
GCCCGCTCGCCCGCCCGCCCGCTCGCGCAGCCGCATTAGTGGGCGAGTTAGTCGCTAATTTTGCGTGCGCCGCGTCCGCTAACGGGCGTAATGACAGGAAAATGGAAATTATGGCGCTTGACGCTGCTAATACTCGTGTTTACTGAGTGAGTGTATCCAAATGTAATTCGTGAAGTGATTAATTAGTTAATTAAGTAATCCCAATAGTGCTGAATCCTAATTAATACGAGGTTACCAGTGCGCATTGCGTTGCGTTGCCGGCCGTAAGTAATAGAACGTGCTATCAATTTATCGGAATGTCGTTAATTAATTAGGGGTAGCATTTAATTTCCTGAGTCGTGTTCGCCATTCCTGTACACACAGCTCGTGAAGATGTATGAGTACTCGCTTAGGATCAGACGATAACTTTTAATCACCTTACGTATTTACCTTCAGCCACGTTTTTCTCCAGATCGTTCACGTTTTGTTCTGAAAACATCTTTTATTTCAAATGTGTTTATTGTTTTTCATTTCTTTCAACAGCTCTGTTGACTGACTGTTGGGATTTGTAGTAACGGCCTTGCATTTATAACTAAAGATTACTTTTTTCAAGTTTTCCATTATGTATCCACACCGATGGGTTGAAAACAAACATTTAACACACCACTTAATAACGCGAATTTCATTTTATTGGTCTTATCCCATGAGATAAATGTCCATTGACTACTTTAACTACATTCTAATGGACACTATTAGTGAGCGCAGGAGAAAAACTAGTGGAAATGCGCGTTACACCAAAGTTTTCCTCCTCCTAGTGTTATTACTCAACAGTTACTCAGACTTTTTTACAGAGTGCATGACACCATATAAAGATGTTATTGATTAAATTGAATGAATTTATGCAGTAAACATCCAAGTTACAAGATCAGTATGATTGAAAAATGACATAGAAAGTTGGGACATTTCTTAAAATTTAAACAGCAAAGATTCACACCGAAAAAACGATATGTTGAGATGTGGCTGTAGAAAAGTTTCCCCACTATACATTCATTGTTAAAAAGTGATAGTTTTCTACCCCTCTACAAGCCCTAGAACATTTATTCTGAGGCCCTGTTTATCAATGTTTGGCCTAGAAAGAGTCATAATTTGATCTGCACCAGCCTCCGGGCCGTGTACTAGCATTATATTACAGCTGATGACGCACCTTAATGACTTTCGGCTCCGCTCAATCAACATCTTCACCTCAATTCCGTTGCGGGTTTCCATCGTCCTTCCATCTCCTACACACTGCTCTCTACGCATTATCCTTTTAGCAAACACTTTTTCGTTCTCCGCCATCGCTCCTCCTCCTTCTCCTCCTCCACGACTTTTTCGCCACCCTCCATCTCTCGCGCCTCCACCGCCTACCCCTCGCTCGCGCCGCCCCGCGCCGCGACTCCGCTATACGTCCACACGACTTTTATCGCTTTCCGCGTTTTCTTTCCTTATTGTTCTTCTTAAGTTGCCCTTTGCGTGACTTATAATGGCTAAATACAAATCCAAAACATCTGCATTCGGGATCAACTAGCAATCAGGCTCAATAGTTATATGCAATTTCCCACAATAAATTCATTGTAAAAAATATATTTTTCTACTTCTCGACATACTTAAAAGTTGGTAACATTTATTCTGAGTCACCTGTATATCAATATTCCACCCGGAAAGAGTCATAACTTGATCTTCACTAACCTCCCGGCAGTGCACTGGCATTGTATTACAGTTGATGAGACACTGACTTTCGTCTCCACTCGATCATCATCTTCACCTCAGTTCCTGTTGGCTTTCCATCGCCAATAGTGTGCTCTCTTCACATTATCCCCCTAGCAAACACTTTTTACCCTTTCCGCCATCGCTTCTCCTTGTTCTCCTCCACGACTTTTTCGCCTCCCTCCATCTCTCGCGCCTCCACCGCCTACCCCTCGCTCGCGCCGCCCCGCGCCGCCCCGCGCCGCCCCGCGCCGCCCCGGCCGACCCCGGGCGGCCGCCCGCCGGCTGCGACTCGTAATACTTCCTCGCGACTTCTTATCGCTTTCCGCGTTTTCTTTCCTTAATTGTTCTTCTTAAGTTGCGCGCCCTCCTTCTCCGTCCGCGCGGCGGTTCGCGAAGCGCCTCGCTTCCTATTACGGTCGCTCTCTGCATCGCCGCCGCCTTCGCCGCCCGCGGGCGTTAAACGTCAAATAAAAGTGGTATAAGTGTTTTCGCCATCAAATGGGAGAGATTCCCTGAAGGGCGAGGCGGCGCCAGAAAATGGATTGTGGAATTGGTTGTCGGTAGGAAGCGGGGAGCGAGGCCGGGGCGAACGGGCGGGACGGGGGGGAGGGGGAGAGGATTGCAGTTTTGGGAGCATTAGGGCTCGTTGCTTCGGTCGTCTTTTTTCTCATGATCCGCGGGTAAAATACTGCTCTTAAACACGCTAAATGTCGCGCCACAAACCGGCGGCGGGGGCAGGCGGGGCGAGGGGCACCGCCGCAGTGTTACCGACCCCTCCGCCCGGCGATATAGATATAACAAACCCGGAGGAAAATGCATTACTATTTCGCCGAGAATGGTCCTCTGGAGGCGGCCCCCGGGATAAAGACGAATACTTCTCACGGATCAGGATGGCGTAATTGCGGACAGCACGGGAAGCCTCGCAAATAAAGGCTGTGGAAGGTGATAAGGCACAATGAGTGGCGACGATCCGCGTTCACAGTCAGGATTGACAGGTATAGGAGGTCCATGGGATTTGTTTAGACTCCCATGAAAATGAAAAATGATCAATAATATTTATACGTATGTAACTGACAGTTCAAGGCATGACCTTGAAGCAACGAGGGCTTATTATAAATTATATTTGCTTCAATATTAATACTTATAATAAACTACCTAAGACCCGCCCATTAAATGAGCAATAAGAGGAATATATCTTAAGTCTTACAAGTTATTTTACCATTTAATGCAATGTATTGAATGATTTTTAGATTTTGTAGTATATGAACTAAAATTTAATAAAATCATTCAATTAATAGAATGAACACTTATATATCATTTGTTCATTATTTCATTCTGTGAGTTGTAATAGATCTATTTAAAGTATTTGACATATCCTCTTCGAGGAAACATGTGAATGTAAAGGTGTTAGAGAAATTAATACAGCGAGTCATTTTTTAAATGTTTTTAAATGCGATAATATGTGAATATACGAGATAAACACAAAACGAAATCATCTGGCACACGTATACTGTCATAAAATAAGTGATGCTACAATACTATAATATTGTCGCACATTATTTCTAAATTTGCAATTTTTGAAAATTTAGAGTTCAAAGAAAAAACACCCGCGCCATTCTTCTAAGCGTCCCTTCTTCTCTCTATGAAAAAAATTAAAGATGAAATTTGGAGCAAATTTTGAGGGATTTTTTCCTTATTTGTTTTTGTAAATTGCATTAATTTAAAGTGTAAATTATGAACAGACATTAAGGCAAAAATCTCTTACTTCAACTTTGCAGTTTTGAAATGTTCAATTTTTGCAAATTTCGAAAAATTCGCCGAAAATGGGACTAGCACCACATTTTTAGCATCACTTGATACTTACGAGGAGAACTTTTTAAGAATAAAAATTTGGAGTTTTTTTAATTAAAAAAATTGAAATCACCTACATTTTGGGCAAAGTTACACGAAAACTGCTCATATTTTCAATTAATTTAAATTGAACCTATTACAAAATCTGTCTTTCAAGGCCAGATTTCACTTAGGAAAAAATCTCTATCTTCAATATTGTAGATGTAGGAAGTCGCTCCAAAAAAGTTGCTCCTTTGCAATTTTCGAACAATCTTCTATTTTAACATGATGAGACTCGCACCATTTTCTTAAGCGTCATTTACGCTACCCGAGAACAAAGTTTAATCAAAAAAGTTGGAGCTATTTTTCAGTAAATTTTGAAAATGATTCTAAGTATTTGTGTACAATACCTTCCAAACTCAAAATATCCATTTGAAACTCCTAAAGCCATGAGTTCGATCAGATCGATTGGGGAAAACCAATTTTAAAGAAAAAAGGCTCGATAACCATATAATAATTATTACACTCTTGTCACTTTTTGATTTAAATATCCTACAATTAATTGCTAGAAATTTTCAAAGGTCATATTATCAAAAATTATTGGTTACCGTATCATGTCAAATAAGTAGGGAATGGATTTTCATGAAATTACATGTTTTACAATAACACGATACTTGCATTCAATAATATTTTTTAGAGTTTACAAGATATTCGGGATAAACTAGAAAATTTTATTATTTTATATACTTTGACATATTGGGTATACATACATAATTTTACAAAGTTTACCTATTGCTTCTTATTTCGTACATTTTCTTTCACTTTAATACATTTTCACGTCGAAACGGACCATTTGAGATGCGCATTCGCAATATATGTTACGGAGTCATCTTACTTACAAATCAATACAATGCGCTACAGTGCTTCTATGTACACCATATCTTTGCAATGAATTGTCAAACTCTACCCGCACCCCTACAGAAAGTGCATACCCGGAGTCAAGGAGG
Source organism: Gryllus bimaculatus (assembly GCA_017312745.1). Taxonomy (NCBI): domain Eukaryota; kingdom Metazoa; phylum Arthropoda; class Insecta; order Orthoptera; family Gryllidae; genus Gryllus; species Gryllus bimaculatus. The sequence goes on from BOPP01000044.1 coordinate 6,746,665, forward strand.
AGCGGAGGTTCGTGAACAGAAGTAATTTCAACCACGTGCTTGCTCATGTTTCAAACAGCACATTCGAAACTCGATCGAAAACCAACAAACATTTTTACAGATCATTGTCTTATCGCGTTATTGGATTTTAAGGGGAGGTATGTCCCCTTCCCACCCTCCCCCTCCAGGGATCCATCACTGGCTACACGGCACTTGAATCACTAGACCTCCGACTCCTCGTAAACAACATTGTATTTATTACGAACGTATATTATATTTCGAATAAGACATGTGTGATGACTAGTGGACAATTACGTCTCTAGAGGTAAAACTTTCTTTCAGTCGCTCCGAATCCACGTTAAGATCTCGTCGGCGTCGTTCTGTTCTCGGAAAATCCTTGTGTAGAGCAATTTTAAACACTAAGGATTTTTTTTATTTTACTTATTTTCCATTTTTCCTAACATATTTTAGGAAAAATGAATACAAATTAATGTACATATTTTGCTTTTTTATTACAATAAATTCCGTTCTATCCGGCCCTATGGCCGAGATCGCCAAGGTTGTAAAGCAATAACGAACTCTGACCGAAGGGTCGCAGGCCCGAGTCCTGCCTCGGGCATGGGTGTGTTTGTTGTGTGTGTGTGTGTGTGGGTTTGTCGGTATGAGAGTGTCGTTCTTTCACTCTTTACCATCATCATCATTTCATCTTCCATTCCCTCAGGGCTAACAACTCTAGAGGGTATAAATTGGATCTATCAAAATGCTGACCCCGTGATAAATTGCATGCATCTGCCACCGAGATAATGTTACTGATCCCCGGTAAATGCAGAATGCATGCACGCGTGGTCCAACTCGGCGTATTCGCGAGCGAAAAAAAAAATTCCGTCCCCTAGTCATAAGGATACCTGCGTCAGTAGTCTTCCTCAACTCCTAGCGCAGCGAAGTGCCGTCCAGGATTTGTCACGTGCGAGCAATGAGCGAAGTCCTCCCCATCCCCCCACCCGCTCCCGGACAGGAGCAACACGCGACGGCGCGCGTTCCGTCCGTCCTCGCGGCGCTACGAGCATTCGGAGCCCTAGTGCGCGATAAACCCCGCGCGCGGCCGCCAAGGAAGGCGGACGGCGCAGTGGGGCGGCGCCCAGGCCGGCGGGCGAAAGACGATGGACTGTTTCTCTTGTGTTCAGTACACAAGCATTGCGATGCTTTTGGGTTTCATTCTTCCATTCATTTATTTTCCCCCTTTTTTCTATTTTCTTTTCCTTCTTTCTTTTTTATTCTTCTTTCTCTTTGTAAAATAAATCAAATTATAAATTTATTCCGAAGTGGCTAAGAGCGAGTACCGGCCTCTGAGCCTCGGTCGCGACTTGGAGTCCCGCCTTAGCCATGGTTGTTTGTGCCTTGACGAGGAGGGCCTCGCGTTCTCTGTTGTTGCGGAGTTCCTCGCGTTCTGCTGACCTCAGAACGGAGTTGCCCCCAAGTGTGTTGGGGTGTAGTGTACGGTCGAATATGCGTCCCATGTAGATGTGAAAAGTAACCGGTTGTCTGCTGGATATAACCCCTAGGAAAAACAAGAAATTTACCGCTGACACAAATAGAATATCTGGTTGCCCTTGTTAATTCAACTGAGGAAAAGGTTTTCTCCAATTCGTTTTCTATTTAAATCCATGAAGATGCGGTCTTAACACTTCTACAGATATTATATAGCAAATATTGAAGAACTGAATGAAAAGACCTACAACTTTCGCGATTTACATAAAACTGTGCAATGCATGTTTTCCAAACCATTTTCATAGCAAAATACTTCTTGTAAACACACAAGATGCAGCGCACTTAGACAATCATCTTACTATAAACAGCGTCCTGGATGACAACAGTATTAGCCGAAAGACCGGATACTTCGCAACTATTCCTACTTCGGACTTTATTTGTCCATTTTGGGGAATGTGAACATTAAGCGGCTAATTTGCAACTTCTCCTGATACTGAAAATTATCCGAAAAAAATACACGACACACAAATCTATCATCTCAACTGATTTTACAATTTTTCTCTGATTCTCTTTTTCCAGGCTAATCTCGTGATCGGCTAACCCGATTTCAATAGGATATTCAATAAACTTTAGAGTATTGCACCTGTTATAATTTGAGCTTCTTTTTACAGCTCATTGCCTTTCGTTATGAAAATAAAAACATTTCTTTGATTCTTTGTTTTTACACAAATGTCGGTATATATTCTGATCTTCATTCCGCTCACTTGACCTTCAAAATAGCACAAAAGTCTCCACGAGACTTACAAAAAAAATCCTATTGAGCACAATTCAAGTCCACTGTTCTTCAGTTTTTCGCGATTATTTAAAAACAGTCCATGTGAGTCCACATTTTCTTAATACTACTCATATGACGTCCTACTAAATGCAGTCTGTGCCATTTCGATAGCGCAATTAGAACAAGAAATTCAAGGGCGAAATTGCAAATTCCAATGGAGAGGAGCAGGGGAGAACGAGAATAACAGGCGCAGCACAGTAGGGAGAATGGTCTGTCATAGGGATTGGTTAATTGACTGGTTGACTGATGTTTGATTGGTTGACATTTTTCCAGGCACGTCAACTGCCCGTAATAGACCCGTTAGTGTAGTTAGTGTTTTATCCCGATTTTATAGCGGTGATCCTTTCCCGCTGGATAGCCAGATTCGGTGCCAACCTCCTCGTCAGATTGCGAGGAAATTCCTACTCTAGGTACCATATCCAAAAGAGCATGGCCCCCATGGGGACAAGATCTAAGCTCCCGACTGGTTTACCGACAAGTGTGGTAGTTTAGGGGAAAGATAGCAGAAAAAGGAATAGGAAATAAAGATCACGCGCGGTCCATGACCTGATTGGTAGAGTACTGCTCCGGCATTCACCTAGTAGTGATTGGAGAATCCATGAAAAGCTACAGGATCAGATCAGACCTCTGCCAGAATTCTCCTCCAGACTGCGGAAGAATTCGACCTATGTAGCTAATGTTCGGAAATCCTCCACCGTCGAGCCCGGAACCCTAGGACCTCCCGTTCAGTCGCAGCAGGGACAGCGCAAATGCAGTCCCTAAACCAACTCAGCCAGTCCGTGGCAGGGAGACGTGAAGAGCGAGGAGGGGCAGGGCGAGGCTAGATGGAGAGAGGATATAAACAAAATTACTTTCAGTTTACACCATGGACAGAATTAATTCCTTTGTTACCTAATAGATAATTGTGATAAATTCGTAAGCAATGTCAGGTTACTTCCGTTATTATATAATATAAATGATTCTGTTCAAAATCATTGAAGTCACATTTCTATAGATTTTCTCATAGTTTCTCATAGTTAATAAATGTAAGATGTATTTATTGGTTTCAAAATAAGTAAGAATTCTCAGTCATTTATCTATCACTATTTCATTTTCCCATTCCAGAAATTGGAATACTTTCTAGAGCTAAAATATTTTCCTATTGAAGTTTGCATCAGCTTTATACGGCTGTTACACTTAAAATCGGCCACAAACATTTCCCATAGAATAAAATGCTTTCTCAGAGATAAACAGCAGCGGTTGCTGTCGATTGTACCGAAAACTCGATGAACAGAAAGAGCTTATCAAAAGAATAAAATGTACAGGAAGACCTCATCTGGGGAACAGGTACAAGACAAATAACTTCTGCACATAATTTTATTCGCAAATAAATAAAAAATACCGTACATACTGAAAATGCCATCCTCCTGCTCCAAACATTCTCTTGCACGTGAAATGATACTCATGTTAACATCATGCAAAATACGATCTACAATTGCTACAATACCATCACGATGTCTTCTTAAATATTATTATTAATGATTTGGGAATTATTATCATACACTTTTCCCCAAAAAAATAAACAACACAAGATGTTAACTTCGAGCAACAAGCTGACCACAAATCTTCGCCACCTTGAAATTAATTCTGATACTCTTAGTCGGTCGGCTCACCAGTGTTTGGAGACTTGTCTATGAAACACTTCACGAATTTCTGTGAAGGAGCCAATTCGGACGTACACCACACTAAACGCATTATTTAAACTCATTACAAAATACAGCATTATTAAAACTCAGACCCTAACACAAAACCGAAACACTCTATCAATAACTGTGTGTAAATACACTACTACGTACCACGCTAGGCGGAACGATTCCGAACACAACTGCTGGAATTCGCTGTCCGCGCAAAACCAAAAAACAAGGCACCCTTCAAACGGACCCCTTTGAGGGGGACTTCACAGCCAACACCCATAATAACAGCAACAAGGAGAAGAAAAATGAGTCTTCAATGATCAATACAAGAATAAAGAATTTAAAATCAATATTTGTTAATTGATCTGCCAATGATTATTTTTTATAGTTTGAAGTCTTGGTAACGAGGGCATTTAGCTTGCCAATAACTATTAATTCTCAGCCTAGCAAGCAGACAACAAAATCCGAATGAGTGGACTTGATGAATACTCTACCCTCATGAATATATTTTGTTCCTAATCTTATGTACTGGCTGTTTGGAAGCTGTCTACGAAACACTTCACACGTTTCCGTGCACGAGCTAATTCGGACGTACACCACACTAAACGCCACAATAACCTGAATCCTGAACAATTAAAACACACAGGTCTATTCGATATAACATTTCAGAGAAAAGGAACCTCACAGACCATTGTGATGGAGGAGATCTGGTGTGCTGAATTATCGTATTTGACATTTTCATTTGATGCATGATAACATGTTCTTGACGTAAACGACGAGCATATTGCATACTTTTCAGGAACTGCTCTCTTTTTGTGAAGATAATCTGCATTTCTGGAGTATTGTACCATGGCAGCATGCTTATACAATTTTTTACAAATGAATATGTCTTGTACAGTGGATTTTTATGCCTCCAAACATCATCAGATTCTATATAATTTTAATCAGGTCAAGATACAAACTGCAGTTTCGTCGGATAAAGATAGGGAAAATGATATTCTCAAATTTCCATGCTTTATATACTTGAGGAAAGCAATTTAATGTTAACAACCGCAACGGCACAGAAAATTATTGGATTAATGCCACTTCTGTAGGCAGTTTTATTAAATCAAAGAATTTATAATATGCAAAAACGTTGCGCTAAAAATATTTTAGTCCAAAACTCTCAACAGAAAGTAAAGATTGGCGTTAATCATTAAAGAATATAAAACAAACTGGCGGGCTTTGGGTAATAAATTATGTAACTTACTGCAAAAACAAGCTGATGTATTAATATTAATATTTCGGTAGCAAAAAACAAATTGTTAGCAGCATACGCGGATTAATTTTTAAAACAGCGGTTATATTCTCCTCGAATTCTAAAATTTTCAGAATTAAAATTTATATGAAATTCGTTTTGTTCGTGTTAGGTTTTAAAAAAATGTGGCCGTTTCGCATTACGTGTGCCGTTAAACTTGTGCGTTTTCCAAACAAGTTAATTCATTTATTATTTACACAGTAATCACGTTTATTTTCCACATTAAATATATTCAAATAAAATTAAAGCATTCTTTAACGTTTTTATCCTCCCTCGCCATTATTGAATAGTTCTAAGTGGGGAGAGACAAGTGCACATAATCGTTGATCATTACGAGACTCAATTATTCATCCTGAAACTCTCCTTTATCTTTCCTCCGAATAGAGCTTTCACAAGGCGCTGTCCAACTGTGAAAGAAGCGATCGAAAAGAATAGTAGGTGAAGCGATATATTTCCCGCGCAAAAAGTGGGTTAAACGAAATATTGAAGAAGTATCTGTCTACATATTGGCGGAGGATCTTGATCTGGATTTATGGGGCCTCGAGGGCACGGAGCGCCGGCGGGAGCGAGGGGGGCGCCGGCGAGGGGGCGGTAGCCGAGCGCCCTCACGGCGTGCGCTCTGGGGGTTATTTATTGAACCACGTCGCTCTCTTTACGAGACGAAGGCGCGCGGGCGTTTGATAGCATTGTTATTCACAGGCGACGTAACTGTCACTCAAATCTGCTCCGCAAGCGCGCGTCCCAACGACGAGACGCGAGAGCGACCAGAGGACAAAAGAAGGGAGACGCAGCGCAGACCGGGCTGCCGGAGTCTGTCTCTCGAGCCATTCGTCAGGGAGGTTGAACGGTGCATCACAGCGAAACATTTTAGCTGCACATAGGCTATCCTTTAGATGCAAATCTAACTTGTTATAAACAGATATAAAATGCATTAAGATGTAATTAGAAATACGAATTATTTAACGTCCGAGATATTGAAAAACAAAAATAATGGTATTGTTTTCCCAGTAGCATTCCAGGGTCCAAAAGAGGGCTCAAAATACCATTTTGTAAAAGCAGCGCTGCGAGGAAAATTACTAACCATCATATCGAAATGTAGCGTGCACCAGAAAAATAATATTTTCAGTAGTTACATTGGAAAATGATCTCTGATAGATCGAGTGTGATCTTATTCGTAATATAGTGGTCTTCCGTCCCCTCTCATATTTATTTCTAATCTATTTATTATCTATTTCCCTAGCGCTGTCGACTTACACAAATATACACCCCTTTCTTAGTGAACAATGACAGGGGGGAACCAGAGAAGTCTAAGATAAATGCCAAAGAAATTTATTTACGCGTGAGTTGTATCCCGTATGGGATGCTTTACGACTTCACGAACTAAAACATTCATAAACAGATAAAACACAGAATATTTATTTCCTTAAATGTGTATGAGAAGAAGGAAATTTCCAAGAATTCAAAATATCTTTGATACGAAATCTTGATGTGCTCGAAATACGTCCAATAAAATGTTTGCGTTTCTTCATGCCACTCTGTATGAAGGTAATGAAAATTAGCAGTATCTAATACAAACTAAGTGCAATATTTACTTGTCGTGGCTCTCCTTTTGATGTTACACCAAACACAGATCGTATGCTCTCGTACATTTATAAACACACACATACACAAAACATGTGTTTGAAGCCGACCCATTAATTATAATAAACGTTCGTAGCATGAAGGAACCATCAGCACAAGCCCATTGTAATCAAGAGGCCGACGGCCTTCGGTTCTTATGTCGCCTTTCCATCTAATTACACCCCGTTGGAAGCGATCTTGTCTGAGATCGCAGCTACAAGCGAACATAAGGATCATTGACATAAAAATAATTGGATTTCACAAATGTTTCAAATAGGGCTGATCTGCGAGGGGGTGACGCTTTAAATTTTCTCGACGTTGTTAACTTGTCATGACTTCAAAGGAAAATGCAAAAAAAATTATGTAATTTATTCAGAAAAAGAGACAAGTTGGAAAAAGGAAGGCAACTTATCCAGCCGGACAGAAAGAGTGGGAAAGAGGAGGGCAGAGTCCATTCTGCTGGTGGAGGGTGGCCTTTCATACGCCCCTGGCTTGGGGTTCCTTTACACCCATCATGACGTAAATGCTATTTCGCACTGACAACTTAATCCCAACCCTCTTTACTTTTTAGTTCTTCCTAACAAGAGAAAGTATTGTAATCGTGCGACGAAAAAAGAGAATGTTCGACAGAAAAACTCTTATTGCCGGCCCTTACAACGAAAGTATGGGTTAATAATTTTACTATCTATAGTAAAGTATTTCCCTATCACGTTGTGTAGTCAGAATCCATGTTTTGTGTGTCCTTGATACCGAAAAATCGATTGAAAAATGTACGTGTATTTTAAAAAATACGTGTATTTCCGTTGAAATCTCGAAATCAATTTTCCGTAGTCTTAGATAACTTTCTTTATATCTTTCATGTATCACTCCGTATATACAGGTATGTATACGAAAAAGAATACGCAAAACGCTTAACAGTCGGTATTTGGTCAAAGCTAGTGCCTAAACCATTCAGCCGTTTTCTCCAAAATTGATATTCCCCGATCGATTTAAAGGAACTGGAAGCTCTGGGAGTTTAAAACTGATATATTTTTTGTACCTCATTTACAATTTCATTCATATTTTTATTCAAAAAACGCACCCATTTTTCAAAATTAAGTTTTGTTCTTGAAAAATATAGGTGTTCTTAGAAAATCTCTGTAAGTGTATTTCGATTTATTCTTACAAGAAATTTATATAAAAAATTTGAATTCATTTCTGAGAAAATTTTGAAAATGCCCCACAGGCGTCATGTGAAGTAACCACAATTTTCAAAATCTCAGAGCTTTGAGTCGCTCCAGATCGGTCGGGTACTATTCATTTTGGAATAAAACATAAGTGTTTTTCACAGAACGACGGATGGACAGTCGAACAGATGTATTGATAATTTTTTTCTGTATCAGCGGGCTTCAAAACGTCATTCCGTTGAAATCCTGAAATCGATTTTCCGCAGCCTTAGATAGCTTTCTCTATACTAAATTTATCACTCCCTATATACACGTACGTATACTAGAAAGTAAATAGTGTACACTACCTGCCTGCGATTATTTTCATGAAAATCGTAGGTGAAACTTGGATTGAGAGCAAGGAACCATCTACTAGACAAGTGGCTTGGAACACGGTTATGGTAGGAGGAGTGTGTGAATGGAACATTGTCTCATAAATGTCTAAGTCACTCTTAACAAAATGTAGCTAATGCATTATATTCATCGAAATGTTCTCCAAATAATGTGTTACAAAATTGTATTCATGAATAGTCAAACTTGGTGTCAGTCGGTGTTCATAAATGCACAACTTCCTGCTTCCTGAACCGCTTCTTGGAAACCGATATTAAACGCAATACTACCCACATTATCAGAATATTGGACCACAATATCACCTACCGCCCTGAAGTCTTCAAAAAGTCATCAAAGTTTTACCAAGTTGTACCAAAATAATACCTCTGCAGATAAATACATTAATTTACACACATCAAAATGCATTAATTTATTTACATTGACTCCATTACTCTCATTAATACAATACAGATGGGTTTTTATGAAGGCAATATCACAGACTAATGGTTGTCAAACGTATTAAGCTCCTTAGGAAACGTACTTGTTTTAAAAAAATTGTTGTCAGTTAGCAATAGCCTCCAGGACAGAAATAATAATTTCGTCAAACTCTCCACATCAGCAAGTGTCTGCTAAATACAGACAAAACATTGCAGAACGTCGCGGTCACACAATCAACTACAAGACTGACAGCGACGAAGCGCGGGAGATGCAAGAAGCTGCTGTCGTGAGTCATCTGACCGATTTCAATGGAGCATCCTCAGGTGAGACAACCTGGACGTGACAATACTATCTAACGAATATCTCCCCGCAAGATAATACTAGTCGACGTCTGTCTTCAACTATTTCGATTTTTTTATTTTATGCCGCTAGTTCTCTATCTTGGTTTTTGGGCGATCCCAATGCCGAGCATAACTCCTCTACAGAACACCAGGCACCCTACACTAACCTTCGCTTGGGGCATCCCTACGGGCTCCTCAGCTGCTCTGAAACTGCCCTTCCGAGACCGCTGCCGATGGAGCCCTTCTCCACCCTCATGTCCCATCTCCTCTAGTTTTGTGTTTCTGCGCTGAGATTTCCCAGAGGCCCATCTAAGCCATTTTAGCCGGTTATGTTGAAGTACGCTAGATTAGTTATATTTTTTCGATGGAATTCAAACATCCAGATGTTCATATTTTGATATTTCATTTAAGTTTTCTCAGTTCGTTAAACCCTTAACGTCCGAGACCTTGGGTGAAGAGTATTAGTATAAATGTATACAAACAAATGTAATGAATTAATAATTTATCGCACTCAAGAGAAAATAGATTTTGAATTAGTGTCATACATTTTCAATCATTGGGAGAAACTTCTACGTTACTTTGCAAACCAACCAGTATTCTGAGAATTATCAAGCTAATATTATTATACCGATTACTAATCTACAAACAATACTGAAATTATGGTAATGTATACATCCCTCCTTCATTGGCGGAGTTTGCTCAGTTTCCCGACCATCCGTAGGTGGATGAGGATGTTACAGACGAGGATGTCTCACTGGTACGTCCCAGGGTTCGAGGCCCGATGGTGACAGGATTTTCTACTCTAACTAGACAGCCTGATCGAATTGAGCTGCTGCCTGGAGGATAATTCTAGCGATCGCCTGTTCTGATCAGTAGTTTTCCGTGGTTTCTCCCATCAACGTCACGCGAATGCCGGAGCAGTACCCTACCAAACGGGCTATGGATGGTGCGCGATCTTTCCTTCCTCTTCCTTGTCCTATCCTCACCCCACACTTACACACACACACACATTCACTACACTACCACACTTGTCGAGAGACCAGTGGGGAGCTAAGAGCTTGTCGTATTTGAGGCGAAACCCCCCGGTGAGACAGCCCTGATTGGGCAATACCCCACCAGTCGCCATGCAGGTCACCACCAGATCTCACCATCCAAGAAAGAATATCGCGGGCACCTCCTAAAAACATGCAGCTCACGGAACTAATGACAGCAGTTGACCCGCCCGGAAACATGAAATAATCAATCCTACTATCCTCAGAACAAATGTTGAGATGGCTCTTTATTTCGGCATTGGATACCCTCTCAAACATAATAAGCCGTTGCAACGCCCCGACCAGGAAAGGAGCCCGCCATTCCAGGCGCGTCGCAGCCACGCCGGAAGCATCCGCCGAATCGAATGGGCAACTAACGGAAACTCGCTGCGAGAGCGGTCGTATATCACCGGAGCGATCCGCCCTAGCAGTAGCAGCCCCCGCCCCCACCCCCACCGCCTCCTCGCAGCGCCGCGGCGGCTCCTTGGAGCGGGCATAAATTTATCAGGGTGACACGCCCGCTAATAGAATGTGCGCTTCCGAGCAACGGCGCTTCCCGCCAGGTAACTCCGTCGCTTTCTGCCCTTCGCCGGTCGATAGCAACCCGCCGACGGTCCGCTCGCCAGCGTTTGACAATCTCTTGCGGGGCTCGAGTGCACGTTTTCAAGATAACTCCTCTTATTCAGTACGCTGTTATTTCTTTATCTTTTAGAAATATAGCGTATCATAAAACAGCGGCAATGAAACATTTAATATTATTTTTTGAATTCCGAGAATCGAAGTTCACCAAAAATACTCAAAAAAAAAAAAGCCTCTCCGTGCCCGCATACCTTAGTAGCCACATGTAAACTGTAGTAACCATTAAATCGATTTGTAAACTGTACAAAAGGTGACTCTTAACAAATATTACAAACTTCTATAGCGTGTAAAAGGGTCTAAAATAATCACTTATTGATAATGATTATATCGTATGAACTGCTATTTTTATTAGTTCCGTAAGTGTAGTACATATTTGATATTCACTCTTTCTAATAAAAAATGTTTTGTTAGAGTATATTAAAATACAAATGAAACAAAAAAATAGCTTTTTTGGTGGGAGTCCACATTAGCCCCACGCGTTGTTTATATTTCTTAGTTTCTGGATACTCATTTTGTATTGGGTTTAGCATTATATGTCACTTAAAGGGCAATTGGCCTTGGCGCCGTTAGATCCCGTTGTTCCTATTCGGTTACCCAACCAAGAACCCGCGATGTCTTGAATTTGCTAAACCTCCGTGAGCTCGTTAACGAATTCGGCTAGCGACGCCGGTTTTCCGGTCGTGGCCTTTCAGTGGAACCATCTCAGCATTCGCCTGGATGACCGAAGGAAACCACGAAAACCCTCGTTGGCCGACAAAGGGATTGAATCGGGCCTCCCGAATACGAAGTCAGCGCGCTCCGCCCTGAGCCACTTCGCTCTGCGAATACTCATTAGCCACTTTTAAATATGTCTCGTTTTGTTCACAAATTACGTCTCCGATACATACCTTGGGGTTGGATCCCAAAATTTAATCTGGTTCACATATATTCTATGAGGATCTTACCTTTGGAAACATCAATGGAACAGCAAAAATTAATTACATGGCTTTACAATGTCTGCTAAAAGGCGAACGAATAATTTCAAAGAGGGGCGCATGTCGGGTTTCTTTTGTTCGTGACGGATCACGTGATTACAGTGTTGCATGTCTGGACTGCGGCATCCCGGCCCTCGCCCCGTGCAGACTCGTGAGCAGAAGACTTAAAGGGAAGATTAACGTGAAAAGCTCTCATTAGGTGCAGAAAAAATGTAAGTGCGGCCCTGAGTCCGGCCATACAGGCGCCGGTTAGCAATTTCCAGCGCTCAAGGGGATTAGTGAAACAAATCTCAATCCTGTGGATGAGGTAATGAAGTGGCAGGAAGTCGGCTGGAAACTCGACACATTCGTAGAAAAGTAATGACAAGGAGAGGCTACGAGAACAATCGAACCGTCGTTCCTTTCATTTATTTCCTTAAATTCGCTTCCAGTTTCCGTGATAATCATGCCAATCTCTTTTCCCACAGGCGTAGATTTTTACACATTTGCTAGGAATTTAAATACAATTGAAGCCATCTTTTTAGAAAGAAGTGTTCTATTCCGCAGTTCCTGTAATCGCTTAGAAAATGCTCGTTTATCTACATTTGTACCTACACATTTTCCTACATTTTTCTACCTGCCTGAAATCTTCACCAACACTGCTACTTATCCATCATTTGGAATAATATTAGGCTAGCCACCTCTTCGAGTTTGACCCGGAGTCTCGGGACTCAGAGGTAATCTCCGAGCTTCGGGTAAATATTCAAAATCTCAAGGTCATACAAACAATTAAATTTGTTGCGAAAAATACACGGAATTATTTGCAGAGATACGTGATGTGACTGATGCGTACGATAGGGGGTATTTGTCTTTGGCTCATGCAGTTAATTCACATTATAATGTACAAAACATTTCACAATAAAATTCTTTCTCCTTCATGACAATTATTATAACAAATAATAATTCCAATACACAAAATTTCAAATTCAAAAATAAACGGCGCAGAAAATAAATGCAGCTCGAACGAAGTACGTATAAAGTACCCTCAAGCCTTTATGGTGGAGTATAAAAAGAAACGCGATGTGTTCAGAATAGAACAGACTTCTCGCACTAGTTAGTTTCTTATTCTCTTGCGATGCAGGGGATCATGCTATTGCCGATTTGAAATGCAAAAATGCATTGAAAACGTTTTTCCTTCGTTAATTATTAATTTGTTATTACGAAACCAATTTGATACTTCTGAAATAGTACTTTTTTTACAAAGAACATTCGTGTCATCGAACAGAACTGTTCTTCCATTTTTAATAGACGAGGGCAGATCATTTACGTATAACAGAAAGATGATAGGACCTAAATCGAACCTTGCAGGATCCCATGCTCAATTGGAAAGGGATTGAAAAGATAAGTAAATAATGTGCTATCGGACCAGTGCGGTATTTCTACTCTTTGAGATCGATGTTAAGTATGAGGTTATCGAATCTAGGGAAATACTACGAATTCCATATGAAGGTAATTTTGAGAACAAAATGTTACGATCAATAATGTCAAAGGTTTCGAAAGGTATAAAAATACTCTTATAGGCGCTATATTTTGGTCCAGTGATAAAGAAACATCTTTAACAAAATAAAAAATGACAGTTTCTGTAGATTTTTATTTTCTAAAGCCATGTTGTGAGTCTGAAAATGCTTCGAATTTGCTGCGAAACGTTTACAGAAAAGCATCCATATATTCTCTAAAAGCCTTTCGTATTGGCTAGCTCTTCTTTATTGTCCCATCCTCTTTCCAGTTGCCATCCAGTACTAGCAGCTAAATGACATAATTCAAATTTTCATTTGTTCGGACCCCAAATACTAGACTTCAAATAAGATAAAGAACATTATAGAACCAATTATCTGTTTTTATATGCAAATGGAGCCACTTTTAAGAAAATGTCGTTTGAGCGTTTCTGAAAATGTCGTTTGAGCTCTTTTTCACCAAAAAATATTTGAGTTTTCGGGTAAGTTCGTAAGAAATAATTTGAACCACTTGTACACACAAATGCAATAATGTTTAAAAATCCTGGTAATGTAAAAATATATTTTAAAATCTTACATTTGTGTTTTTTGAAAAGTGAAAAGAAAGTATCACAAGAACGTCACCATAGTGACGTCACTATTGTGACGTTGAAGCTCCCGATTGCATAAAACCGTCAACAGACGATACCTTCCACGGGAAGAGTTGCATAAATCGCAGTATATCACCATACTTTTCTGTCCCTTATTCACAGGAGGAGAGAGTTTAAAGAAAGCATTTTGAAGATATTTTGAGAAAAAAAAATGTTAAAAGGTTGTAATTGCCTTTTGCGCAAAATTACATGCAAACTTCTCACGTATTTGGTAAAAATTGAACGTGAACTTATTTCTAGGTATCTTTAAAGAATATATTTCATTAGGTAAAAAATATGCATCTTGAATATTACAGCTGTGGGAAGACATCCAAAAATGTTGCAATTTTCGAAAAATCTGGAATTTCAACGATCTTGAAACCTGCATAATTCTCTTAAGATTTTTTTACGCTATCCGAAGACAAAATTCATTACATCTATAGAATCTGACATTCTCGTTACCATTAAAGAAAACATAAGAACAACGATCAAGTACGTGGATACTGCCCTTGGTTGTCGTATTATTGATATTATCAGATTTCGAGGTTGCTTCTAAATTTTCATCACAAGAGAGATGTTCATACCTGGTTTTTTGAGTACAGGCGTCATGTTTGCTGTTAGTCTTCTTAGAGGGTCCTTACAGAGTTGTCATCATATGCGTCTTTTTTGTCGACACAGCGGGATTGTTTGCCATGAGCTGCTCAGGTTTGAAGCCATTTCCTGCGTTGTAGATGCTTGGCCGTTAGTTGCTGTAGCTTCTAACACGGTAGCTGGGATTTCTTTTTCACGGCAGATATTGCTGTATTTGAAATTGTAAATGTTGATTCTGTTGCACTAATTGTTATAAGTGTTGTTTTAATTGTTGATGTTCTTGCAATAACACTTGATGCTGTTGCTGAAGGTTCTGTGTTAGGTCGCTGTATCTAAAGTCGATCCGTTCGTACTGTTGTTAACGAATGCTTCACTGTTTTCTTGGTTATTTAGAATTTCTGCGACTGTGTCATTAGTCCCCAAAGGGGACGTAGTCAGTTAACATTATTCACTTCACTATAATTATGGCGGTATTGTGTGTGTGTCTATATATATATATATATATATATATATATATATATATATATATATATATATATATATAATGTCGCCACAATTAAATTCTTCTCACAAAAGAAGTCACAGCAGGGCTGAAACTACTACCAAATCATAAGGCTCCTGGGCATGACCGTATAACAGGTGAAATGCTTAAAAAACTGCCTAGAAACTCATTGCCCTTGTAACATCCATTTTCAATGGAATAATACACATCGGACACTATCCTTCGCAGTGGAAACTGGCACAATTAATTCTAATTGCAAAAACCAGGTAAACAGCTACAAGATGTTTCCTCGTACAGACCAATAAGTTTATTGCCTTCGTTGTCTAAGGTATTCGAAACAACTATTACTATTTCGCATATTTCCTTTACTTAAAGAAAATGACGCAATTCCAGACCATCAGTTCGGTGTAGAAAACGGCATTTTACAATAGAACAAATTCATAGAATAGTCGACACCATCAACGGAGCTCTAGAAATAAAATGTATTGTTCAGCTTTGTTCTAGATATTGCGCAAGCGTTCGACAAAGTTGGCATCAAGGCTTGTTATTAAAATCAAGAAATGTCTGTCGCATTCATACTATAATATATATCATCCTTTATTTCTGATCGATTTTTTCAAATAAAACTCGGAGATGAAAAACACCGTTTCATCCATATGTATCAAGAGTGCCACAGGGCAGCATTCTTGGCCAGTGCTGTATACGCTACTACCCGCTGACTTACCTCAGTCCCCAGATGTCACATTGCATACATATGCAGATGACACAGCCCTTGCTAGCTTCGCGCGAAAACCAAGTAACGGCAACAAGAACATTGAAAGAACACTCGAACTTATAAACAAATGGTGTAAACACTGGAGAATAAGAATGAATGAAACAAAGTCCAAATGTATAACATTTACCCTCAGACGAACAAGAAATACAGAAATAGAAATAACGGAAAACTAATCGAAACGTAGACACATCAAATATCTCGGACTACATCTCGACAAAAAGCTTAACCTGAAGCAAACATATTTCGATTAAAAGAAAGGAAGCATAACTGAAAGTAGCAAATGTTAAGGTTAATAGGAAGAAAATCTTGCTTAAGTCTAAAAATAAAATTTTACTTTACAAAACAATTACTCAAATCTAATCTGGTCTTATGGAATTGAACATCTGGGAACAGCTTCACATTCAAATATAGAAATAATTCAAAGATTCAACCAATTCTCAGATTATTAAGCAATGCTCCCTGGTATGTATCAAACGCCACTCTACATAAAGATCTCAATACCACCACTGTTAAAGAGGAAATCACTCTCAAATCTCACAAATACCAACAGAGACTCGCGAATCATATTAATCATCTGGCCATAAACATCTTAGATAACAGCACAATGATAGGAAGATTGAAAAGAGTACATCCTCTTGATCTGGACCACAGATATTTTTTGTATACAATGCTTGCACTATTGTATGTTTCTTTGTTATTGTGTTATTGTTATTTCAATGTGAAGTTGTTTATTGTTGTTCTTGTTTGTTTTGTTTTTCTCTCTGAATTGGACAATTAGTTTAAAACCATTTTTAGAAAGAACCAGAATTGGATGGTTTCTTTACATGTCAATAATGTATGTACAATTGTATTTGCCGAATGTTCGAGTAGAACAAATTGCAAATAAAGCAGATGTTAGAAAAAAAAGTACGTGGACATGCTAGCAGAACAAATGATAGAGTGATAATCACACTACATTTCATGCCAGTGATATTTAATTACAGAAAACATTGTTAAAAAAAGGATCTAGAAAAAAATATTGTGAATCATACGGCAAGAGACCCGTTTCAAGACCCAAAAGTATTTCCCGCCTAGGCGGGTAAACGCCCCAGCCTCGTCATGAAAAGGTCGACTTTCTTGCCTTATTATGTAAAATACCATTAATAAACATTGTTTTAGAGAAATAGACAGTTTGTTTATTTTTCAACATAAGGGCAATATATGATTGAATATCATAAACCACGGACTATTTTTATTATATATAAGCACCTGCTTTAGATTTAGATTTATTTAATCGAAAAACAGTATAAACTGTATGTAACGTTTGGGGGAGAAGATTAACTGCGCACGTTTTCTTGAGTTACAGAATCCCTTCCCGTCATTTTAACTATACATAGTTGAAAGATGAGTAAAAGTTTAAAATAAATAAATAAAAATAAATTTTAAAAAATCGAGAGATTAGCAATATTTGAAAAAAAACATTTTCGTTTCCAAATTATAGAAAACTTATTTGCATCGGTAAATGAATTTCTAGTATGATTTTTCTGAATTGCTAACAAAATAATAACTCGCCCTTACCTCTATTCCTACCATTACAAGCAAAAAGAGAGTTCAACCAAACGAGCGCATATTGAAGCAACATTTACATCCAGAAGCAAAACAAGGGGCCATCTCAGCATTTGTTCAATGTATCAGGGAAACTGGACAAAAACCTGATCGAGATGGGGGTCATTGACCCGGATGCTGAAATTATTTGTTACAAACATATTAAGTCTTTTAAAAAAATTATACAATACAAATGAAAACTAATTCAATATATCACCGTTTTGTTAAAATAAACATTATTTACCTTTTTGATAATCAGTATGGTCTCTAATAGAAACGTATAGAAACAGTTACGCAGCAGGCATGATTTTACTTTGAACTTTTTATAACTCTTCTGCCTTATTTTAATGATTTGTGTGATCTGTAGTTATTTTAGAATGTTAAAACGGCGACTTGTTCTGTTTATGGCTACATCAGCAGGTCAGAAATCGCAAATCGCGAAAAAATATTGTCTTTTTTCAGGTAAATGAGTTCAATTATGTACTCTTTCGATTTGATGATTCACAAGTTATAAAACCGTTGTATTGATTTATATGGGTGTTATTTATAAGAATGGGATCATAAATTCATGGGAAAAGTGATCATAATAGAAAGTTGTAGCCCATAGCTCACGTTTAGATTTCCCAGTGAGAAAGACAAAGAAAGAAAGCATATTAAAGTCATAACTTACTTTCCCTTACAGATCTAGGAAGAAATGTATTATTTGAAACCCAAAGTTGTCCAACCAAAGAAGACTGAGGCTTTAAAATCGAAAATTATTACAAATGTGTCAAGAGAATTACAAACACGCGTTCACTTATATATGAACTGAAGAAAAAATTGCTCTAAGATAATGCTGAGATGCTCCTTGGCAGAATGTCTGACATTTGGATTGAATAATTTATGTGGAAGAGTTAATTACTTTAACCTAATGCTAAGCATATATGACAAAAGCCATCTGAAAATTAGATTGTTCATTAAACTTATAATAAATATGCCTGAAATTATTTTTTTAAAACTAACCTGTATAAGCCACCATGAATAAATTATAAAATAAAACTATTTAAACAAATAGTTTTTTTTTGCTTCGTTTTGCTCCGTTTCACAAATTGTGTCAAACTGCTGAACTTTTTGTTTTGATAGCCTGAACTTTAGAATAGGTTATAGGTTAGAAATCGATATCCTATGTCAAGCGCGACTAGCGGTAGCTATTTTGTTCATTTACATTCAAATCACAATTTTCAAACAGTATAAGAAATAGTATTGAAAAGAAATTTCAAAAATAACATGTTTTTTATACTTTTTTCGCAAATTCGCCAATTTAATTAGTATGGAATAAAATTTTGTGTTTAAAAATGTCACACAACGATTTTTCACTTACTTTTCTTTCAGAATCATGTAGTTTTCCGTGATTTCAGCATAAAAACGAGTTATGAAATGACTAAATAGAAATGGGTATATCTACAACCAATACAACCTCTATAACTCAATTTTTTTAAAAAAAAAGGTTTCATATACTATTCCCCAGAACAAATGTTTAAAATTATGAATCTTTATCTAAAAACAAATACTTTTATCGTGGTTTGATATTTTTAAAAATATATTCAATATGAGATTTTGAATTTTGAAAACAAATTGACTTTCTTCAAAAATCCGCCATTTTGACTGGTAGAGACTCAAAATTTTCATTTGAAAACATCATAGATCGATTCTTCGGTAAATTTCCATACAGAAAACATATATTTTGGTGCATTTTGTGCGAGAAATTGAGTTATAATGTGTAAAACAAGTTAGGTATGTCTAAAATCACACCTTATCCATTAAAAAAATATAACACTTGTAAAACAGAAAATAATTATCGTAGAGGGCTGAAACTTTGGATATCGATTCTCCACAACAAATTTAAAAAAGTAATAATAGTTTTTAAAAATCTGAGATGTTCGGGTTTCATGTCGTGCTGAGTTCGCATGGAACCCATATACTTTCTTAGTCTGGTCAAATTTGGTATATGACTAACTATTTTCTCAATACCAATTTATGTAACATTAGTTTCAGCTCCTTACATGTTGAATGCAACACATTCTGAATGCTCCTTGGATTCAGGTTGTGTTCACTGTTTGATGGATCATTTTCCCTTCTTTTTTAAGATATTATAGTTTCTCACTGATAATTGCATTACGTGACAAATATTTATTTCGCGTACAATAGTTCCTTATAAATGAGAATATATTCTGTAAGATAATGCCATTTGAACTACTCTGTTGCGTTTTTTTTTTTCGACTGAAAAAGTCTTATTGTCGGGCCAGTTAACGAAAAAGTTGAGAAATCATATTCTTATATACACTTTTTTCTAACATGTGTGGTAGCCAGAATTAATATGCTCTGCTACTGTAAAATCGATTGACAGAAGCACAAGCTATATGAGAACAACACATTTTTTATGTACAGGAACATTTTTAAGGGTTGATTTTTAGAACATTGTTTTTAAGATAAAAATTACTATCTTCAACTTTGTAGTTTAGAAATGCTTAATTTTTGAAATTTTCGAAACTTCAGAGAGTTTGCAGGAAATAAGAACAGCACCACTTTTTCTAGCATCTCTGGATAGATATAAGGAGAAAATTTAAAGAAAACTTTTGAAGCCGTTTAAAAAAAAATGAAAATGATTATTTTCACGAAAAATTGCACAAAAACTGCTCATATACGAAAAGTTCTACATGGCCTTATTTTAATATGTCTCAAAACAACACATTTCATTGAATAAAAAATTTCTATCTTCAATATTGTAGGAAGACCCCAAAAAAGTGCACTTTTGCAATTTTCGAGAAATAAGGTATATCAACGAACATGAGACCTGCACAGTTCTTTTCAGCTAGCCATTATGCTATCCGAGGGCAACGTTCAATAAAAAATTGGAGCTTTTCAGAAAAAATATTAAAAATGTTGTTGAGGTTCCGTGTAAGTACGCCCAGAATCAAAATATCGGTTTAAAACTTAGAAGTCCTTGAGTTTATTTAAGGCTAAATGCACCGAAAAATACTTGTAGGAAAATTCAATATATCGCAGCACTATCACAGGGGAATTTACTTTACTGATAACGTTTGAACCAATGGTCCGATTTTCGACTTGTAAAAGGCATTTGGCGCCTTTTTAAAATACAATTTACGCTACGATGACCTTTTTCCAAAAATCTAGCAAAAATGCGAATTTGAAATTAGTTCTCAAACTTCCGAGAACAAATTTAAAAATGTGGCCTTATAGCGCGATGGCGACATGCTTCCTGAATCCAACGCCGTGACAATCATGCAAACCGAACGAATAGGAGCGTCGTAAAGTGAAATTTGCTTAAACACCACAACCCCCCTTCCCCTTCTGCGCCGTTGCGTCACCCACCCACCCGTTGTAGGCCCTCTGTTAGCGCGGTGGCACGGCCAGGCCCTGCGTCGTGCGGCCCGCCCCGATGGAGGAGGCGGTACTTGAGGGACACGCAAGTTATACACTCGGTTTATGCGTTCGTCACTTTGCATCTCAATCTATTTTTCCACGGATATCAAACTTGAGATTCTATACTACTATTACAGACAGAGGTAAACGGTCTGTAATCTATCTTTTTCACATATTTTCGTCTTCCTTCAAATACCATTTTAAAATTTTTTGATGCATTACTCAAAATATTGATTCCGATTTTTAAGTATTTTTAAAAAAAAGGAACTAATTGCGTAAATATCAGCATTATTCCATCTCCTCACATCTTATTTTAGATTTATTTTACTTCTAAGGTCTTCTGTTATCACTCCACCTTGGTCTAAGATCTTCCGTTGTCAAATACCGTAAAAAATGAGCTGAGTATACGCACGAGCTCTTATCCTACAACTCGATTTTTGATCTCAAAATGACGTTTATCTGCTTTAAAGAGTTCATCTGGTGAATCTCTTTTCACAAGTAAAATAGCCGAAGCTAATTTTAAAATGTTTTCCTACTTTCGGACAAATTTTTAAAAAATGCATTATCTTGGCTGTCTGGGTGACGTCGCGTCGAAGGCTGTTTTGCCGACGTTTCGACCATTTTGTCGTGGTCTTCCTCAGGGCTGGTATGCCCATACATAAGATGGTGTGGACATGGCAAGTCAAACAAGTGAGAGATCAACCCAACAAGTCGATCAAGTGAGGGATCGACCCAGCAAGTCGATCAAGTGGGGGATCGACCCAGCAAGTCGATCAAGTGAGGGATCCACCCAGCAAGTCGATCAAGTGAGGGATCCACCCAGCAAGTCGATCAAGTGGGGGATCGACCCAGCAAGTCAATCAATTGGACGAGTAGCCAAGCAAAACGATAAAGTGAGAGATCGACCTAGCAAGTCGATCAACTGAGGGATGGACCCAGCAAGTCCATCGAGTGGGGATCGACCCAGCAATTCGATCAAGTGGGGGATTGACTCAGCAAGTCGATAGAGTGGGGTATCGACATTGCAAGTCGATCAAGTAGGGGATCGACCCAGCAAGTCGATCAATTGGGGGATCGACTCAGAAAGTAGATAATGCGGGGGATCAACTCAGCAAGTCGATCAAGTAGGGGATCGACTCTGCAAGTCGATCAAGTGGGGGATCGACTCAGCAAGTCGATAGTGGGGGATCGACTCAGCAAGTCGATAGTGGGGGATCGACTCAGCAAGTCCATCAAGTCGGGGATAGACTCAGCAATCGATCAAGTGGAGGATCGAATCTGCAAGTCGATCATATGGGGGATCGACCTTGCAAGTCGATCAAGAAGGGAATCGATCCAGCAAGCCGATCAATTGGGGGATCGACCAACAAGTCAGTCATGTGGAAGAATAGCTATCACAGCCGGTACGGGAACTTCATGTGGATGTTGGTACGGGAACTTGGTGTGAACAATTCCGCGAATTCGCTATATATCTTCATGGATGGCCGACACCACGAGAATCGCACACATATGGACCTGCGGGAAAGGCCGGTTTCAGCAGAAAGTGGCAACAGACGAAGCAGAATGGATGCCAGTGGGCTAAAATACACTGCGCAGTTATATCTAGTTGCTAAGCATCACCAAATTAGCCTATCGAAGAATTCGAAGGCTTCCTCGACTGACTGGTAAGTGATGCCGAGTGACGCAGCCCAGTTATATTCGCAGGTGACTTTAATGCCTGGGCAACTGAATGGGGCAGCCCAATGATAAACCACAGAGGAAGAGCGGTGCTGGAAGCCTTCTCACCCTTAGATGTTAAGAACGATTTCAATTCGGCGATATGGAACTGCATTCTAAAAGCTCTGCAGGATATGAGAGTCTCTCAGTATATGATTAAAATTATAATCATATACTTTACAGGAAGAACGCTGTTGTACCGCATGGAGAATAATCAAAGGAATGGTCGGCGGCCTTCACGGCCCAAATACTAAAGAAGTCAAGACTCGAGAAGCGGGCGAGAGTGGCGTCCTAGAATGATGCCAAAAGGCTTGGGGGCATTTCCCCTATACACACCCGCGATGTAGTGCCTAATGTTCCGAAGGGGTGAAGAAGTCTAGGGAGGTGGTTTCAGTGAGTAAGAATCTCACATTACCATGAGGTATGGGCCACATGGTCTTTTTTTGAAGGTTTCTACCCATCTGTTTTTTTTTAATTCAACACGGTTTACTGCTGAGAAGACAGATGGTAGAGGAGAACTTTTAGACAAGGGCCGGCATCTAGAAATTGTCGGCAGTATGTGCGCAGCAAAACCACGAGCAGAATATAACGGTTAATAGTTGATGAAGATTGGTTTCTTTCTATGTTGTTTTTGTGTTAATGTGTTTTTGTAACAATTCTAATGAACGTGTCTATTCGTTTAAGTGATGTGTAATTAAAACCATTTTCCCCACAGTCATCTCTCTAACTGATTCTTATAGATACACTTTTTCTAAAATTTTCTAAACAAAGCATAGAAAGCTAATTTTTTGTATGAATATCTTTAAAAAAATAGAAAATAAGAATTGGAATAGCCGTTCCTCGAAGAATTAACAAGAAAATGAATTTCAAAAATGCCAAGAAAGATTTTTGCACTTTCTCCAGCTAAGGATGGTTTCACAAAATAATACTGTTTTAAAGGAGATTGCAGTTTAAGAAATGTATGTCTTACATATTTGTCAGAAATTATGCATATATATTCACATATAGAAGAAAACAAAATAATGAAAAAATATTTATCAGAAATATTTTTCTTTTGTACAAAACTCAAAAAATGTATTCTTTGAGAGCATAATAACTTGGCAAACCACTGTACCTCGGTAAATCTCTATTAGCAATAATTGTGTTTCACTATTTGCATCTTAACATTTTCGAAAATATTTCATACAAATAAATCTGTAATAAAATAGTTGGAAATAAAATTAAATACAAAAAAATAATTTTCTTTCCGATTTATAGTCGTTTAAAAAATTATAACATCTATTCCCCCCTATTACGCATTTAAACGCAAGAATTTATAGCCCAAAAATCTGAAAACTAGTTATCAACAAGAACATTAATACCATCAACTTTGATAGTAGTCAGCGATATCTTCAAGGGTGCTACACCTTATCTCAGCCACTCAACTTTTGAATGTTCCACTGCATAGCTGGTTTCTAATTTTAATTCCCTTCACCTCAAGCATTTTCCAGTTTTTAGTTGACCTTAACAACAGGGCTTTTAGTGAATTAATGAGTGAGCAAGGTAATGATAATGGTTCAAACCAAATAATGCTAAAAGACCTTGGCTCATTTCAAAGCAATTTATTTCCTCCGTAACACCATTAACATTATATCAAATTACAAAACAATAACACATTCCTCATCTGTATAAACAGAAAATTATTTTTTACCATTTATCTTAGAGAACCTACGTTTTAAATTCCTAACTCCTCAAACAAAAATATGCACTAAAAACAGTTTTAACAATCATAAAAAATATATTTTAACAAAATCTTTATTTTTATCATTTATGATGTTGCATAATAACAGAAAGATATTCTGCAACATGCCACAGCAGAAAATTTGACTATACAGAAGAGAATAATCAGAAATATTTCATTGTTGCATTTCTTCACAATGCAAAATGTCATCAACTGCTCATTATGGTCTAATACAATAAATTCATTTTCATACAATAAGTTCATTTATTCACACTTTCAAAATATTTTAAAGAACCAACAGGGTCAGGTTGAATTGTAGGTGTGTCTGGTTTCCAATTGGCTGGGCACACTGAAAAAACATGTAATTGCCAAAAGATTACAACTGCATATAATCATACTTATTGTAACAAGAAATGTTATTTTTCAAGTTTTGATATTGAAATAAAAATATAAAAATTATGGCTTTTACTTAGAACTTTTTACAGAGAATTCCACAAATAAATTGACATTATTATTTTTATCTTGTTTGTGCATCACACTAAGTTGCAATAATTGCAAAATTTAAAAATACACTATGTTACCAATGCCAACTGTATTTCTCAATGAAAATGCCAGTTAGCAACATGCTACAAAACAAAATTTTCAAGATTTACGAAGACGTAAAATTATGCTTTTCCAAGAGAAATATCCTTAGTAGCAATCTGTCCAAAGAAACCTGTCTTGCAAGTCTAAAAAGATTTAAGCTCATAAAAAAAATTAGGTAGGATTGAGTAAGGAAAAATATATTGATACTACAAGCAAATTTAAAACTCAACTTATATCTGGTTCAGAGTTTCCTTTCATTTACCTGATGCAGAAAAATTAATATTTTTAATAGTAAAAACCAGATTAACAAAAACTGCAATTCAAAACTTCAATCTTTACAATAGCATGACAAGACATTTGTATGTAGTTTATAAATGTAGTAATAATAAATTTCCTTCCCATTGGTACCAAAAACATGTTTACTGGAACATAATCTTGGATGAGACAGCAATTACTATCCTGGACCCAACAAACAGTGCTACAGCAGCAAGAGAGTCTTGTTAGGTAAAAATAACTCTCAACAAAAAGCTCGCGAGAACTGGGGAGAAAGATTGCGATTTGAATTCATTTGCCAGTAGTCTTGAAAATATGAGGATGAATTTGGTGCCAGCTTTAAGAATAAGTAGTGCAAAGGTGAAATCTGACACTTGAAAATCATTCTATTCATCGATCTAACACAGACCCCCAGTACAACATAAAAAGTATGTTGATTGAATGATAAACAGGATTTAAACATGCCAATGACATGACCCATTGTTCCTCAAAACAATGGATCCATGGCTGCAATTTGTAACCTTTTTGCATGGAAAGTTCCAATTGTGCTCATAAAAATGGTGCGAGTTGCACTTTCATTGACATGTCTGAATTTTCCAAAATTGCACAAGTTACAAATAATGCAAAAAAGTAAATGTTGCAGCACCTCTAGTTTTTGTTGTTGTTGTTTTTTGTATTGTTCTGATTTCACTAAAAAGTATGTGAATACTACTAAACATATTGTAAGTGACATTAACTAAAGATCTAGTTTTCAAGAACACATTTCCATCAGAAGAAAATCATGATCTTAAATAATGTAGATGTATGAGGGGGTTCAAAAATTTTAAACGTTTAAAATTTTCCAAAAAGCTGAGGTTTTAAGGAATATTACACCTGACCCATTTTTATAAGCTTACCCTGCTCTGTTTGACAAACAATTTTACAAAACAAACTTGGAGCGAATTTTGAGAATTTTTTTAAAATATCAGAGATATTAAGTACTCCCAAATGTGAAATATTCATTCCAAATTACCAGAGCTTTGAGTCAGACAATATCAATCGCCGAATACTCATTTTGAAAAATTTGTAGCATTACGAAACTCTACTTTACGAATTCAAGAAAGTAATATTATTTCTAAGTATTTATACCTGTGAAAATTTGTATTTAGAAGTGAATATGTCTCCTAGTCAAGACTGTCAAGTTGCTCTCATTTGGAACAATAGCTAATAGTATTCACTGAGAAGGTAGAAAGACTTGAAATTTTATACGTGATCAATTAATTGAACTTATATTCATTGTCAAACAATTTGGAATGTTTAATCAATTACATTGAGTAACACAATAGCCAAATGAAATTTGTTGCATCTACAGCTGGTACAAATAAATTGTATTTTATCAAAGTGGAAGAAGAGAAAACTACCAAATGTTTTGAATACTGGTAAGTACACTAACACTAAATTTATCAAACCTGCAAGGTACTGTCAATTGAATGAATTTCTTAATTTATGTGATGGATTGTGTTATAGTATTGGATTGTTCTGAAAACATTAGTTTCAATTGTTATTTAGCATAACTCATCATGCATTCTTGCTAAATGGGAGGTATGGAACTTAAACAAATAATTAAGAATACCCAATTTGGATTTGATATGGTCGCTCCACTGTCTCACTTTATCAGGGTTAATAGCATTCATGCAAAGCAAATGATTCAGGAAGCATTTGCAAATAACCTACATGACTCAGAAAATTTGCCTCAATCCAAAAACAGCCTACTTTTGGACCCTTCACATTCTTGTGAAACTCCAAAAATCGGTATAGGGAATAGAGAACTCTCAAAATCGGAACAAATTCAAATTTGTTAAAAATGTATAAAATTCTAGCAATCTTTTATGAACAGAGTGCGATGTTCACTTGTCTGAGACCACTTAGCGTCACCAACCAAACAAAAAGTAGCAACCATAGGAAGGGCAACATCAACCATAGGAACAGAGATGCATGAAGAAAACAAAATTGTTATAAAATGGATTTTTGCACATTTATTACAGATGTAACGCACAATCCAGTAATGTTGGTAAACCCCAGTTAGAGGATTCACAAAGTGAAGGGAGCGGTTTACTTAAATGTGAACGTCATTATTTTGATGAAACAGTACAACAGTTGCGCACTATTCAAACTATTGCACACAGCAAGACAAAAAAAAATTGCATTCGACATGTCTATCCCAACTTAAATTTTATAAAACACTGGATATTCCCATACTTCTTCATGGATGAGAGACATGAACCATGAAAAATAAATATTTTACCAGAACATCCAAGATGAGGTTTTAGCGACAAGTTAAAGGCTGCATTATATTAGACAAAATAAAAAGTGAGATAATCAGAAAAGAAAGAAAAGTACTCATATTAGTAAATAAAGTACCAGAATACAAAACCTGATGGTCCCAACATCTACATAGAATGAGTAGTGACTGCATCCAAAAATAAATACATTGCTACAGATCCAACGGTGAAGGTCTGCCACCAAAGATTAAGATGGCATGCTGAAGACCTTACAGATTGAATTGAATTGAATTGAATTTGCCTTACTTTATGTGGCGAGACTCGGGCCATCAGGCCCGCTCTTCCGTCTGACCACGCAAATTTTGCTACGCTCCTTTCATCAACTAGCAGAGAAAGGAGGTATTTCTTGGGCGAGAAACAGGCGTTTTGAATTTAGCTCAGAGGCGTCATTTAGGCTTGAGGATCTTTTACATGCAAGTAAATCTACTAACATGGGACAGCCGGCTTTACTTCCCCTCCGAAGGAAGGCGTACGAAGGATTTTGTCGCCCTAAAAATCCACGGCTTCGATCGGGTTTGAACCCGTAAGCTTAGGTATAACAGTCCAGCACGCTAACCGTCACACCATCGCCGCCGCAGATGACTTTCCTATTCCCTGAAGTGATGATTATGATGATGATGATGATGATGATGATGATGATGATTCAATATGGCATCCACCCTGAACATCCATGACTTCCCATGCTGTTATGCTGCCATGAAAATAATCCAAGGGAATAATTTGCAGTTCGAGTAGCGAGTCTTATCACACAGAAAGGGCATTGCATTTCCATTGGAAGAAAGTTTTGAT
Organism: Gryllus bimaculatus; assembly: GCA_017312745.1. Classification (NCBI taxonomy): domain Eukaryota; kingdom Metazoa; phylum Arthropoda; class Insecta; order Orthoptera; family Gryllidae; genus Gryllus; species Gryllus bimaculatus. The sequence goes on from BOPP01000044.1 coordinate 6,774,916, forward strand.
TCACTTCCCACTCAACTGCAATATTTTTTTTGAGGCAATTGCTGATAACTGCATGAAAAATCTGGTCATCATCTAAATTCAAACAAGCCTGATTACAGGTGGTTCAAAGAATTTATAACAGACAAATATTTTTTATCTGTGAGCTAGGCTAAAAACCTCAGAGATAATTTTTTGTTTTTATATTGTCTTTAATTGTGGAAACTACCAATAATAACAACAACAGCTAGACAGTAGGATACATTTATCTGATAGTTATTATTTCTCAAAAATGCACACGAACCTGAAAAGTAAAACCAGAAAAAATACCCACATATTGCACACTAACATGGTGAAACTGCAAATGAATTCCACAATTGATATTCTGTGTGTTATGCAAGTAGTCAGGGTAATAACAAGAGAATGCCACACTCCACTCATAACCAGCAGATAGTTGAAATTCCCAAGCTCTACTTAAGGATCACAGAATGAGAACATAGGTCAATGGTCAATTATCAGAAGACACAAAAATTGAAAATGATGTGCCGCAAGGAACAATCTTAAAAATCGCTATTTGTGCCTGTAATAAATGATTTTTAACCAAAATATTGAATCTCCCATCATTGCTTGGAATTATGGTGATGACTAACTATTATACAAGGGTAAAAATCACAATAATGCAATCAGCCCTGAAAACCTGCCCAAGTGGTTACAAAAAATGGCTTTAAATTCTCATCTCAGAACACAGAGTGCATACTGTTTTTCAAAACTGGAAAACCTAAAAATTTTAAACATGCAACACAGGGATAAATCGCTTAACTTTATTGAAAACATTGAGATCCTTGAAAAGCATTTAGATTCAAAATTAACCAGGAAAATCCACATTTACCACCAAGGTAGTGAATGCAAAAAAGACTGAAAATTTTAAAATCGATTGCAAACCCGATCCGGTGTTCTGACAAACTAATTCTCCTAGGAGCCAACTGAAACATTATTTGGTCAAAAATCAACAACGGAAAACTACAGAAACATAATTCGTAGTAGAGAAGCAGACTTCCCCCTTTCTCCTCCTCCCCTCAGTAAAAATGTAATAGAATGTTACATAATAGAACTAACACACAAAGATAATAAAGAAAATATGAAAAATATATGGTAATTTTTCTTTTGACAACCATTTTAAGTAGGCACTTCACACTCAAACTACTATGTGAAAATTGTATGTAGAATCCATCTACTGAAAATTAATATGTTTTTGCATGTGTAAAGAGACAATTCGTGATGAACTTTAAAAAAAAAAAATGGCAAACATTTTTTTATTTCATGACTTTTGTAATGAAATTTTTATATGTTATAACTGTAACACAAATTAATAATTACATCATAGACAAATTTTGCTTTCATCATCAGTAACATTACCTTCTCCATGTTTTTCAACAAATTGGAAAGCTTTTATAAGCCTTAATGTTTCGTCCACACTGCGGCCAACGGGTAAATCATTCACGGTCATCTGTCTAAGAATTCCCTGGAATGTAAAACAACCATTAGAAATCTTTTCATTAAGATGCTGAGAGCAAAAATGCACTGGAAGTTGTAAAGAAAAACTTGTGAAGAACAAGTATTGAACACATCAATACTTCTAAGGAGTTAATTTCAGCTCAACCTACTTTAGGATCTATAATGAACAATCCTCTCAGAGCCACACCTTCTTCTTCAACGAGAACTCCATAATCCCTCGAGATGGTTTTGTGGAAATCTGAGAGTAAAGGATAGTTGAGCTCCCCTAGACCACCAACCTGTAAATAATTGTGAAAGTATGATGAGAATGCAAAAATAATCCTTTCTTAAATCTCTTTTTAAGACTTCCTTTAAATAAAAATAATAATACCTTCCGTGGAGTATTAATCCAAGCCAAGTGACTAAAATGAGAATCTGTTGATACGCCCACAACTTCTGTATTTAATTCCTTAAATTCCTGAAGTCTGTCATGAAATGCAATAATTTCGGTAGGGCATACAAATGTACTAAAAAAAATCAAAATTAACAGATCAAATTCACTCTTCAAAAAAAAATCCAAGTTCCATTACTGCACATTTATCCTTTTGGAAATCATCTTAACACTTACAAATCAAGAGGGTAGAAGAATAACACAAGATATTTTCCCTTGAAGTCAGCAAGTTTAATGTCTTTAAAACTCTGGTCTACCACAGCAGTTCCCCGGAAATCCGGAGCAGGAGCCTGCACCCTTGCTGACAAAAGCTTGGTTCCTGAAATACCACATTCTTATATTATTGTTTAAGTGGAGAATAAACAAAGTAATAACTAGCAACAAGCTTATACCATGAAGAGTCCTATGATATAAAAATTCAAGTTTTTTCCACCATTTCAGTTTCTTTGACTCTATATTAATAATGTATGTTCTGTGGGTAAGAAGCCTCCCAAAAAAATCTTCCCCCTGGCTGCACATCAACAAAAGAGCATAGCTAACTCAACACAATTAATGCAACACATACAGAACAAGCAACTATTCTCAAACAATGTATACTTTACAACCATAATATCCGTAAAAAAAAAAAATTAAAAAAAAAAGAAATAAATCATTACTCAATTTCACATCCATTATATTCCTTATTTATAACTGAAGTACTTGATGTGAATTTATTACAGTCAAATCTTAGAAAAGGAATGTATTTTATCAACAGTGTCAAATATTTTAATCACCTTCCCAAAGGTACCCCCTCCCATTATTTCTGCCCCTTCCTGCCCCATTTGAAACACTTAAAAAAATTTATATAAAAAAATCAAAATACACTTAACATATGAATTGAAGAAAAAATACAAATTACTGAAAATGTGTTATACATTTTTAATTTGATATCTTACTTACAATTTATTAATGGAAATTGGAGATGAAAGTATGGAATATTTTAAAATATGACTGATAGATATTGTTAGTTCACTACTTTATATTTATTTATTCAGCCCCTTGTTATACTTAACAGACATTTGCAACTTGTAATACACATATATCAATAGAAGAAGATTAAATTTTGAATTTCATGAAAATAATTTATTGAAAGGTTTTCTCGCTTCATAAGATTGAAAAGATCACTATGAACGTAACAACTATTGGGATGGTCCTGTGTTTGGTAAACATATCTAATGTTCCTAAATGAGGAATAATCCCTCTATCAGTACAGGAATCCTACTCGTCTGACTGTTGTAGCCACAATAAAGAGTTCTTTTAATCTCTACCGGAAATGGTTTTCTTCTCCAATCACAATTGAGGACGGAAAATATTTTAATAAATTTTAGTGTATTTCTGAGAGTAAATGACAGTCTAGTGCATGCAAAACTGCCATCTTCACCAAACTTTACAGTATTTCCTTCAATACCACTATCAAAAACAATTATTATTTTTAATATCAGCTTATGAAATATTGAAAAAAAAATTAATTATAAAGGCAATTTGTCCACTTCTTTCTACCCACCAAAATTCTTTAACGTGTTTAACATCTTAAAAATAATGAATAGTAAATTAATATAATTACCTGTACTAAGTTCTCGACCAATGTTCAGTTGCTGGAAAAAAAAAAAATACACATAAATATATATTTTTTAATCTTTTGAAATGGTCTAAACCTCTCAATATTCAAACATCATAACTTTAAAAAAAAAAGTGAATAATGTCCTTTTCCTAATTTTATTTTACTGTATTTCAACATGTTTGGATAATATAAAAGGTGCCCTGAGATGTTCACTCTTAAGAATAGGGGTTTGAATCTATGAAATAACAACACTTTAAAAATAATAATTTAGAATTTTTCAATGAATTCTCATATTTATACCCATGCTCTTAAAAGCAGCAGATACCAAAAAAGTGCAACAAAATACATTCTCAACTTCCCAATACATAGTATTGTTCATAAACACACACAAATCCTAAAATTATGACAATAAAATGTTTTTAGGGAAAAAACATTGTAAATGTTTCACCAATGACTGAAGTTGAATAGAAAATAGAATATCCAATCAAAAAACCCATGCTGACACATAAATACTACAAAATCCTTGATTTTTACTTACAAGAATAATTATATTGTGTATTATTCTAACTGCCCCATTATAACTTTTATAAATTAATAATTATTTGACATTCAATGATGTTGCAAAAAGAAGAACAGGAAAGAACTTTTATTCATAAAGAGTAATTACGGCGTTTTTGAACAATGTATATGCAAAATTGCCTGTGTATACCTCATCGAACTTTCCATTAAATTTCTTGGTTGACATTTTTAGTTCACTAAAAAATTCACTCACAAATGGAACAAAAGAATTACAATTTGCCTCAGATATAACCAATTGTTTGCCTTCTGATTGAGCAACTGTACTGTTTCTTCATTATTGTCGAATTATAACAATGCACATTCTACATATTTTTAATGGATTATTGAAAGCAAATTAAATAACCTCAACAATGAATTGCAATAATTGACATGAAACGTCTGCGTATCAAATTAAAAAAAAGCTGCAACACTACCTCTAATTCGACATTCGCCACAAATTTGTAGAGTGATTTATTTGCGTAACGTGCGTACACTAAACTTCTTTTCACACTTCTTAAATAATGTGATCCCATCAATTAGCAGTTTCAACGTTAACCACTCAACTATGCGAAAATGCTGCCTGCCTGTGAACTATTTTCTCCCCAAAAATTTAGAATGCATTGCCATATAAAACTGCAAACTCAAATAGCAACATTCAACGTGTATAAGACGTAACATTTCAATAATCATAACCTTTTATACAACATTAAAATGACTTGAGGATATAAGAAACACGTACATTTGCAAATGCTCGGCCCCAGAAGAATTGCCTCGTAAGACTTTTCGCCAAGCCAGCCATTATCTTTAACGTTTCTAATAAATATCAACGAACTTAAGAAAATGTCTTCAACTTATTTTTGCACCTAAACTCTTTCACTACTGATCACCACTGACTGGCACTGACTGTAGTCGACAGACACAAGCTGAATACGCATCAACAACGTCCTTAGACTTCGAACAGTCCGGAACTGATTCAATGGTTAAGTTTAAGCAGCCGCGGCTAGCCGGCGCGAGCGCGTACACCACGCGACTGAGTTCGATTCTGGAACCCAACCAGCGTCGGACCAGGTCATGTTCTCTGGGACTGACCCACCGAATACAAATAACATTATGGTTATCACAATTGCAATTATATGTCTTAGTTTTTTTCGTTCTATATTTAGAGAAATAATTTCTTTTTTTCAGTCTCGTGACCAAGAAACACTAAAGAAAAAAAATTGATTTAAAAACATTCGTAAACAAATCAAAAAGCTATAAAGAATGCATAGTTATTATAAATGATTTTTTTCTGGAACCTACCTTATATCTGTTAAATTTCGAAGAAAATATTCAAAGTTAATTAATAGTTTAAATTAATTTGTTTTTCTAGACTGGGGTGGATCCAGTTAATCATTTGGAGGGGGCATCGTAGATTTTTAAATAATAAACATATTTGTTACTATATTTTATTTTATTTATGTACTGTATATATGATACTATACAATATTATGGTTTAAATAATTACATAATTCGAACATAAGTGTTTAAATCAATTTTGCCAAATAAAGGAAGGTAAACGAAAACTCCAGGCCTTTCGGAGGGCATGACCCCCATGACTTCTCCCCCTAGATCCACCAGTGATTCTAGAATTAAATTTAATTATTACGGGCGACATTCGCCCATGCTTCATTCCTGACGGCGTTATGGACTATAGTTATGTGTGTCCTTTGTTCCCTCAAAAATTCTCTCCATTCTTATTGTCGGGTGCAGTCAGCATCCCCAACTAATTTTGATAGTAACAACCTTTAGGTTTTATTCGAATCGCTGAATTTTAACAGCAGTGAGTTCACAAAAAGGAAAGTGGAAGAAGTTACAAAATGATACATTCTCTGTCAATACCGTGTAAGGATGACCCCTGAACATTCAATTTTCATTTATAAATCAAATATTGAACTCCTATAATTATTATAAATATAAATATATAAAATTAACACAAATTATTTTACTGTACCTTGTATAATTTACTTTTACTTAGAACCTCGCTAATCCGAACCCAGCATATCCGAAATTTCGGATAATCCGAACAAAATTCGGGATGGAGGAAAAATAAATAAAATATTTATTTTGTAGTGTAAAGACAAGATTTTATAATTAGTGTAGACATGAACAACTAATTATTGAAACACAAGTTGTCGAAATGAAACATTTATTGCACTGGTAACTATGGAACGTGTAATCGTCTTTTACACTTCTTAAACTAAGGAACTCAATCTGCTTGATGCGATGTGATGATGAGCTCGCTAAGCTACTTTGCCATTTTCTCACATCGCATGCTACGTTGCATTATTTGGTAATTCTTTAGATGTGTTTGTACGGTTCGTTTTTTCGGATAATCCGAAGATTTCCGAATCCGAAAAGACAACATCACTAATTAGTTTGGATTTCCGGGTTTCTACTGTACTCGTATAGAGGTTGACAAAAGCATTACATAATTATTTAGGGGGATGACTAAGTTTACGTGATGCGTTCAATGAGGGGAGGGGGGAATGAAAAATGTAAGTAACATAAAATATGATCAGATTTCAACTGCTAAGGTGGCTCACGGCATCAACTGATGTCACTTCAGTTCTTCTAACTGGGAGGTCCTGTGTTTCGAGTCCCGGCGGTAGAAGGTACTAGCTTGTTAGCTTGGTCGAATTCAGCCGCTGTCTGGAAAATAATTCTAGAGGCCGAGTGCTCTGATCGGCAGTTGTTTTTTGTGGTTTCTCTGATCAATACCAGGAGAATGCCGGATCAATACCCAACCAAACTGGCCACGGACCGCATGTGATCTCTCCTTTCTCTTCCTTGTTCATTTCTCACCCTACACTTACACACGTTTATACTCACATGCACTGTACTACCACACAAGTGGGGAGCTTAGAGATTGTCCCAGCTGGGGCGGTCTACCCCGTTGGTGGGAGATTCCTGGTTGTGGCGCTAGCCAACACGTACTTAGGACGGCACCAGGTCTGGCCATCCAGCGGGGAAAGATGACCGCCACTTCCTGCGATAGAATATGCACTATGCTTACGGGACTAATTGCCTTAGCCGTTCACGCGCTCGGAATCATCAATCAATCAACCAAAATTATTTAATACACGATAAAGAGCGTGAAAACACGAGTTTATGCATGTATATATATATATATATATATATATATATATATATATATATATTGCCATCTATTAGTATATAGCAATAGTTTTGAGAAGGATAGACATTTTATGGCCACGCCTATACTTAATTCTGCTACTACACTGCAATTCATGCAACTCTGCCCCAAGCGCCCTGTTGACGGATTCATTAAATCGGGCGCTTGAACGTCACCATAGTGACGTAACTGTGGTGATTTTCCCCCTCTCGATTGGATAAACTGTCAACAGCTGATACCTGCAAAAATCGCTCTATAGAGGTAGGAACCCTGAGAAGCCATTGAGTTCTGAAACGGTTGGCCCTGCAGATTAGAGAAGATCGCGATGTCAAGTCCGGCTCGGGGAGGCAATGGAACCGCATGAACTGATAAACCTTCCGAAACTATTTCCTTTGCAGCTTGCAGATAATGTATTCATGAACTCAACCTATTACTTTCTGGCATACAACTTACGAAGTCTAGATAAACTTTTGAAATGCTGCTGCAAAATACGGCGGATTCTCGACAGAAAAACATTCATTCTAGGGTCCTGATACCGAAAACGTAGATAAAAATTTTTCCAACATGTCGTAAATTACTTTCTCTGAAATTTTTAGCTGTTGGAATCCATGGTTTGTACGCCCTTGTGTAGTGCGTCATGACACACTAGAATTCGAGATGCAGACCGGGAAAAGAGGACCGCGAGTTACAAATGAAAGAAGAATGTATTTGAGGTGGTGGGAATTAGAGGAGAGAACGTTTTACTACTCGGCGGTGATTAGTTGTTGAGGGAGTTCTCTCCGATTTCGTAAACAAACCCATGGTAAAAATTATTAATTGATAAAAATGATATAAGTGAAACGGGACATAAAACTGTGTGTGGAAAAGAGGAGCTGCCACGATTGGAATTGGACTGGATTGAAATGGAAATTTCAATGGACGCGAGAACGGCGGTCAAAAACGCTGGGGACTCGAACAGGGAAGGTCTTACTAGGGATATAAACAATTTTAATAATGTACAAAGACAACAATTGTTGTTATTAATATCGGTAAGGAAAATTCCCAAATCCCGAATATAAAGAAAAGAGTAAATATTATTACATTAACTTTCTGAATCGAGAATCTGTAGAGGTCTTGTCTAACCCACAACATTAAAAAAGATTATCACGAATCGACCTCGATTCGTATATAGGACAAACTGAGTGGTAAATCAATAAATAAAATATCGAAGGAGGTTATTAGATTGATAATAAAGTAATTGTCGGGTAGTTCAAGGGATAAAATCCGTCAGACTTGATACCGAAAAATTGGTTTGCGACAAAACATCTGTCCATCCATCTGTGGGTGAACAACGCTCGTGGCTAAACCATAAGCTAGATTTTCATCAAAATTGATATTCCTTAATTGATCTGGTTAAAGTCATGGCCCCTTGAATTTGAAATGGTTTAAATTTTGGGGAATACTTTACAAGAAGCCTCAAGGACATTTCCATTATTTCTTTAAAAATGAATCCAACTTTTTTCAATAAATATTTGCATCATGTTGAGGGAAATACACTTATAAAAATGTATCAGGTCCAATTTCTGTTAAGTTCTATGAAGTTTCAAAAATTGCAAAGGTTCAATTTCTTTTCGGTCTACCTCCAACTTCAACATGGAAGATGGAGTTTTTTCCCTCTGAATGAAATATATTCTTTAAAATTAAATATTTAATTGAAGTTTTGTACAAATTTTTCAAAATGTGAGTGGTTTTTGCGTAATGCGTAATTTTGCATGAAATAAAAGAAATATTAAAACAAGATTTTCTCAAAATCAGCTCAAAGTTTTTCTTTAACTCTTTTATATGGATAGTTCTAAATGCGCTAAATTAATAAATCCCGTGTTTGTCGTCGAATAAGAAAAGTGTATTCAAACTTCCTTTAGTTCACGACCCAAAAGTTCCTTAGTTTGCGACCCAGAACCCTTGTCAAAATAAGGGGGTGGGAATAAAAATATATTTTGTATGATAGTAAAATGAAGAGTAAAATATTGAATAATTGCTGTTTGACGACGGACGAAAAATGTACTTGAAATTTTGTTATAAATCTTCGTTCACGGCTTAGAACTCTAGACAGAAGTGTACGTCTTTTTATTGTTAATACATTTTCATGGGTAACAAAAATTAACCCGCAATTGTGTAATATCTGCTCTGTTTTAATTCGTTTGACAAATGTTCATTAGAAGTTTCGTTTGTTTGCAACTGAGAACTTTTGTCATGGTTTTCGTTGCTTGCTGCATTTTCGAATTGTTTGCTCTTTGATAGGAAAATGGAAATAATTTTTTCCAATAATGTTTTTGTTCTTTTTTATTGACAACTCTATAACTTTTTGACTGCGTTTGAAAACTCTTGTAAAATTTCGATTTTCCCCCGCAGCCCGTTTTACTTTCTAGTACGTACGTATTACAGAGTAATACACGTTGTATAGTGAAAGTTATGTAATGCTGCGAAAAAACTATTTCTAAATTTCATCAGAAATACGTTTTAGGATCCCCTGATACCGATTTTTACTTCCCCGTATACATACGTATATACAGAGTAATATACTGAGTAATATGGAGTAATACACGTATAAGGAAAGTTATGTAATGCCGCGGAAAATTGGTTTCGAGATTTCAACGGAAATTTCACGTTCTGGGGTCCCCTATAACGAAAAAGTTGTTATTTTCAAAACGTCCGTCCCTATGTCTGCCTGTTAACACTAGCGCCTAAACTATACATTTTTTTCCAAAATGGATATTTACCGGTTGATATGGCTCCACTCGAGGCGCCGCGATTTTGAAAATCTTTCTTTAAAATTTGGGAATTTTTTATATGAAACCCCCCGGACATTGTGACCGTCCTGTCGTGCCTCTATCTATATTAGAATAATTTCCGTACATCTATTATGTAATTACCGAAGACGCAAACTCTGTTTAACAAATTTTAAAATAATATTTTCGGCACGAGCGGCGTTGCCACGGGAAAATGGGACTGGGTTATGGGACTGAAGTACCCTCCTGTACAGGAGAGGAAAAAATTATATTTATCATTATCTTATTGGTAATGGGGGGGGAATTATCTTTCTTAATCTAAAAAAATAATAATAATAAAAAAAAAGACTTAAGACATTTTTCAACTGCGGCGTAAATCTTCGCCGTCGCTACTTTCCTCTGTGGCGCTACCGATAAAATCATTACACTAAAACATCAAAACCTTCTATACAATAACAAAAGAATCTAAAATTAACATTCACACTTAGTAACAAAATAGTTACACTATTCCCATTCATACCGTGCACATTATTGTTTTGATGGCCATGTACATTGTCTAAGCTTTACTAAATCTATTATCCGCGCACGTTTTCTTGAGCCATCGTTTCGCTAGTTACGAGTGGGAGTTATGTTATTTTGACAAAAAATATTTTATGTCATATTTGTAGTTAATTCCCCAATGCAAAATAGTTTCCTTTCCCGGGAGCGAACATTTCTGGTTATCAAATTTTGCCTACAAGGCTCGTTTCTATAACTTATTATTCATTCAACCAATGTTGGCCAAGGAATGGGGGTAGATATTCCAGGACTCAAGAAAACGTGCACGTATAATATAATACTTGGACTTCTTATAATTTTATTCTGTACACGCGGGTAATATTTGCAGGACGTTAACTTCCCTGACTGTGATAGCGTTGCCGTAGCGCTCCCAATACACCTTTTCTCTGATAACAATTCACTCTCCCAAAAACGCAATAACTTGCCAGTACATGCTAGCACATGTCGGCTCGTAATCTGTCATCAATCTATGTGTCCTTTCCAGACAGTCCAGTCTTTCGATTGTTTTTCAATAATAAAACAAACCCAAAAAACGCTCGCTTCCCTCTGTCACCGAGATCTTAATGGAACATTTTATATTCTCTTTACCTCTATTCTGATTTGGCACTTTTCAGAGGTTCTGAAAATGTTGTATTTTAATTCGCAGCATTCCCCAAAGTTCATTGCTCTCTTGTTCACCTGCTTTGCCGAAACTCCAACTTATTTCGAAAGCTATTTACATCAGTTGCCCATATTTAATTGTCTTTCCGTGTAAGTATCTTCCTGCCTCTTTAAGTTCTTCTTCTATATTTTTGTCCTCCCTTTTTGAATTGCTTCCGGGTGATTCTTAAAATTGTTTATTTTTCTAACACTCGTTTTCTAGATCCAAAGTTCTCCTGTTATTTAACAAGAATATATTATTTGGTTCCGCGTTGACGTTGTCACTTGTTTCTTCTTCCAACTTATTTATATAAACATCATTTCCCCCTCCCCCCCAAAAAAATTACTTTTGGCAGTCTATAGGACTGGCGTCCTGCATACGGTTACAACATTTTCAAAATTTTCTCAAAAACGGCTCCAATTGTTTTCTTTAAATTTCTTGTATGAATAAAGTAGCATACACTTATAAACTTGGCATAGGTAATATTTTCACAGTTAACTCTGAATCTTCAAAAATGGTAAAATTTTGAATTTTTGTTTCGTGTTCCTACAACTACAAAATTGATGATAGATATTTTTCCTTCAAATTAAATTTGTTCTCCATAGTGAGTTCTTTCATTAAAATTATGCCCTTTGTTTTGCGATGGTGAAATGATTTGTCTTCTCTAGCACTTCATATGTCAGGAGAAACGTATTTCCAGGCCGATCTTCTTTCAGCGTGCCAACAATCACATTCGCTAGATTTCTTCCATCCACATCTGTAGTCTGGTCTATTGAAACCCTTATCTTCTGCCCCCACGCTACGCCTATTTTATCCAACTCTAGTGGAAGCGGCAATGCTTCTCTATTGCAATGTTACACTCCACATGCTAGTGGTCACGTGATTGTTGGTCACGTCTTACGCTAGGCTCTGCAAAAATTTCAATAGACGGAAGACTACACAGATTTTACTTCTCCCCTATAATGTGTCAAATAAGCTTCTGTTGTTGTTTTCTTTATTGTTTTTTTTTATTGTATAATCATTTGTATGCAATGCTGTAATATATTTCTCTTTAGGCACTTCGAACTCGTTAAACAGTTGGTTTAGGATTATGATATCAAAACAAGGATTTAACGGGTTCAAATTACGCAAGAGCATTTAATAAAACACGAAATGAGACGTGCAGCTGATCTCATAGCCAACACTGCTGTCACTACTTGTAGCACATACAGCATTTTTGAGACATCGAATCACCTATTACTAGCGTGTGGACGCAGCCTCACTGGCCTCTTTCCTCATTTCTCGTCGCACATTTCTCGCAACGCATCTAACGGTGTAGTATATTGCAGGCTTTGGGTGCCGACCGTGGGGCAATTGAGAAGGTGAGGGAAAACGGAAAAGCCAGTCCAGACCAAAGAAATTAGAAAACTAGTTCGAGAAAGTCTGTGCCATTGTACACCCTCGAACAATAAAGCAATCGAAAGCACTAACGATTTCCTGTGCTTGCTCAGTTCGAGTTTTGCACCACTTTTGTGCATCTGCAAAAGATCGAGATAGCAGTTGATTGCTGCCCGCTAAAGTGTGCAGGTTAGGGAGTTGTTATACGCTTTAGCATCAGCACTATCAATCTTCTGCGCATGCGCAGAAGATCGATAGTGCTGTATGTTCGAGGTGACACAAACTCCCAAAACTCCGGAGTTATTTCGATAAGAAACTGAAGTATCGAATTAAACCCAGGAAACGTCACGTAAATCGATCTTGTTTTCTTTAAATACAAGATAAATTAAATAGCACACAAGAATGGGTGACAGAGTGACTCATTTATGGAGGAAAATTATCATTTTTTTCTTGAATGTAAATTGCATTTCATACTGATTTGTACCGTGTCAGTACTTCTCCCACGTTTACACACGAAGATGACATGATTCACGTTTATATTCCACGATATCGTTTGGTGGATGAACTGCCAGATAAACCTCACTACGTGTATGTTGTAGAAATTTTCGATAGTGGTAAGCATTACAAAGCCGAGAGGAGATACAGCGCGTTTCATTGCTTACATCGTGAGGTATGTTATTGGAATAGTTTTACATTTCATTTTTGTCAGTTTGTATATTTTGAAGGGAAAGTAAGGAATTGTGAGTTGCCATTCTTTAAAATATAAAGAATAAATTTTATTATTTTTCCCTTTGTACTATTTAGTATTGCTTTATAATTATTCTTTATTTTCTTTTGGCTACACTGACATTCAAACTATGTTCTAAATTATGCAAGTACAATTCGAAATCAATTTTTAGTATTCTTATAATGTCATTTTACATTCAAAGTTACGCAAGAACTACAGCACACCAGTATTTCCTCCAAAGAGAGTTCGAAGTTGTCAAACTAAAGTGCTTGAACGTCGTAGACAGTGTCTGGAACAGTACCTTCAGGTCATGCTTCGATTTGGTCCATGTCGAGATCAAGTTCTTGCTTTCCTTGGAATCACTAAAACCCGAACTTCAGAGGAGTAAGTAGTGCATTTTCCATCTTTGGGCCATTCATTGATATTTATTTTTGTTCATTACATTTTTAACCTTCATCCGTTTTTGTAGACAGGAAGGAACAGCTGTAGGTGAAAAAGCCTTGAATCATCAACCTATCTACATTTACAAGAAAGATCCATTTCTGGAATATGAAAGGAAGAGTAGCCTTCCTGATATTGTCACTGAAGGTGTATTAATGGCATTGTATGGAAAATCACAGTGAAAATTTGTGGGTGTGATTTTTTTATTTTTATCAGTTGTAATTTAAATTAAAGTGGTGGCTTCTCTACTGAGAGTATTGTCACAAGCCTTCACCATGGCTCGACTGAAAGTTCTCCAAGTGTTAATTTTTGTGAGTGTATGGGTGTTCTATGCAGCCACATATTTAATTAGAAAGCCATTAGGAGTAATCAAAGTGGGAATGGAGGAGGAACTAAATTTCTCAAAAACTCAGTTAGGATGGATGGATACAGCAGTAATGTTGCCATACTCCTTAGTTCAGATGTCTTTTGGTACAGCTGCTGATAACATTGGTCCTCGTCGAACAGTTACAGCATGCCTAGCTCTTACTGGCATGAGCATGATGTTTTTTGGGTCTTGGAGTTCATACCCAGTATTTCTCTTACTTTTGCTCTTAAGTGGAGTGACACAAGCACCAGCATGGCCTGCATGTTGCAAATGTTTAGCAGCATGGTTTCCTGATAAAAATCAAAATACTGTTTTTGGCTTTATGTCTACATCCGCTTATGGAGGAAGTATGATAGCCACTGCCATTGCTGTTTATCTTTACAACTATTATGGCTGGCGCTTTGTTTACCTACCATTATCGTTAGCAGTACTAGGCTTATCGTGCGTAGCATGGTTTTGTCTCAAGATGCCTGAAGATTACATGCTCACAATACCTGGTAAGACAGTCGCACCAGAACGTGTGGGAACCAAGAGCAAACCCTCAATACTGGAATTGTGGCGTATGCCTATGGTGTCTGAGTTAGCTATAGCCATGATGTGTTTAAAGTTAGTACGATATAGCATGTATCTTTGGCTACCTGTGTATCTTATGAAAGCTTTGAACATGTCTCCATCAGTTACTGGCATCTTATCAGTAATGTTCGATATAGGAGGTATGGCTGGGAGTGCGATTTTGGGATATGCTGCTGACAAACATAGTTCACTCTTCCACACGTGGCTTGCTGTTGTTGGGAGCACACTGTGCTTTATTTTCTTTCTTTTAACCGCGACTTGGGGTACTACGTACAATGCTGTTCTTCTCTTACTTGCGGGGGCATGTATTTGTGGACCAGATGCTCTCTTAGGAGGATCAGCTGCTGTAGCAATTGGAGAAAAAGATGGTCGCAATGCTGGTGCAGCAGTTGCTGGTCTTGTGAATGGCTTTGGCAGTCTGGGTGGAGTACTTGAAGGACCTTTAGTTGGTTGCATTACTGAAATGTATGGTTGGAACACAATGTTTCTCCTAATTATTGCTCTCCTCTTAGTTGGCTCTTTTTCTGTGCTTAGAGCCTTCGTTATTCAAAGGAGGCAAATTTATTTGAATAATGTAATAGCATTAGCTGATGCTGAATAAGAAATGCATCTGTTGGTACACGCTACAGTAGATGCTCTTGTTTATGGAATAAATACAAATCTGTGATCAATCAATATCTTTGATGAGTACATTGTATAGCAGGATTCCCCATGCACATTACAATATGCCAAAATTTGAGAATTATTCTTTAATCTATTCTTATAGGCCTAAGGCAGTTATTCATACTGCCTTTGCATCTGCATTTCCATGCGAGAAATACATTTTATATGTCTATTTATAATTTGTTATATATGTTGATAAATATTGACTGATATTGTTTTACATGTAAACTATGTCAACAGTGAAAAAAGTAAAATATCTAACAAAAAATCTTGAATATTTATTACCTAAAATGCTTTTTGGAGTGTTGAATATTAATATTTTTACTCATGAAAAGCTGCAACTAATAGTATGTGGAAATAATTTCTCTTATTTCGGTAAAGCCAGAACACACTTACATGCAACCATTTTATTTATTTATCAAAAAACAGTAAAAATTGTATGTGACATATGGCAGCGAAGTATAATTTTCACATGCTTTTTTTGAGCTCCTGAACTCCTACCCCCATTTACTTTTTAATATACATAGTTCAATGAAGAATAAAGGTACCAACAAAGCATGGTTAACAACCTTTGAAAACTAGAAATGTTTGCTCTCATGTAATGGAAAACTGACTTGCATCATTTAACAAACTTCAGATTGATTTTGAAATATTGCTGACAAAATAACCAACACCACCTGTTGGATAGCTTTCAATATGCACATAGTGAAGCTAGATGTATGTCCAGAAACAAAACAAGAGGCCATCTCGGCATTTGCTCAAAGGATTAAGGAAAACGACACAAAATCTGAGCAACATTGGGAATCATTGGCACCAGAGCTGAAGTATTACACTTGTTACAGGTATATTTTGTCTTTCAGAATTAAACAATACAAATGGTAATTAATATTGTTTTGATGGTCAATTTAGTCTTAACTGTACAGAAAGTTATGAAGCAAAAAAGATTTTACTGGCATTTAAACTTTTAATCAAGGTCATCTAGCAAAGAGTTGTAAAGTAACATGCAGCATTATATATTAATTTCATGCAATGAGCTATTGATACTGACACATGATGAATATAATTAAGAGATATAAAAAAAATTAAATTTGTGAATTTTTTAAAGAAACAAAACAATGCAGGAAAATAAGTTTTATGTCACTTTAAACAGTGCTATTTGCATTATCTGAAACAAGATTCAAGAAAAGGTTTGGAGCAGTTTTTAAGAAAATGTCGTTTAAACAAGCCTGAAAATGCAGAATATTGAATTCATTTACACAGAAACGTTTTGTGTTTTTGAGAAACTTAATGACATTTTTTTGAAGCATATGCAATAATGTGAACAAATTGATGCTAATGTAAATATTATCAATGTGAGAAACAAGTTAAAAAAATTATATTTTTGTAATTTTCCAATTGCATATTCTTAATATTTTCAATGACATAGGTTATTTGAAAGGGAAAACTGCATTGAATTGATTTTTCTTAGTTTACTATAAATTGTTATTAAGAAAACCAATGTAAAACTTCTGCAATCAAATGAAGTTTTGTTTCCTTTTTGAAAATGGTTTTCATCTTAGTTTGGTATTTTTATTCCCAAAGTTTAATGTTTAAGGTTCAGGAATATCACAATTCTATAAGTATGTAACTTTGAGAACAAAATTTTGTGGTGAATGAAGTCTAATGGTTTAGGAAAATTTAAAATATTCCTTTCATTTTGATTCACTGATTTTCTTTAAGAATAGAAAATATAGCTGTAATGCTTCATTTTTTCCTAAGAATTTTTTCATTTGTGTATTAAAAAAAAGCCTTGAATATTTTCAAAAAACTGACATAAGGGGCCATCCATAATTATGTTACGCAAATTTGCAGTATTTTCAATACCTCCTCGCCCCCTTGTATTGCACCCATTACATGTGCTTGACCCCCCCCTCCCCCCCAAAAAAATTATGTAATGCTTGCAACAATTTCCACACACACACACCTGTACATGCAAGGAGTGAAAATAAATTACAGCACAGTAAAAAATTGTATTTATTTTACATGTTGTATATTAAAGTAATTAATGATAATTAAAGTAGAAAATGCTGGTTGAACCTTACAATAAGATTAGGGCAAGTTGTGAGTTAATTGGACAAGAAATGTTGGATGAGAAACTATGCAAACGCGTTTGTGGATGATGTAAGAGTGAGAGTCTACAGTGCCATTTTAAACGGCTTCTAGAATATACTTCGTATAATTTTTTAATATTTTCTTCGCGATCTTAGATTAAAAAATATTTTCATCAATTTCACAATTTACAACTAATAACTTTAGTTTATTTATGTTTTTAAAAACAAATTTATTAGTTAATATTTTAATGTTTTAGTACAGGTCTCAAAAAAGGAATAATTTCAGCAAATGTTGAAAAATGTAAATAAATAAACATCAATGTTACATAACACTTCATTAATACCCCTATTTCCTATATAATGCCTGAGACCCCCCTCCCCCCTCTTTAGCGTTACGTTATGGACAATCCTTAAGAGAAATTAGTTGATAATTCTGAACTTCACTTTTGTTGCATTGTCTTTAAAAAAGCTTAATGGTTCTGAATATGTCTGGAAATATTCCTTAGTAATGAAGCAAGTACATAAAATATCTAATAGTAAGCAATCTGGAAATTCATGTAAACCAGCCTAATATTTATTGTTTGCTGATCGACTCTTCTGAGGATTTCATAGGAAAATGTTTCAGAAATAAACATATCATAAATGTTTTGGATTTAGGCCCTTTGTGAGATCAAACACAAATATCAAAAAATGTTGGTTGAAGAAACTGTAGACTTTTACCGGATAATTTGTCAGTCAGTATCCAACAAAATGAAATTCTCTATTCTAGATGTTTTGTTTTATATTCCACTTGGGTTTAGTTTTGTTATTCAAAATATCCTGATAATTTTTCATTATTTTTTGCCTAAGCTATTTGCTTAGAGTTTTTGTATTTTCATTGATATAGAAAGCAAGAGATTCTTAAGACATGATGTATGAATAAAGAAAATAATTATTTGTTTTTGTAAGTGATTATTGTTGCTACTCTGTTTACAAAGACTTATTTGCTGATAACTACACATGGAAATTTAAGAACCACACCTTTACCTTACGACTATTCACTGCATCACATCATCATTTTCTTCTGCCAATGTTAAGGATTGAGACAAAGTCAATTGTTTTTATTGATTTCCCTATGTTTGTTTTTTTCCCCCTCCAGAAATCAATCATCAGGTATACTTTGTTGGGGGAAAAACTACCAAGCTTTGTTTTGTTGCGTTTAAAATCTCATTTTCACTGATACATGTATGAGTGCCAAGAAACATTAAATTTACTGCCATGAAAATAATTTTAAAAAAATAGGAATTGTAGAGAAAGCAGATTCTGAAGATCAGTGTGTACCTAGAAGATTATAATTGACTAGACCATCAAACAATGGTTTTCTACTTACAACCCTCTTTACATTTGACAGTATAATTGAAACCTGTTGTACAGGTAGTGGAGTTGAAAATTTACTGGCAAACCAAATTTATTGCAAGTCATGAGAAAAAGCAAAGAAAGAAAATACTCAACGAAGAGGGAAGTACGGTTTTAACTTGAAATCCAACAATTTCTTTGCAAGTATAAGTGAGAACTGAAGAGAGGTTAGACTGAACAAAAGCTATTGGGATAATATCTTGTCAAAAGCGGAAATACAATTGTAAGACAAATTCAGTGGTAATTTGGGCAAAAGAGGGTTCTCAAAAAAAGTCACTTAATGCTTACAGTCCTGAGCATTCAATACCACATTATGTAAACAATCCAGGCTGTTTTGAAGAATATTTTTAGAAATATAATAAAAGAGATGTATACAAAATTCATGGTAAATAAAACTGAAACTAGCTTAACCAAGGGAGAAAATATACACTTGGGATGATTAATGAAACATTCATATTATTAATTTGAATACAACCCTTATTTATTTTGAAAAAAATTCTACTGATTAAATATAATACTGAAAAAAAATTTATGCAAGAAAGCATAAGCTTCCGCAAACTTGGCTGTCCACGAGGGATCACATCCTAGGTAGAGATGCCAATGTTTTGCTGATCGTACTGTGACCTTTCACGGGGTGAAATGCATGGAAGTGAACTCTGTATGGAAGAGATATAGGAGATAAAACCCTGTATTTATATACATTTTGCTTCTGTGGTGGTAGACTAAAACATCCTGTATACATAAGTGGAAGAAGATGAGTCTGGTGATGTTTTTCCACATAACCAAAGATTGAACATTGCTTGTTATAAGAGTCAAAACTTTGTATATGCGATGCTCAAGTTATATTTAGGCTCCATCAACTTAGTTCGAGCATAGGTCCGAAAGTGTTAAAAGTCAATCATGATTACATAAATTTAATTTATATTCCACCAATTTAATTTTATTGATCCTCATGACAGTCATGGCCCAATATTTAAACAATGTTTACTGATTTAATGTTTGAAAATAAATCCATTTTCAGTGAAAGTTCATGTTCAACGTGGGGAGGAGAGGTCTCTCACACACATGAACACAACACCCAGATCTTCTCTGGCCTCAGTAGAACAAAAGACAAAGTTCCAAGGCATGTATCTCAAAATCATAATTTTAAATAACATGGCAAATGACTTATCAGTTTCTAATTTTTCATTAGAAAAAGAATGGCAAACCATGTTAAGTACAAACCGGTGGATGAATAAAAACCCAATTCACAGGTGAAATTAAATGTATTTAATCACAAGTTATTTCCACAAAATTCTTGACAAAGCTTTGTCTTTGCTACAGATATAACATCAGGGTGGCAAAGAGCATTGATAACTTTTTCAACTGTAAATGTAACAGATGACAGTTCTGGATTGTTGGATGAGAATGATTTGAAATTAGCTCTCTTGGTGGCAAGAAAATTTTGCAACTGGTCCCCTGAATATGTAGGCACATTCTGAATGAAGGTCTCATAATGAGATATTGAAGTTCTTCGATCCCAGACATCATTTGAGTCACATGGTACAGTTTTCATTCTCTTTGGTTCTGGAGTTTCTCCTTCTGTATGTAATTGTTCTCTATCCAACTGCTGCTCAAAGAATTGTTGCATACATGTCTCCAAAAGAGTAATATTTTCCTGAAGTGAGCAACCACTTGCATCATCCTGAATAAAAAGAAAAATATTACACATATAATGAAAACATAATGTTAGTTCTTTTACCCTTTTTGGGGGAAAAGGTTTCTGTGTCAATAGGCACAGATAGCTTGAATTTTGTTTCAACTGCTTCTGAAAACAGTATCTGGTAATAAAAGTTATCTGAGAACAGTAATTATGTTAACAAAATAGTTGGAATGCAATTGAGATGAGTTAAAAATTGCTTCAATAAATTAATGAAGAGCTTGTTGATTATATTTATTTTCTATAAGTTAAAATGGGCTTTAATATTTATTTGTAATTCATCATCAGGCTCATTCCTTGTGATAAAATACTAGATATTATTAGATGTCACTGTAACAATGTAGTGGCAAAATATTTTTAAAATATCAAAATTTCTGGTTAAGTCTACATTATCTTGTTCACAGAAGATGCATTAGGTGAATTACTGTAATTTGATTTTTAGGTTGGTTGGTTGTTAATGATTCCCTCAATCAAGCAGCAGGGCATCGCCCCAGCCTGAACAAGCACTAGGCTCCCGACCAGTCTCCTGGCATGTGTGGTAAAGAGGTACATGTAAGTGTAAGGGGGTGAGGATGGTACAAGGAAGAGGAAGGAAAGATTGAGTATGGTCCGTGGCCCGTTTGTTAGGGTACTGCTCCGGTATTTTCCTGGTGTTGATCGGAAAAGCCATGGAAATCTACCAATCAGGGCGGCCAGCCTCTAGACAGTGACTGACTTTGACCTACTTGACAAGCTAGTTTCAAAAAACTTCCCACTGTCGAGAATCAAACCTAGAACCTTCCGGTCAGAGGCACTGCAGTGACATCATTTGATGCACTGAGCCACTTCTGGTAATGTCATGTTTAACTGTAATTAAAGATCGTTTTAAGCCTCCAGTTGTAATTTACAAATTAATTAGGGTTTATAGTTTGACACTGAACAAGTTCAGCACTATTTATTGTCATTGTGCGAGTTCATATATAATATGAAATTAGAATGACTTATAACACATTTACATAGTTTTTCCAATTTCAATACTCAGCGCAATACAATACAAAGAAAACTCCCCTCAAAAGTACCAAATTGCACAGAAAATGTAAAACACAGAATTTAAGATTGTTACACTATTTGATTAAGTGTTTTGGCCACTGTACATAATTTAAAGAAACAATCAGGCCACTTTAAGGATCATTTCAATAAAGTATTTTTGAGAGTGTGCCATATATTCCTTTACGTAAGTGGAAAAAGAAAGTTAAAATTCTGCACATCACTTGAAATTATTTTATTGCAGAACTGATTTCATTAAAAACACAACCTTAACAAACTAAAATACAATTCAAGCTTTTTGGTTCCATCCGTAAATTACTTAACACAAATTTGGAGAATTTTCAATACCCCCCCCCCCTCTCCCAGTAATACACACTTCAACAGCACCTAAATAATTACAATAATGACTTGTATTAATTTTATGTGTGTTATATATTAAAACATATGATAAATAAAATCAGAATTGGTTGGCAATGTTAACTGCACCTAGCAAGGTTGGAGAGAGAGAGAAGAAAGAACACACAGGTGATAAAATTTTTGACAGGCGTGTACATTGTGCCGCATTGGCAAGAGTCAACAGCGCCAATATAATTGGATTTTAAAACATACTACAGGTCATATTTGAATACTTTTTTCATAAACAGATTCATGAAAAAAAAAGTCCATTTATTGCAACAATTTATGTATCATAATTTTTTTAACTATATATAAAATGTATTTAACTTGTTAATATTTTAATTGACTAGTATAAAACTGAATAACAGGAATAGGACTTTTTTTTAAATTATTTATGTAAGGTCACTTTTTAACAACTAAGGTTATTTCAATGGAATGATTTCAACAATGTTGGAAAACAAAAAGAAATGTTATGTAACCCTAAACACACCCTACCCCTTTGTAATACAAACTCCCTCCCCTCTTTAGGAATAAACTTGATGTAAACAACCAATTTATGAAAATTATTATTAATAGCTTATCTAATATCTTTAATGACAAAATTAACAACAAGTTTTATAATATTAACTAACAATATATATTATATAACTGTAGAAGACAGTAAAATAAAGCCATAATATATACTAGTAATAATCTTTAATTTGGGCATTAAAATCTAAATTTTATTAACATTATATTAATTATTTTACTAACAAATGCATGGAAATAATGTAACACTGAAAAAATTCTGTCAAAAGTAAAATATGAACTTACCTCATTAGGATTAAATATCATCTCAGTATCAGGTACTTCTCTGGATAATTGAGACACAAGCAATTTCACTAAGCATTCCTCAAGTCTACTCTCACAGTCACTTGGCTGTAAGAATACATATTTCCTTTTAATAAATAAAATAAATTTATAAAATAAAAAAGCACACACACAGAATTCATATCCTTAAAAACAGCAAATACTTTTATAAGTCAAAAGACTTCAAAACTACTGTATATATTTCTTCATAATTAACCTCCCGTCTGATTGTAATAGTTTTCTGACCTTATTAAAAAAAAATAGTGTCTGTTTTAATAAATGTTTTAAAATGGTTAGCTAGGGTTCATATACTCTTATGTCTAGTTTCTGTGACAAAATATTTAATACATTCATTTCTGTATTATTTTGGTTTTATCTGTGTAATTAAAATGCATTAAATACTGTATGTGGCGTAGGGGGGAAAAGTATAATCTGTGCATGTTTTCTTGAGCTCCACAATTCCTTACACTCCACTTTTACTGCAAATTGTTGAATGATAAATCAACAAAATATGGTTAGAAACATTTGAAAACTAGAAATATTCTTTCCCTAGTAATATCCAGTAATTTTCAATTGTATCAGTAAACAAATTTGATTTTATTGAATTGCTAACAAATTAGCAAACCAAACCCCCTGGCTCTGTACCCACCACAAGGCTAAAAATGGGCTCTATAAAAGGTGTGCTTAGTGAAGCTACATCAATAAAGGAAAGCAATTCATTTAGGTTTTATAACGGTCTTAATACATACATTTAATAATAAAGGCAGATTTTTCCACTACTGATTATTAATCATGCACTAATGAATTTGAATTTCATAAAGGATATTTTTATTATTTAAAGAACTAGCACTACTTGTGTTTCCTTACACTTTTATAAAGGGAACCCAGGTACAAGTTTTGCGGGCAGGCACACACACTTTTCGTTAAGCTACTGGATTAAAATGCACCAACGTGTTGAAGTTAAAGGAAATTTTTTGACTAACCAAAGGCAGCCAAGTGTTTATGCTTATTGCTGTTCCAATATTTTCCACGTAATGCCACCAGTGATGAGGAACAAACAGAACTTCCCCGGGTTTGAGAGTAATAATCCAAGCTTTGTGAAGACCTGCAACACATTTTCATCAATACAACACCTCATCAATTAACATTTATTTCTGTTGATATATTGTTCTTCAAGTACAATAAATTTTGACAGTGTTTTGAACTATACTATACATAACTATGTTTTGAACTATACATGAACTAACTTAACCCGAGAGTACCTGCAATGCAGAACTTGATATCAGTATATGCAGTCAAATATCCTGGATGTTATTTTATTTTTGAAGATATAATTCAGAAGGTAACATCTATTACAGGATTTATGAGTATAGAGAGATTACTATAAAATGGGGTCAATTTGCCAGCTACTGCTTGGTTACTGCTGGCAATATAACTCCAAGTTATCTCCTTGCACTCATTTTGTCATGATATTTGTTTACCGTTAGCTCATTTGTAAATGGCTTCATCATTATCTCTTGCAATGTCATTGCCACGCATAATGTTCATTTGTTTCCCAAGCTGTCAAACTGGTCCCTTCTTAGAGTAACTCCTCTAAATGTAAATTACATATCGTCATTACCAATAGACAACTTCCTATGTGAAAAAAAAAAAAAATATTACAGGAGGATGGTAAAACCCTTTTTGATATTTTTAATGCACTTATGATCAAGTTTAGGTATTCTACTCTAACCACATAAAAGTATTAAATATTTATTTATATTGGTATTTTTCTGAAATATGAAATTTGCACCTTGTGAAAACCTCCCATGTGGTTCTTACCACATACGAAATATTCTACCAGCAAGAAAATGTAAAAGTTCTATAGGAAGTTTTCTATTTTAAGTCCTTAATTTCTAGTTTGCTTTGGAAATTTTCTTATTGAACTAAAGAACAAACAAATTCTGAATCATTGATACCAAAATGTAAAAATTGCTGATTCCATCACAAGCAAGGTTTCAATCATCAAAGACAATATAATTGATGGCACTTACATACTCTATGGCTTTTCCATATAAAGAGTGAATTGAGTCAGATCAATATCATTGACATATGTAACACATAACTCATTTAACAAATCAATTCATTTATATAATTTGGATAAATAAAGTGAATGCTAGTAAAAGAGTTCTATAACGAATAATATGTCCTGGACTGTAACGAACTGACAATGGCACTTGTAAAAAAATATATGGACAATCAAAATCCTGTTTGATAATAATTTTAATTAAAGACAATCATCGCAAATTGCCTTCTAACAGCTAGACTTTGTAAATTAAATTTACCGAGAAGGAAAATGTTATAGATTCCCTTCTGTAGGTATATACCACCAACACGCAATTCTAAACACTTCAAACAATTTTTACATTTTTCAAGCATATTCTGTGTTCTTGAAAAATTTAAATGCCAATATAACATCAATGTTACATGTACTGTTTAACAAATCTCTTCATGAAGGATTTTTTTCCAACTGTCTGGAAAAAGTTTCATAACTCCCATACAGAAATCAAATTGCATTACCAATATTGAAAATTACAGACCAATATCAATAATATCATACCTAAATTAATGGAATGTATCAAAAACTTTCTTCTACATTAAACCCAATTGTAATAGACAAGCAACAGGGATTCAGAAGTAAAAGGTCAACAATAACTAATTTACTGGTTTTCCAACATTTTACACTTGAGAAATTAGAAAACAATCTCAAGTGAATTCTATATATGTAGACTTTAAAAAAGTCTTTGATACTGTTAATCACAAAGTACTAATAAGCAAACTGAAATCCATAGGTCTACACAATCCTACCAATCCAATAGAGTTCAAAATGTAAAATACAAATCATACATCTTCAAAATTATCTTTAACTATTCAGGCATATCCTAAGGGGCTAATATATGACCATTATTGTTCCTGACATTTATCAGTGACATAAAATCTATATTACCAGTGTGCCCAGTACTTTTATTTGACGAGTTGAAATTATACAAGGAGATCAAAATCCTAGAGGACAATAAAATACTTCAGCAGGCTGTAAATGATTTATGGAAGTGGAGCAGTCATAACTTGTTATATGGAATATGTATTGGAATAACTTTCCACTGTCCTCAAAATTATTTTCAGAATCAGTATCCAAAGATATAATCACGGTCATCGTTATGAAATGATTCAAGACTTTAAACTTTTTCCAGATGACTCACATTTAATGCGACTTATGAAGATGCCTTTTAGAGCATTGAATCACAGGTGCAAAAGCACACAATGTTTCTATCAGATATTGCATAGCCAGACAGGTGTCAATTTGTTGACCGTTGACCAAGAAATTGGTAAGGTGAGTGGCACAGGATAACTCAGAAAGAAACACAGGTTGGATACATGCAATCTCAATTTGTTGGAAGATAATCATATAATTATTTTTAGAAGTCTAATGCCAGGATCTCACAGATTCATTGCATGGACTCCGGGTTAAAATTGTTTGAGTAAAAATATGACATGCACATACCATTGGCAATATGAGGGTCTGGACTGTAGAAATTATGTTTACTATACACACTTGATTCTTCATAAGGCACTCTGGTAGGCAACAATGAAGCAGAAGCTTTCGGAGGGAATAATATCCATTGTTTCCTAAATTGTTCAGAGATGACAGTTAGAAAACTAAATACACAATCACACACTTCAATACAGGGCACAACTTACATTCCATACACTTGAGCTACCAAGTTACATCCATATGTATCAAAATGACATGGTGTATGAGCACCATCACTTCCAATCCACACTGTTGACTGCTCGCCGCGCTGTTCAGGAAACCCAAAATCTTCCCAACAAACAGCCTGAATCAAGAATATTTTCAATATGTAACTTTTATTTTTGTACAAATCATAAGCAAAACATAAGACATTCTAACCTGAAGTATGTCAGGATTTTCTTTGAACCATTGATGCATGTACTTATAATCGAAATAGAACCAATTACTAGTGTTTTTGCCCGAACTTATTTCTTTGGGTTCTGCTAATTCCAAAAACTCTTTCATAGTTAAATGTGTTGTTTGACAACTTCTTTCCCATTGAGGAACCTATTTCATAAATAACAATCACAAAAAAATACTAGTTGAAAGAGTGACATCATTAACAAGTTTAAAGCACAAACACTTGCCGGAGTAACTTTTCTTACTCCCGATCTGAAAGGCATTAATTTGTCACCTAACACTCTTGCCCATTCTTGTAAATCCCATGATAAGAACTTCCAATTGGACAGTAATCCTTGGAAAACAACTGGTTCCTTAAAATCTTCTAAAATGCATTGTCTTAGCAAGGGTGGCGGTGGTGGTCTTATATCACTTTCAGACATGTTTACTTATGAATTAATTACTTAAATTTCATAATGTAACACTCTATGGAAAAGAGAATTGAACCATTTATGACAGTAGTGATTTCCTATATTTCTAATAGAATACTCATGTAACTTCGGCATTCTTAAGTTTTTTGGTTATATTCAGTATGTAAAGCCTCTTTAATGTGTAAACTCAATTACAAGATTTACATAATATGTGGCTTAGTTATCCATTATTCAGTTATTATTCTTATTAACTAGTCTAGATACAAGATTATACGCCAAATGAAACTTCTTGACGTAATCAATCAGTAAACTCCATTGAACACTTATGTATTTAAATATCCCACATAAACAGGATGCATCATATTCGTAAATATTTCCATATTACATCTTACTACAATAAACCGCCAACTTGTTTTAATTAAGTTCGTCTGGCAGCATGTCTGCGAGTTATGGGAAGGTTAGGTTGATTAAAGAACATAGGGACTGTTCTCGAGAACGGTCACGAACAAGCCAGGAACAAGCTGCGAACAAGTCACGAATTCATGATCGTATGCACAAAGATCAAAGATACCCTTAATCAAAGAGTATTAACTTAACCCTTTAGCACTTAGCCCTTAACCACGCCGTATGCCGAAGTATAGTAAGATTTATTTAGAGCTGCTTTTGAAGTAAAATAGCTGTTGACGGTTTCATCCAATCGAAAGCTTTATTAGTGAAGTCACGATGATGGCGTTCAAGCTCTCGATTGGATGAAACCGTCAACAGCTGATTTACTTCAAACGCAAGGTGTCATATATGTTTCAACGTCAAGGTGCGTCATTTATGCGCAGAAGAGGGATTATGGTATAAGATATATCTTAGACCGTAAGAGAGATAGATATTTGTGCTCTATGCGTTCACGTCGCTGAATGGAATCGAATCACATCGTGAGCCTGGTGTACGAGAAATTATCTTACCCTGTGGACACGGTGTAAGAAAAATTATCTTACACTGTGGACCGGCATTCCTTGTAAACACCACAAACACGATTAAGTCTGACTCTGGATTTTAATTCTGGAAATAATTAATGTTCCTCACTCCACCGAGTCTTAGCTAAGAGCCACCTCTTTTCTCATACAATTTCTCCCTAATTATGTTTTTCTCAACTCAGCTCCCGGCCGAGCTCGCTTCCATTTCCCCCTCACGAAAACGTCTCTGGACCCGTAGCTTTGCCCCTTCACTCACGGGAAGATGTCTCATAGGCCGAAAACTATTTGCGTCGCAATTTTTTTGTCACCCACTCGGGACGCACTGTTCCTGGAATTATCCAGGGCGATCTCTCTCTCTAATTCTAGAAGCATCTCTTGCAGCTGCCCAAACACGTGTTCAGGCGGCTTTGTTTTCGAAA
This sequence comes from Gryllus bimaculatus, assembly GCA_017312745.1. Taxonomy (NCBI): domain Eukaryota; kingdom Metazoa; phylum Arthropoda; class Insecta; order Orthoptera; family Gryllidae; genus Gryllus; species Gryllus bimaculatus. The sequence continues at coordinate 6,803,503 of BOPP01000044.1, forward strand.
ACAATTCTTCGGCGCCGTGATCGGCATCCGGCGATGGGGGAGCTATAAACAATATCTCTGGGATTTCCGAAAGTGTTGCAGAGAGTTTCCTTGCGCGGGCGCGTGACGAGTGGCCGGCAGGCGGGATCTGTCTCCGGGCCAAGACGCAGGCGGTCATTGTTTCGCTAAGTGCGCGGGTGCTCCCCAAAGGGAGGTGGGGAAACGCCTTCCCTGCGGATCGCCAGCCGATGAAAGGGCGTGCGACGGGCGAGCGCCGAGCGGGCGGCTTGTCGTAAATAAGTCTGCCGCGAACAGCGCCCTATTTGGCGGGCGGTCAGGGCAGCTGGCGACGGGGGGGGGCGGTTGGCTCGTTGAAAAGGATTTTTTGTGACAGCCCAGTCTTGCGACCTACTTTCTTTCCGTGGAAAAAACTATCTTAATATTAAATTAATATAATAAAATTTGGTGACGCCACAATATATATATATATATATATATATATATATATATATATATATATATATATATAAAATTTCCATTAAAACTGAGCTCCACTTTGGCTTCATTGTTGCTGAGCATTGCCATGTGACGCAGGGCGGGGCCGAGAAAGTCAGGACACCGACACTCGTAAGAGTGACAGAGACACGAACAGAAAGAGATAGAGTGACACAGACATGGAGAGAGACAGACACAAACAGAGAGACAGGCAGAGGCAGACAGAGATAGTCATAGATAAAGGCAGATAGAGTCAGAGACAGACAGAAGTGGAGAGATAACCAAACAGAGACAGACAGAAAGAGTTGGAGAGAGACAGAGACACAAAAGGCAGACAGTGACACACACAGAAAGAGACAAACACAGGGACAGGGAGAGACAGACGGAAAAACAGCCAGAGACGCGAAGAGAGAAAAAGAGAAAGAGAGAGACAGAAAGATACTCAGAGACGGAGATAGAGAAAGGCGGAAAGACAGAGACGGAGAGAGAGAAAGAGAGACTGAGAGGAAAGGAGAAAGGGAAATATAGGACAGGACAACGGTTGCCGGGTTCCGCTAGTACTAAATGTTATTTGTAACTCATCTGTGTTAAATCTTTAGTAGCCCTAGTATATTACCCTTATATTTGAAACTTGTTACCATAGGAGCCGCGGGAAGTTTAGTTTAAGTCAAGGGAGTCGTGAACGTAAAAAGTTTGAAAACCCCTGAGTTAGAATGAGACAAAGATCGAATATGCATTGAACTCGATTCACAGAAATAGTTATTTATCTAGATTGTTAAGTAGATGGTTTTGCTCAGAGGGTGACTTCCAAACCTGAAGGCGTCAGGCCCGAGTTGGAAATCGCCTGAGGGGCAAAAACATCTAGAAACGCTCATGGTGCATACAAAACTTCTTGGTTTACTAGTTTATTGCTGAATCAAATGAGAATTCAAAACATTTATAACTTTTCTTGCGTCTAATATGAAAAGACGCATAGTAATCGTCATTTGTCTTTATGGCGTCAGATAAAAAAATACAGAATATGTATCTAATTACTGCTGTAAACTCGTTGTTCGACTGATTTGTTCGCACAAAATTAAAGAATATTGTAAAGTTACTGTAAATTCTCGCAGAAGCTAGCAAAGCTACGAACAGTGGTTTCCAAGAAAATAGCTAGAAATCTATTAAAATTATTATGATGTATTAGAGAGTTATTTGAATTATAACAGTGTGAATTGCGCTGATGAATCAGTGCTTTTAGGTTATTTGCCTCTACCGCCAAAAGTTATTTAGAATATTTCATAACTTCAAAAAATAACATTTCGAGGATGTTATTTCCTTTGCATATCTTATTACTACTAGTAGTACTGTTACTCAAGAAGCACACACTATATTTTTTTAAAAAAAAGGTCATACGTAACCGTGAAATAAGACTCATGGAAACTATAAATTCACAGAAACATTCCAAAATTACAATTTTCATATCAACTAAGTAAAATATGGTTTATAATGAGTTATTTTACTTATTTGAGAGTTATTGCATGTATTTATAGAACCTTAACTTTAATAAATCGAATTCATAAAAATGTATGTATTGTGTTGGTAGTAGGGCGGGCCATAGAGTATTCAAAAAGCCCTCGGGCATAAAGAATCACAAAGGCCCGAAGGGTATTGACAATACCGTTACGTGTTTTGTTTGAGGTCCATAAACACACAGCAATGACCTGTAAAAAATAATATTTATTTTCATATTAAGTGTGTTAAGTTAACGCTGCTTTCACGGCTGAGATTAAGATTTTTTGCTGTAGGTCCAGGCAAAAATCACAATCGAGACCATGAAATAAATCGGAAACCTCACACTCGGAATTAGAACATTTTTCTACAACTGCATAAAAATATAATACACAAGGTTTTGTAAACTTGTATTGGAAAAAGAAGCCTGATTCCCCAGATAATGCAGAAAGTCATTTAATAGGGCCATGATTGGAGAAGAGTACCTGTTCTAAATCCATGCAAAGAAATACTTTTTTAACATGCCGTGCACGAAACGCGAGTTTTTAGTGAGAGCGTAGGCTTCCGCAGCCAGAGTAAGTATTTACTAGGCTGTCCGGGTGACGCCGCGTCCACGGCGCAGGTGCCGCCGTTTCGGTCGACATTCTGCGACCTTCCTCAGGGCGTAATGCGCGGAGAAGAACTGCGAACGAGTTTAAATCGGGCTCAATTTTCCTCTGCCCGAGCACCGGTTGGCCATAAAGCCTAGGCCTATACTGTCCTAAAAAGCAACCCCGTTCGGAAGATGAGGGGAGAGGTCGCGTGCGTAGATAACTCGGCTGCTATAGAGCCGGAGGCCAAACATAAACTTAAACGTGCTTAACGTGGTAACGTGCTAAACGGGCTTAAACGTGGCAACCACTGTACCCCTAGGCTTTATGGTCTCCCAAAGATAAATAAACCCGACGTGCCACTGCGCCCCTTTGTGAGTGCTATTAACTCTCCCACCCACCCTCTCGCCCGCTATGTGGCCGACAAATTGCAGCCTTTGACTGACGACATCAAGTCAGCTGTTAGGAATTCGGTCCACCTTATTGACATACTTAAGGAGCATCGTGTAAATGTCTCGGACATCCTTGTCAGCTTCGATGTCACGTCTTTGTTCACAATGGTTCCTGTGGACAAGGAGGCTACTGTCATTCGCAGTAAACTTTGCTCCCGTGGGCTCACTCCGGAATGGGCTGACTTAACTTAGTTCTGTCTCACGTCCACTTTCTTCCAGTAGCGTGAGCAACTATACGCTCAAGTTGAAGGAGAGGCTATGGGTTCCCCTCTCTCTCCGGTTGTGTCTAGCCTTTTCATGGAAGCCCTGGAGAATGCCCATCTAAAACCAACCTTATGGCTTCGGTACGTGGACTATACACCAGTAGCGTGGCCCCACGATCCTCACACCTTAGCTGACTTCCTTCAGCACCTTCATAACACACACCCCAAGATTAAGTTCACGAAGAAGGTGGAAAACGAGGGAAAATTGCCTTTCCTCGACGTGCTGGTGAGTCGGAAAGTGAACGGCAGACTAGGACACAGTGTTTACTGGAAACCTGCCCACACAAACCGTTACCTACACGCTGGCTTTCACCATCACCCGGCAACTAAACGGGGGGTTTTGAAAACGCTGGCCATTGGAGCAACTACAGTGTGATAAAGAATCGTTCGACTCTCAAATGGAGCTCCTGAAGACTACATTTCGAGCCAACGGATACACCGCTAACGCTGCCAACCAAGCGATACGGCAGGCTACGACCTCTACCAAAACTGCTGATATCACCACACCTAGTGACGATCCCAACCAAAAAATAGCCACTCTGCCATATATACGCGGTGTCACGGATAAGACTGGCAAGCTTCTGAGCCGCTTTGATATAAAGACGGCCTACAAAGCCCAGAAAAAACTCGGGCAAAAGCTTGTACGCGTGAAAGATCGCGTCCCTTCCCTTATGTCATCGGGGGTATACGAGATCCCATGTAGCTACGGCCATAGTTACATAGGCGAGACGGGACGTACTGTAGAGGAACGACTCCGTGAACATATTCGTAATTATAAATACAATAATACGAATAAATTGGCCGTAGCCCTGCACGCGTGGCAAACTGGCCACGCTATTCTATTTGATGGCACACACCTCTTAGCCAGAGAAGACCGGTGGGGCACGAGGAGGGTAAAAGAGGCGGTGGAAATCATCAAACACCCCTACAACTTGAATGCTGACCAAGGCATACGTCTACACGATGCCTGGAAACACCTATTTTACCAGGACATCCAATCTCGACCGGACGCGGTCCTAGCTGCTCCGCACCGTCCGATTACGGACGGTGCGCCTCCTCTCACCCTTTTTTTCTAGTTTTCCCCCCTCCAGTTACCCTGGAGAGGCAGGAATTTATTTGTCTTTGGAGTACATTTTGTATAACTGCAGCCGATTTGGCTTGTGCAGTTAGGGAAGGCTTTATGGCTTACAAACTAAAACTATCTTATAATTATAACTATGTACATTACCACTTTGGGGTTTGTTTGTTTTCAGACTTTTTTTTTAAATTTTTAATTGGGAGATCTTGAAATTGTTCTATTTTCTTCTTTTACTTTTTTCTCTCACTGGCATTCACACTTATAATAATTATATTGACAAACGCATCCATTCATTCATTCATACAAACACACAACACTTCACAACACTATACACTTTTACTTTTACACTACACTTTTAAAGCACGCCACGGCAACGACTTCTCGCTCCTTTCTCCCCGGGGGGATCCCGCCCCCTTGATTGGCCGGTGCACTCTCTCCGCATTAGCCGACCACTCGGCCAACCGGCAATCGGGCAGAGGAAAACTGAGCCCGATTTAAACTCGTGCGCAGTAAATTCCGCGCATTACGCCCTAAGGAAGGTCGCAGAATGGCGACCGAAACGTCGGCACCTTCGCCATGGACGCGGCGTCACCTTGACAGCCTAGTAAATATAGAATTTTTAGTGCTTGTTTTCCGTGTGCGAAACATCTTTTAAACGATTCTCAACTGTCTTTCGACTTGAAGATTTTTATTTACAAACAATAGGGTTACGACACTGGAAATCCAGTTACTTTTGTACAAGTAAGGTATTTCTGAAAATTTGATGTTTAATTTATATTCCTTTAGTTGACCTAGTTTAATTTATATTCCTTCATTGCCTTTCACTCATTGGATGTTAAAATAGTATACTGTAGCGTCGTGTCGCGTTACAAACCGAGACAAAACACGCGGCACTCGGCGGGCATCGCCGGATGTTGAACAAAGGGCGGAGTGATGACGCACGAGGACTTTCCGTGGACGGAGCGTGGCCAGCGCGGCGGTTGAGAGGAGGCAATGGGGGCGGTGGGTAGCGTCAAAGGGCCTATATAATGCCAGGAGAACAAAGCTCCAGTCTTCTTGTTCTAGCGGCGTCGGCGACAAGGTGCACTAGGGCGAGGGGCCGGCAATTTCTTGTCGTGACTTGCGAGACGCGTAGATGGTCTTCACGCAGGGAACATCGGTAGTATGTTGCGGTGTGGTAGCCGTTCGTAAATTATCTCTCCTTGTAGTGGGTCTATTTATTTAGTTTATTGTAAGCAGGGTAGTTGTTTAATTGAGACTACGGTCTAGACTGTGAATAAATCTATTGTTTTACAAACCACTCTCGTCTGTGTTCCGATTGCACCCGTATGACGCCACAATACCCAACACGAGCGCGAGGTCATTCCCGCACTCGTCTCTTTGTCGTTCGAGCTAAGCTCGACTCATGCGTGAATTATCTGTTTCACGCCCTTGTTGCGTAAACAACTATTTTTACGGCAACAAGACAATGGTTTGGCAACAATATTTTTAATGTATATTAGAAATCACGAACTTCACGTACGGCTGGCGATGCACAGCATTTACGTTTTTATGCAGTTGTAGAGAAATATAATTTATTTGAAATTTTTTGAATTATTTTTATACTTCCCCCTTCTCTCCCCCCAACCGCTTGTCCATTGTATTTTGGAAGACGACCTGGCAACCCTAAACGCCCTCGACTCCCTGGATTCCTCCTTTGCAGACTTGGGGAGTTTCGAAGTCGTAGATTTGTAAGGACGACGCTTTTCCGCTTCCCCCAGAGAAGCTAGGAAAGGGCGAGGGGTAGATGGCTTGCGTGAGGGCTGTAGAGGAGTGATCTATGGATCCTATTGTCAGTTGTAAGTAGGTGGTAATTTTGGAGTGTTTCGGATGTAATTTTGGAGTGGTCTAAGGATTTGTTTTGGGAAGTTATGTTAGGGATGTTACAATTTAGTACTGATAAACACGTCTTTTTGTTTGTCTGTTGTGTGGTTCATGTGCATTTTCATTGCTGTAAATTTTCAAGTTGGTGGAGGAGGGAGTCTACGTATCTCAAGGAAATGATTTTTTCCCTGAAAAGTTGTTACAAGAGAGTTAAGAATTTGTACATGGAATGAAGGTAATCAAACATAGGGTTAGTTACAAATTTTGAACTGAGATCTCGGATGTGTTATTGAGAGATAGATTGGATGGTTGATTCTATCTTCTATTTTGTTTAGTATAATTTTTGACGTCTTTGCTGGTGATGGAGATAAGGCTGATGGGACGATCGTGGGGGATAAGTGCTATGTGATATGTATTGGTTTGAGATCATGGTGATGAAGGTTTTTTTATGAATCGAGAAAGGAGAAGGATTGGAGAGAAGAATCGAAGATTAAAGTGGGGTGTTCGATTGCGTTCTTAGGGTCGTGTTTTAGGAAATCAGGACCAGTGTCGGTGGGTTGCGAATTATACTTCGGTTTTTATAACGTGGCGCATGAGGGCTTGTCTTCGCGATGGAATATCTCACGGCATTTTGCGTCTTTCTCGCTCGTGATGATCGCGACCGTAGCAAGCAGTGTGATGTGTCTAGCGCCACGACCGAGAAAGACGCGAAATGCCATGAGATAGTCCATCGTGAAGACAGACCCTGACGCGTCATGTTATGAAAACCGAAGTATAGGAGGGAACGGCATGTATGTCCGAACTATCACATACATTAATTTACTTTTTCAAAATATTTCTTGAACGAGAAAAATTATGACATGTAGATTAGAAACGATTTGCACGTATCAGGATTATAATCATTGTATAAGACAACTTTTACGTTGATAACAAAAGGTGGGGCTCACGTAAAAATTTAAGTTTAAAAATTATTTCCAGTAAACAAAACATTTATTTATGAAATCAGATGAGTGGGTCCGTATTCTTAACTTAATAAATAGCTGCGAACTCTGACGAATAAAACCCTAATATTCGGAGCACGCTGCTCCCATCCAACTCCTAGTACCCCCCCACACACACACACACACAAACGCTCTTCTTCAAGTTTCCATTGCTTCGCATGCACCAGCCACGGACGGACTCTTGAGAGTCCACGATGCTATCCATTCCAAAAACATTTATCTTTCGTATAATCGGGCACAAAATTCGTCCTTAAAAATTGCGCTGGTGACATGCACAAATTAACTGAGGCGATTTATTGCAAGGTTAAGACTTTTTGCAGTTTGTTACAAGGAGAGTTGGCTCAACTGATGTGGCTGCAGTGCCTTTGACCGGGAGGTCCTAGGTTCGAGTCCCGGCAGTGGCAAGATTTTCAGCTAGGTCACCGTCTGAAGGAGAATTCTGGAGGTTATCTGCTCTGATCGGTAGCTTTCCGTGGTTCCTCCGATTAACACCAGGCGAATGCCGGAGCAGTACAATAACAAACGGGCCAAGGCTCGAGCGTGAACTTTCCTTCCTCTCCCTTGGTTTATCCTCACCCCTTACACACACTACCACTACTATACACTACACTACCACACATGCCGGGAGGCCGGTCTGGAGCTTGGAGCATGTCCCGGCTGGAGCGGTGCCCGCGAGCGGCGTGGGATCTCGGTATCCAGCGAGGAAAGATCACCGCCACCTCCCGTGGAAAAAACACAATACACTTATTGGACTAATGACCTGAGTAGTTCACGCGTCCAGAATTGCTAACAACCAACCAAACGAGGTTGATTTTTCTGAGGGCCCCGCCCTAGAGCCCTTAAGAAACAGTCGCCACTGTTCAGGACGGATTTTGTTGTATCTGGGAGCTTTAGATGATTTGAAGAAGGAAATTGCTTTTGCCATGTGGAAATGAGTGATGGCTAATTTAGTCTGTAGGTCGAATGGAAGTGGTAGGGTGAGAAGGTACGGAAGAATTGCAGAATCAGGCAAGCGGGAATGTATGGAGATGTTTCCGGCCGAAGCTCGAAATAGCCAGCAGGTTTCCGGCTTAAAACCGAAATAGGCGAAAGGTTTCCGGCTAAATCCGAAATATATACTTTATTCCGACTTAAATCTGAAATAGCCTGCATACGTCCGGCACAAGTCCGAAATAGCCGGCTTACATCCGGCTAAAGACCGAAATAGCCGGACTACTTTTGGGTTTTAGTCCGAAATTGCGTGCCTTCTTCAGATAAAAGTTTAAAACTTCCAGCTACAGCCCGCATTAGCTGGCAGGTTTCCGGCTTAAGTCCAAAATTGCCTGCATTTTCCGGCTGAAGACCGAGATAGCCGGCCAACTTTCGGCTAAAGTCCGAAACCGCAGCCAGTTTCCGGCTAATTCCGAAATAGCCGGATGTTTTCGGTCAAAGTCCAAAATAGCAGCAAGATTTCAGCTTAAGTCCGAAATAGCTCCAAGATTTCCAGCTAAAGTTTGAAATAGACTGCCTAC
>BOPP01000044.1:6813170-6907785 GCA_017312745.1 Gryllus bimaculatus
TATATATATATCGCTCTCTCTATAGACGGTGTACTTTTGGCTTAAGTCCTTAGCCGGCAGATTTCTGGCTAAAATCCGAAATAACCGACCTACTTCCGGCTAAAATTCGAAATATTCGGTCAACCTCCTCTCTTCCTATATACGCTGTGTTCCTTTTGATTAAATGTATTGCCCACTTCCACCCATCTTTAGTGATACAAAATAATTGCTAAATTTTAAACGAGGAAGTTCATTCAAATGATCTAACCTATAAGTGTTCTTACTATTCTTATTTATTTATATTTGAATAAATATAGTGTAATGGGACGGTCGCACATGTCTGGTGGCGACGCGTGAAAAATAATTTTATAAGGAATCACGCCGATGCGAAGGACGCCTGGAAACGAGCCGTTTCGGCATACCTGGTGCTGTTAGGGCGCGCCGAGGGATCAGAGGAATGCACCTCCCTTTGTCCGGCGCGACCCACGCCAGCCGCACTCCCTGACGCATAGGGAAATACGCCTCCCAAACCCAAATCAGGCGACGCCACCGCAGCGCCTAAGTTTTTGAAATTCGTGTGACGACAATAGCTTCCCAGACATTGCGAGGGTGCAGGCGTTCGTCCGCTATGCTGCGATAGGGCGGGGAAACCGCGTGATGCGCGCCCACCAATCGCGAGGTATGACGCGGGGGAGGGCCACGCCGCCACAAGTTTTCCTGTAGGCCGGCGAACGAAGGCTCGTACACTTAGATTCGAATCCGCGAGGAGAGCACTTACATTCGGATCCGCGAGGAGAGCACTTACATTCGGATCCGCGAGGAGAGCATAACTTACATTCGGATCAGCGAGGAGAGCATAACTTACATTCGGATCAGCGAGGAGAGCTAATCAGCGAACGGAACAGCACTTAGCTGCTAGTCGAACGCTCAGTCACTTTGATACGGAGCCAGGGCATTTCGCCTCTGGTCGCCCGAATGCCGCGCAGCCATCGCGCCATCTCAGGCCGACTCGAGTGACGGAGGCTCGAATCAGGGAAATGGACACTCTCTGCGAGTGCCTGACTGCGAGCCCGGAGTGACGACGGGCCGGAGCACGAGCGGCACGACGACGGGTCGCCCCGCCAGTTGCCGGGGCGATGCCCTGTCGTCCGCCCGCTGCCGCGCCGCTAAGGCGCCAGCAGGCCGACGAACGCTACCGGCGTAACCCGGTTCCCGCGAGCCTGCCCGGCGCTGCCGCGCGGACGCAGCAAAAGGACCTGCGGTGAAGGGCCGACTGTGGCCGCCCTGCTGCCAGACCTGTCAGGCGTTTGGACGCCCAATCGCCGCCCCTGTAAGCCGAGCCACGATCGCCCGAGAGGACAAGGACCCACGAGCTAAGATGAACTCTGGCCATGCCGGCAAATTTAAGTTAAGAGTAGTTTTAAGTTAGTCGAAAGCATTATTTGGTATTGGGCTTCACCCACATCGAAACTAGCAATAATTAAACATTCTTTGATGAAAATGAACCTGTGTTTCAAATCTAGTAGTTAGACCAAACATGCATGCCTCCCTCTAGGGCAACGAAGCAGCCGGGAAATGCTGTATCGCCGATGGAAAAGCAGGTAATCAGGTGAGTCGGTGGTCACAATACCTGCAATAATCATAGGGAGCTATATTTAGCTTTTGTTTTACACAAGAAATATTTTACAAAATAGTCGAAAACCCCAACACAACCCCCCAAACTTTTGATTTTATTTAGTCAAAAAATAGTAAACACTGTATGTGACTGATGGGGACAAGATTATTTGCGCACGTTTCCTTGAACTCCAGAATCCCTTTCCAACATTTCAATTATAAATATCTGAAAGATGAATAAAAGTATAAAAATAAAACTACCAAATAAATTATAAAACTTTAAAAAGCGCGAGATAAGCAACTTTTGAAAAACTAGATATTTTCTTTCCCGAGTTATAGGAAACATATTTGCATCGGTAAACGAACTGCAGATTTGATTTTTCTGCATTGCTTACAAAATAGTAACTCACCCCCAGCTCTACTCCTACCACTACAAGCAAGAGGAGAGCTCTACAAAATGTAGGCATAGTGAAGCAATATTTGTCCCCAGGAGCAAACCAAGGAGCCATCTCAGCATTTGCTCAATAGACCCGGGAAACTGGACAAAAACCTGTTCGACAATCTGCGTCATTGACTCCGAAACTGAAGTTTACAGGGATACTAAATATTTTTTTAATTATTCAATACAAATGTAAACTAATATATTATACACCGAAGAGGAAAAATAACTGGTACACTAGGCTAATATCAAGTAGGATCCCCGCGAGCACGCAGAAATGCCGCAATACGACGTGGCATGGGCTCGAATAATGTCTGAAGTAGTGCTGAAGGTAACTGACACCATGAATCCTGCAAGGCTGTCCATGTACTCGTGAGAGTGCGAGGGGGTGGAAATCTCTTCTGAACAGCCTTCCCAGGTATGCTCAATAATGTTAATGTTTTGATGGCCAGTGGGAGTGTTTAAATTCAGAAGAGTGTTTCTGGAGCCAATCTGTAGCAATTCTGAACGTGTGGTCTGTCTCATTGCCCTGCTGGAATTGCCCAAGTCCGTCGGGATGCACCATGGACATGAATGGGTGCAGGTGATTAGACAAGATGCTTACGTACGAGTCACCTGTCAGTGTCGTATCAGGTGTCCCATATCACTCCACGGCCTTCATCAGATTGAACATTCCCCTGTTGATTTGCATGCTCCATGGATTCATGAAGTTGTCGCCATACTCGTGTACGTCCATTCGCTCAAAACAATGTGAAAAGAGACTCGTCACAACAGGCAGTGTTTCCAGGCCTGTTTCAGTGCAGCAGTGTTTCCAGGCAAACAGTCCAATGTCGGTGTTTTCAGGCGAGGCGTAAATCTTTGTATAAAATGGTACACGAGTGGGTCTAGGTTCCAAAACCCCATATCGATAATGTCTCTTGAATGGTCCGCATGCTGATACTTAATTATTCAGCACTGAAATCTGCAGCAATTTGGGTAAAGGGTTGCACTTCTGCCGCGTATAATGAATGATTCACCACAGTTATCGTCAGTCCCGTTCTTGCACGATCTTTTTGCGGCGGCAGCAATGCCGGAGGTTTGATGTTCTACCGGTTTCCCGATATTCACAGTACACTCGTGAAGTAGTCGTACGGGAAATCCAAATTTCATCGCGACCTCGTAGATGCTGTTCCTTATCTCTCTTGCGCTGACTATAGCATCACGTTCAAACTCACATAAATCGTGATAACCTGCCATTGTAGCAGCAGTAACCGATCTAACAACAGTGCCAGACAGGTTGTTTTAAAACAGTCGCTGTCGACCGGAGCGCCGTATTCTTAATAGTTCCAAATATCTTTATTTCAATATGCATAGCTGTACCAGGTGGTTCTTCAGTGTACATCGTTGTTTTGTTGAAATAAACATTTTTCTTTTTGATGATCAGTATAGGCTCTAATAGTATAGAAACAGTTATGCTGCAGAAAAGAATTTACTTTTAATTTGTGTTCCGATTTTAATTGTTTAATGTCACTAAAAGTATTCTTATTTTCATTATTAAAATGTTTGAGGCTGAACACAAACGTCACCAATACTGAGTTGCTAGTCATATTGGTGCAAGCAATTTATGCTCCACCAAAAGCAAATTATGCATTGGCAACTATGGATAGAAATGAACTCTGCAAACTTTATTTTTTCGAAAACAAACCACAGTTATATCGCCCCGCTGGTTCTCTCGGTTTCGTACAAATACTAGTAAATTCCTCGCGAGTGACATTCACAACCAAGCCTATCATATAAATTTCTGATAAATAATATACAATGCAGCTGATCATGATTTGTCAGTTGTTAGTGTGTATCTCGTTTTCACGAAGGTAGTAATCCGGAAATTCAAATACTACCTAAGAACCTTCAGCTGTGTTTGTCACAGTGTTTGCTTCAGTGTTTATTAACTAAACACTGTTTATATTTCCAAACACTTATCACATGTTCCTTTAGAATTACGTGGCATGGAAATTAAGTACCTACTTCTGCATTGAATCGTTCTTACGAATCGATACAGCCAAAAGAGAACAATAAATACTAAATGATAGAATTTTTATGTTTATGAATTTTTTTGCGCGTTTTTGCTTTTGTCAGCGCACTACAATTTTGCACTCCGTTTCACGAAATATTCAATTTATTAGTGTTTTCATACTATTAGGGTTAATATGATCGACTTTTCTGCACAATATACCATTTTAAAACAGGAGTGATTTTCTCCTCCAATATTTATTTTTTGCTTCATAATTACTCGATTTTCTCCGGCCATTTTTACTGTTGGGAATGTTCTAGTGGCAATGTATTGGCGGCAAGAATAGCAAACCCCGTTCACTTGTTTCTGTTTCACCTGCATATTATTTAAATTAAAATCAATTGTTTGCAAGATTGTTTTGAAGACAAAATGAAATTAATATTAAAACATAAATATTAAAAAAATTTCATCGCGCTTATTTCTTTAGAATTGCTTCAATTTAAAAAAAATTGTGAAATGAGCGCCAAAATTCGTTACGTGAGCGCCAACACCTGCCTTGATTTCAACACCTGTCGTGTGATTCGCAACCGTCAATCAGTGTAGGGTCAGAGAATGGAAGGAGCAGGTTCGTGGGAGAACCTCTCAATATTTATGCTTTTTTACGTTTCTCTGGTATCTTCTGGATAAACTGGCAAATAATTGCTAAAGACGACAATACATCAGAAAGAACATTTTACTTCATTCTTTAACAATTATTACCAATGGACTTAACGAAGGACACGATTTGTTTGTTGGTATGGTTTGATATCAGAGTTGACCCGTAAGTAAGTAAATATAAACAAAAAATGTTATTTGTTAGTGTACATTACTTTTTCTTAATGCCCACATATTCGTTTCCCGATGATGTGTGATAAAACGCAATCAACGTGTGCCATTGTTGGAACATTGTGACGCGTTAAAATTATTTCATATTGTTTAATCGAATTTACATGGGCACTTATATATTATGTGGTTGATTATTTGTAATTCCATATTTTGATATAATTTTGGCCAGTGTACGTTCATATTCTTGCTCGTGGAAGTTGAACATGATTGTACGAATAACGATCGTATACCCTGCTCACTTATTCCAACTCACATTTTGAGATTTTAAATCTGTTGCCAACGTCTTTGTTTTACTCTATACGATTTGAAATGTTGGACGTACTTAATACGTCGACTCTGCAATTACCGTAATTTTGATGATGTGACAATTTGAATTTCCAATTATCAATTATAATTCACTATCCACCTGTCCTTATTTGAGGTTTTGATTGCGTGATTGTACATGATTTGTTTTTAATTGTTGAACTTGTGAATGAGAAGCGAAGTGGCTTGGATATTTCCCGCCTTTGCGTGAATCAATTCACTGTACATAATGATATGTATAGAAAAACGTTATTATTGTCAAATTGGAAAATTACATATTACATCTTTATGATTATCGTGCATCACCTGTTGTTTACTGATTAAGAATGCTGTACGAATACTGCGAGAAGTATTATTTTTGATTCTATGAAGTATTTCTTTTTCTTTACGTTGTATTCCTATAGGCCTGTTTCCGCGGGAGAACTGGCATTCCCTTTGGTACCCTTACAATCCAATTTCGTTTTATGCGGCAGTCCTGGCTTTCCTTGTGTGGAAAACCTCATTTATTTAATTCAAACACCGCTTTACTTGAATATTGCATTACTACATTATTACACATATTACGTTTTTCCAAGTACTCGTTGGTACCGTACCTATTTCTATTTAAATTGCTAATAATTTAAGTACTTAACAATAAACGATTGTTTTTTTCTCAAGGTATTGCCATTTTGTCTCAATTGTTGGGATTGTTTCCTTATATAATTATTTACGTATAATGGAGGGAGAATTGTAATGCTGCGACACAAAACGGCAATTTTTCGACAAAAGTAATTTAATTTTGAATATTGAAAGAATGTTTTATGGATTTGTCTAGTTCGTAATTAGCGTTTCCGCACTTCTTAATTGACAATTCGAAATTCGAAGACGTTTTATTTAACGTCGAGGATGTAGTGGAGACAATGCATCAATTATGGATTTTTTCCTAACATTCCTTCACTTGCGAAAATATTGCATGTAAATAATTTTAATACGTATTTGACATGGTCTGTAGGATTATAGGCAGCCAATATTGAAACTGAAATTTTTTTTTTAAATTAATTAATATTTATTTCAAATAGGACTACCAATAAATACATAGCAACATTTTGAATGAACATGATCTTTCATCCTCAGCTTGTAGGCTCTATATGTCATGGACTATAAAAATAAGAAATTAACAAAATTATTAAAACAAGAATGATGCACATAAAAGAATGATATAAATAAAAGTATCAAAATCAATTAGTCTTGGTAACAGCCTAAAATAAGATAAATTAAAAAACCCATAAGATACTTTTAAAAAAGGCATTTTTACAGACTTTTTCTAATGCCGTTGACAAAATCAGGATACCATTGAAGAGTAACTTCAAAGAAAGAATACCTATGTGCTATTAATGAGATTTCATAGTGCATCATTAATTTCAGTTGTACATTTCAATATAAGCAGAAACACAAAGAAATATCTGCATTCGTGATAACTGTAACTTGAGAAGTTCAATGTGAGAAGGACTCAGTGCTTCATGATTCCTTGCAAGTAAGATTATAGATAAATGCTGTTAATCAGGTAAGTTAACTTTATTAAAAGCAGAATAATTTTATTATTATTATTATTATTATTATTATTATTATTAGTATTGATTATTATTATTATTATTAATTATTAATTATTATTATTATTATTATTATTATTATTATTATAATCTAATATGTAATACAATAATGTAAGATAATTTTCAGTAATTATTTCTTCTACTTTTAGTAAAATTTTATTACTTTATGGCCCGATACTTTAAATAGGGTAAAACTCAAGCTGTCTTTATATTGGAGGGAACATTCTGCCATTTTTATTTGATTATGTGATTATTCTACTCTTTTTATTTATTGTTTTATAATATTTAAGAGAGATGCACACTGGCTTTTGATACCATTGAGGATATAGTCTACAATTGGTTTGTTTAATTATATAAATAACTTTTTTGATGATATTCATACATTTTTAGTAATTCATTTTTTTCATTTATGGCATTATAATATTTTGTAAAGTAGGACGCAGGTTGATACATTTGAGGGTATCGTATTCAATTGCAAATTTTATTATGTATATCAATTATTAGTAAACTTTCTTTCTCACATAGTTATAGATCTAATTCAATTTTTATTACCTTATAATATTTTCTAGAGTATAATTCATTGTAAGTATAAAATTTTGTAGCATCAGAGAAAGACTTATCAGTGCACAGCCTCCAATTTGCTATGTTTATTACAAATATTATCTTTCTGTAATTAATCATTCACCTTCCGGAAGACATCAGTTTTTTAATTTAAGCTGAATTATTTAATAGACAGGTTGCAGGCAGTTGATACCTTTAAGAGCTCTCTCTGAATTGGTTAACATATTTAGATAAGTTATATATTTTGTTGTTATTAGCTTACCTGGATGGCCAAGGTAGCAAGAGCATGTGCCGACCCAGCGTCTTGGTCCAAAGAGTCACAGGTTTGAATCCAACTGTAGTCATTGACTTGAGTGTGGGCATGGTTTTCCCTTGTCTTTCATGTATTTGTAGTGTCATAGAAGGACTTGTGAGCTTGCTGACCACAGACTGAGAAACCTACACTTGTGAAAAAAATAATATGAGCCCTCATGGGGGTCGTAGTGGGTACCCAAAGCAGATAGTTGATAATGGTTTCCCCTAAAACAGGAAAAAGCCCCGGGGAAAAAAAATAGTAATAGACCAATTCCATAATTTAGCATTGAAATATTTTGAATGATAGGTCTCAGCCTATTGATACATTTAAGGTCAGAGATTTCGGTTTTCGTTTAATGAGTAAATTAATTTAAGTTTAAAATTAATTCACATTAATTTATTTAATACATTAAAATTTTTATATATCTATTCTTTAGGCAAAAGTATTTTATCATTTCATTTATATTATTAGGCGACTGATACCTATCAAGGATCAGTCTTAGTATAAGTTCTAATTAGTCTAACCATAGTGAATGTTATAAGTACAGTAGTAAGAATATCATGCTTTTTAAAGTAGGTCTCAGACTGATCGTACTTCACAGGGCTCAGTCTGGATTATTTAAAAAAACATGCTGAGATAAGTTTTTGTTATTTTTCAAATTAGCTTTTGTAATGTGTAATTTTTTTAATTATTCATATTATTATTTAAGTCTGGGACTGATGAAATGATCGGGATCTCAATCTCAATATATTAGGATATGTAAATGGAATAATTTCTATAATTATTTGCTGTAGTTTAGGACATCCTAATTTATCCTTACCATGTTTTCGACAATTAGTTTTAGGCTGGTGAAACCCTTGAGGGCACAGTCTCGAATGTTAGGTTTTTTAGATAGAATCATTTATATTGGGGTTGTTTAGATATGCTACATTATTCTTAAGACGTTTGCTATGTTAGACATCAGACTGGTGAAACCTATAAGGGCTCAGTCTGGATTTATTTACATATGTATATAGACTTATTTTTCAGTAATTTTTGCTTTAGTGGAGTATATTCTATTTAATGCTTTAGTTATTTAGTTCTAGTAATAGAGCAGGTGAGATCGGTTCGGTGGTATATCATATTTTTAGTTCAAAAACATTAATTAATAAAGCAGGTAAATTACTATACTGTTAAGGGGTAAAACGAATATTAGGGAATACCTTCTTTAGGCAGGCAATCAGGCTGTTGGAACCTCAAAGGGCTCAGCCTGTCTTACTAATTTTATGATAAGATAGTTTTTTGTTACTTTTCTTCCTTTAGTGTAGTATATTTTATGTGTATATGTACAGTTAGTATGCATTAGTTATCAGGATGTTTAAATATTCCCAGGGCTCAGTCTGAAAATGTTAGCTTTTAAGATAGAATCATTTATACTGGGCTGTTTTAGTTATTCAACATTATTCTTAAGGCTTTGCCATGTTAGACATCAGACTGGTGAAACCTATAAGGGCTCAGTCTGGATTCTTTACATATGTATATAGACTAATTTTCAGTGTTTGCTTTAGTGGAGTATATTCTATTTAATGCTTTAGTTATTAGTTCTAGTAATAGAGCAGGTGAGATCGGGTTCGGTGTATATCATATTTTTAGTTCAAAAACATTAATTAAAAGGCAGGTAAATTACTATTACTGTTAAGGGGGTAAATGAATATTAGGAGAATACTTCTTTTAGGGATCAGGCTGTTGGAACCTCAAAGGGCTCAGCCTGTTTACTAATTTTATGATTAAGATAGTTTTTTGTTACTTCTTCCTTTAGTGTAGTATATCTATGTGTATATGTACAGTTAGTATGCATTAGTTATCAGGATGTTTAAATATTCCAGGGCTCAGTCTGAAAATGTTAGCTTTAGATAGAATCATTTATACTGGGGCTGTTTAGTTATCTACATTATTCTAAGGCGTTTGCCATGTTAGACATAGACTGGTGAAACCTATAAGGGCTCAGTCTGGATTTCTTACATATGTATATAGACTAATTTTCAGTGTTTGCTTTAGTGGTATTTCTATTTAATGCTTTAGTTATTTAGTTCTAGTAATGAGCAGGTGAGATCGGGTTCGGTGGTATATCATATTTTAGTTCAAAAACATTAATTAATAAGCAGGTAAATTACTATTACTGTTAAGGGGTAAAACGAATATTAGAGAATACCTTCTTTAGGCAGGCAATCAGGCTGTTGGAACCTCAAAGGGCTCAGCCTGTCTTACTAATTTATGATAAGATAGTTTTTTGTTACTTCTTCCTTTAGTGTAGTATATTCTATGTGTATATGTACAGTTAGTATGCATTGTTATCAGGATGTTTAAATATTCAGGGCTCAGTCTGAAATGTTAGCTTTTTAGATAGAATCATTTATACTGGGGCTGTTTAGTTATTCAACATTATTCTTAAGGCGTTTGCCATGTTAGACATCAGACTGGTGAAACCTATAAGGGCTAGTCTGGATTTCTTTACATATGTATATAGACTAATTTTTCAATGGTTTGCTTTAGTGGGTATATTCTATTTAATGCTTTAGTTATTTAGTTCTAGTAATAGAGCAGGTGAGATCGGTTCGGTGGTATATCATATTTTTAGTTCAAAAACATTAATTATAAGCAGGTAAATTACTATTACTGTTAAGGGGGTAAAACGAAATATTAGAGGGAATACCTTCTTTTAGGCAGGCAATACGGCTGTTGAACCTCAAAGGCCTCAGCTGTCTTACTAATTTTATGATAAGAAGTTTTTTGTTCTTCTTCCTTTAGTGTAGTATATTCTATGTGTATATGTACAGTTAGTATGCATTAGTTATAAGGATGTTTAAATATTTCCAGGTCAGTCTGAAAAATGTTAGCTTTTTAAGATAGAATCATTTATACTGGGGCTGTTTAGTTATTCTACATTATTCTTAAGGCGTTTGCATGTTAGACATCAGACTGGTGAAACCTATAAGGGCTCAGTCTGGATTTCTTTACATATGTATATAGACTAATTTTTCAGTAGTTTGCTTTAGTGGAGTAATTTTATTTAATGCTTTAGTATTTAGTTCTGGTATAGAGCAGGTGAGATCGGGTTCGATGTTATGTCATATTTTTAGTTCAAAAACTTAAACTTAATAAGCAGGTAAATTACTATTACTGTTAAGGGGTAAAATGAATATTGAGAGTAACTTCTTTTAGGGTATCTGGCTGTTGGAACCTCAAAGGGATCAGTCTTTATTATAATTCTTATGGTGAGATAGTTTTTTGTTAATTTTACCTTTAACACAATTTATTCTATGTTTAATTATACAGTTCTTATGCACTAGTTCGATATCTGTTGTGCTGGGATGCCTTTTTTGTTTCTTTTTTTTAATTTTTATTTATTTATTTTTTAAATATTGTATCAGTTTAGTACAATTCGTGCATGTACGTTTTCCAAAATATTGTTGCAATAAGTCCGTGGCTGGTGAAGTTTTGAGAGGATGGTCTAAAATTTATTAGTTCAATAATGTTAAAATATATTTTGTGGCCTGTTTTAATCAAATTGTTGGCATTATTAATTATATTATTTACAAATATATATGTTTTTAATAATATGTTTCCTTAAAAGTTTTAGACAACAAGTCTGAGTCTGGTAAAACCTATGGCTCTCTGAATTCATTAATTAATTATTGTATTATCTTTATATAGGCTAAAAATGATATCAGATAGTGTAACCTAATTTTTAGTTAGGACTCGGGCTGTTGGTACCTTACTGTGCATTAGTGTGTATTATTTATCTTACTTGGTGAGAAACGTTTTGTTACTTTTTTTTACTTCAGCTTATTGTTTGGTAATTTTTGTACAATATTATACGATAGGTTTGAGGCTGATTAAACTTTCCTGGACCTTGACATTTTTAACTATATATTATTTGTTTAATTTTATTTTTAATTTTTTTAGTGCAGTAATTTCTTATTTATCCTTGAAATGTTATTGAAGATAAGTCTCAGAGTGGTGAAATCCCTCAGGGCTCTGTCTGTTACATCAGGGAATACGTTTTTTCTGTCAATATTCACTATAGTTTAGTAAGTGTTAATCTATGCTTAAAATATTTTTGCGATAGGTCTAATGGGGTTAAATTTTTTAGGGAGCAGTATGAGTTTGTTAAATAAATTTAAATAAAACAATTTTGTAATTATTCCTTTTAATTTAGTAAATCGTAATTGAAGCTTTATTTTAATGATAATTTTAAAGGCTTGCAAAACGTTGTACGGCCTGATGATCACATTAGTGAGTGTAACATATCTTTTATGTCAGGACTCAGGTAGTTTGTATCTCTTGGGGCTTAGTCGGAATTGGTTAATGTATTGGCCGAAATAATTTATTGTAATTTATACTTAAGTTTGTTAATGACTAATTTACTTTTACTCAGTTTTATATGATATGTCTCAGACTGAACAAATTTTCCAGGGCTCAGTCTGAATTTCTTACGATATTGCTATTGAATTAATTTTGTACGTTTTCCATTTAGTTGAGTATTGTGTAATTTTTTTTAAATCATTTTCTACAATAAGTGGAAGGGTGAAGAAATTTTCTTGGGTTCACTCTGCATTTGTTATGATAATTAAATAGAATAATTTTCTTATGTAACAAAAAGTGGCAGGGTGAAGAAATTTTTTGGGTTCACTCTGCATTTGTTAAGATATTTAAATAGAATAATTTTCTTATATAACAATAAGTGGCAGAGTGAAGAAATTTTCTTGGGTTCACTCTGCATTTGTCAAGATATTTAAATAGAATAATTTTCTTACATAACAATAAGTGGCAGGGTGAAGAAATTTTCTTGGGTTCACTCTGCACTTGTTAAGATATTTAAATTATTTTTTTAATTTTTCATTTTAGTTTAGTAATTGTATATTTATCCTTAAAATGTTTTTTACAATAGGTTTTAGATTGGTGAAAGCTTTCTGTGTTCAGTATGAATTGTTAACATATTGAAATAAAATATTTTTAATTATTTGCTTTAATTTAGTAATTCATAATTTAAGTTTAAATCATTTTTGCACTAGGTCTCAAGGTGTTGAAACCTTGGAGGGTACAGTCTGATATTTGTTACTTCAATAATTGTTCATTTATCCTAAAATATTTTTGTGACTGGTGGGTCTTTGGAGGGCATAGTCTCCAATTTATTAGTTCAATAAAGTAAATTAAATCTTAGCTATTAGTTTATATTCTTCTTGAGTAATATAGAAATTATATTATACTGGGTAAGATATTTTATTAGGATGGTCTTTATTATAATTAATGATAGGGTGGTCTAATTCCTAATGACGTTAATATTCTTCAAAACCTTTCTTTTTTTCTTTCACTTATTTCATTATTTTCTTCAGTTATATTTTGAATTGAATTGTTTTCAAATTGGTTGTCAGTATAGTAGGTTTATCATTGAACTTGTGGTTTTTTCTTGTGCAAGGTTTGCTTGGAATTGTCTTCAGAGCCATAGGCCTACTGGGGAAGGAGGGCTCTTTAAATTTATTCTCCTAACGAGTGTGATGCCGCACCGCAAGGTCACTGGGAAGACGGCATGAGATACTGATAGGTAAGTTATTTATGTACTTTTGGCTGTTGTAGCCAACTACAATTTTACAAAAGTATACTTCAAAAAAGCCAAATGTAAATTATCATACTTTTCATGTTTTTTAATTCAATACGAATTAAATTTCCCCTGTAAAAAAGGAGAAGGATCTTCTTTACTATGGTTTAGATAAACATTCCCATTTATGTGGTTATTAGAAAAAATTTTCATCAGCAGCTTCTATGTAATAAAAAGAAATCATGTTTTTGATTTTAAAAAATACAGTGTTTTCTTTGCTTGTTATGGACTTCATTTCACCAAAATTGATTAAATCTATTGAATGTACAGACGATTTACTTAGAAGTGAATAGAATTCATCAAAATATGAAGTTTTTTCAAGTTTTGCATTATTTCTGAAGCGAATCTTTGTCTTGATATTGCTTGCGAGGAATTGAAATTCTGTTCCAACCTAATATGACATGCATTGTATGGGGTGATGATAAACAACATCCAGACCAGGGAACGTCATAGAATTAACCAAGTAGTGTACAGCAGGGCTGGTTCATGTTAAAAGGTGGGGAATCAAGTTTGTTTCCTCAGTCACAGACCTGGTGCAGATAGTGCAGCTGTTGCGTTTTGGTGCACATTTTCAAAGTTAAGTTGTGTGAAAGTGTGCTGGTCGTGGTGCATGTAGGGAATAACCATGAATATTATCTGCTTTTATTATGATTTACTACAAAGAATTAATTGTATTATTTGCAGAATAATGGGTAAATGTTTCATAAGAGGGTGCTCAACCTCTTAGAGGATGCCCTTTCATAAGCTCCCCAAATATCAACAGATGCGTGAACGATGGTAAATCGCCAAGATTTAATTGGTAAATTATGTATGAAATATAAAAGTTAATAAAATTAATCAAAATGCACACTTTGATATAATTGGTGAGACAACCTCACTTCTATACAAGAGATTTTTTTATAGTAGAAAATTTACAGTCTACCCAATAGATGGGCATCTGTAGACCATAAAATAATTTCTTGGTTACATATAACAATTTTTAATGAATATTTAACATGAATACATAGATAAAAATGAGAAGAAATTGTATAAATGTCTCATTATTTCGTAAATTCAAAAATGAAAAATTGGTCGAGTTTTCTAACTGTTGAAATGTTCATACCTGTTCAATTATTTGATGTCAATTTGTTTAAATTAAAATCTTCACTTATCTTACATCCTGACCTTGGAAAATCATCATTTTGGATTTCTTCATGAATTGTATCTACATAGAAACAACGACAAAGACAACAAAATAACAAAAAGTTGAATAGACTCTAGAAAGGGCTGGAATTTATTAAGAGACAAGGAATATTCCTAAAGTCTCCTCCGAAACACAAACTATTGGAACAGAGTGATAAAGGAAATGGATGGAAATGCAGGCAACTTCTAGAATATTAATGTAATTCTTATGATACTTATCAGCTTAAACAGGAACATGCCTCTTATCCCGCTGTAGATGATGAACTTTAATGCTAATTTTGGTTTTGTGAATATTAATTTATAGACATGTTCATAATAAAATGGTGTATCGTTCTTGTGTTTATATGTAATGGTTGGGAATATTCTTAACTTTAAAATAAAATAAACAATTGACACTGATTTCTTCTGTTTAGGCTGCAATTCAAGATTTTTCATTTTCTAAAGCTATCTGATTGGTTACTGCACATCACGACTATATTTCCACAAAGTCCACACATAAACTATCCTCATTAAAACCTACAAATGGGCAGAATAATACTGAATTGTTTCAGATGACAGAATTTTGACAGTATATGTAGTAAAATTGGATTAGATTTTTACTGTAACTATCAATAATATTATTACAGGATTTATTGTTCAGATGATTCATTTACCAAATTTGGCTACATTTAATTAAAAATCATCTAAAACATATTAACCTTTTGTAGCTCTGAAGTATGTAAAATATCCAAAAAATATTTTACCGACTTTGGACACTGCCCTTAATATTTTTAAATTTTCAAAATAAACTTTAGATATTTAGAGTATATTATTTATTACACGTAGTTCTTTTATTACAGATACCAAAACAAATGTTTTTTAATTGTTCACATTCAAAATTGGTTTGATTATTAATAGATTTCCAGTGCTTGTTAGGCAAGTTTTTGTAAACAAGGCAATTATTATTTGATATATATGTTGCTGAAATAATATATTTGTCTACAATATCATTGAGACTAGCAGCACTCGCAGTTTCAAGGGTAAAAATGATTTCACTGGCACACTTTGCAATAAGAATTTCTTGGAATGTTCTTTGAGCAGACAAGAGGGCTGGCCTTGTAAGAAACACTGTTGATACAATTCCATTTTCTAATGTTGGTAAAGTCAAATTCGTTTATATCTTGCCAGTTATCTCCTCAAAACATACGGCAACTCAATATCGCCTCCAGAATGAAAACGTAACTCGTACACCTAAGCAAATTAAATTAATTACATTTCATCATACACTAATGAGAGTGAACCTATTCTAGAAATGCAAACAATAATGAATTATGTATATTTCAAAATGAGACATTTTAAATACTTGAGAATTGCAAAGAACGGATATATAGATATACAATGGATATATTACAAAACTTGTCCAATACCATACGAAATGATCAGTTAGGAATAATATAATAACAATACTTTTAAACAAATAGAACAGAATAAATGACACGTGTACTTTGGTTATACTACATGGATTTAAGAATTTTTAAGACTATTTGGCATGGTGTAAATGCTCACAAAAGAAATGATCAATTACAATTATGCAACAAGATTCCAAAATGAATAATAAATACCTCCACTGTTGGTAGGGCGAAAATCCTAGCAAATGTGTCTACCACCAGTCTTCTTAAGATCATCTTCCAAAACAACCGAAAACAAAGTTTTTGACATGGCAAATAAATATCGCTACACAATTCCCTCTACTTAAAAGGCATGACATTTTACATACTAACAAAATGCTGAAAATTTTGGATAAAAAAAAGAGAATCTGCCTGCACGTAAACGAAAAAGAAACATCACCTACATTGACAGCTTTTTGAATTGCTCCATGTCACACGTTTAGTTCGGCTCACTACGAACCTACTGTAGATGGCGCAGAAATTATTACCCCCTTTTGACCGCCAAGTTTCACGCCCCTGCCCTTAACCTCAACCTCATCGCTCAATCTGCGTTCTACATTTAATATTCCACACAACATACTTCTGTTTTTATAGCATAGCGCGTCAGAGCCTTGCTTCACGATGGAATATATCTCAGCATTTCGCTTCTTTCTCGATCGTGACTCTGTACTACAATTTTTGTAGCTCTGTCTCTCAAGGCCCTATATCACAGTGTCACTATATTTTGCATTTTTCTCGGTCGTACCGCTAGATGCCGCATATCGCAACAGTATTAAGCACAACTATACGTTCGCGGTCATGCGACATCAAATGGATTGACGGAGAAAGACGAGAAAAACAGTAACATAATGCCACGGTCAAGTAGGGCCTCCCGGGTCTTGACGAGTAGTTAGAAAAATCGCAATATATAATGCCGCTAGATACTGCCGTGGTGAAATAATGACACTGACACTGCCGTGGTGAACTATGGTGGTTATTTCCACTATGCGCACTACTTGATGCGGTCGCGATCATGACATCTAGCAGCACGACCGAGTCAAAGGCAAAATACCCTCAGAAATTCCATCGTGAAGACGGATCTTGATGAGCCACGCCATAAAAACCGTAGTATAATAATATACTCTCTGGGGCCATGTTACAATGACATGGGTGTTCTGTTGCGCAGCCTTACCCAATTTCACCCAACGAGCATCATGCACTAGTTTGCATCCCAATATTAGCAAAAAAATTTCAAAGGACCCAGATACGAAATAATCGTCACCATCATGTTGCAAATCATCGAAGAGTATCCCCCCATACCATCACAGAGCCTCCACTAACTTGAACAGTCCCCTGTTGACATGCTGGGTCCATGGATGATAAGGTCGCCATGCTCGTACATGTCCATCTGCCCTAAACAATGTGAAACGAGATTCGTGACATCAGGCAACGTGTTTCTAGTCATCAACAATTCAAGGTGCAGTTGGAGTGATATGGACCCTCCGATACGACTGACAGGTGGCACGTACGTACGCATCGACGTCTGATTACTTGCACCCATTCATGTCCCGACGGACTTGGGCAAATCCAGCATGACAATGTGACAGCCCACACCTCCATAATTGCTACGGAGTGACTCCAGGAACACTTCTGAGTTTAAACACTTCCACACGCCATCAAAATTCCCAGAGATGAACCTGATTGAGCATATCTTGGATGCCTTGCAATGTGCTGTTAAGAAGAAATATCCCTCCCCTCGTACTCTTATGAGTTTATGGATAGCCGTACAGTATTCATAATGTTAATGACCTCTTTGCCGAGCTCTGATAAAAAAAACAAGTGATGCTAACACAGCACACACTTCCTCCGCTTATTTATAACTGGCCCGCAATATTATACTAGTCGTACTAGTTATACTAGTAGATGAACCTGCAAAAGTGTTTTCTATCAGAGAAATAAGACAATCTAACAGTGCTACAGAGTGGCACAACTATCCCTATTGGTTTTCTATTACCTTTAGTCTCGGCTAGCTATTGGGTCTTGCCACACACTCTTGCCAGCTGCCGTCTATCGCTGCCCAACTACATTTTTTTAAAATTGTCTTAATTTTTCAGTTTTCTAATTGTAGCACGGAATAATAAAGAACAGTAAAAACTCGTCTCAAGTGGCAATTTTCATTGAAAATTTGGAGACGGGTTTCAGAAAATGCCGTTTGAGCCAATGTAAATTCGAAAAGTTAAGCTTTTTCAGATTTTTTTAACTTTATAAACAGTCATTTGATGCACTTTAACTCCTAGTACTTACAAATTGCTGGAAATGTGCATATTAACGGCGTGAGAGATCTTTCAAAGAAATTGCGTTTGTGTAATTTTTGAAAAATTGGAAAAAGGTATCCCAAAAGGAACGTCATATTAATGAGTGCAATTAGCAATATTGCGCGAAAACGACTAAAATTTTCAAAAAAAAATTGCATGACCTTAATGAAAGAACACTCAACGAAGAATATATTTTTTGAAAGAAAAATCTCTTCAATCTTCTTCAATTTTATAATTGTAGGAAGACACCGAAAAATTCAAACTTTTGCAATTTTCGAAAATTTAGAGTTAACAGTGAAAATATGACATATTTATCTGTGTATTTTACTCTCATCTTACAAGAAATTTTAAGAAAATATTTGAAGCCGTTTTCGAGAAAATTTTGAGAACGTCTGGGGGCTTCATGTAAAGTACCCCCCTCCCAAATTTTTTTAATCTCCAAGCTTCGACTCGAGCCGAATGGACAGGGGTTTCTTCAATTTGGAAAAATTCCTATGCATGGTTTAAACGGTAGTGTTGTTTACAGAGGACGGACAGACAGCGGACGGACGGACTGCTGTCACTTGGTTTTTCGATATCAAGGACCCACAAAACGGGTATTCTGGCTACACTACTTGTTAAAGGAATTTTTTAAAGAATTTAACTACTGGATTTATCTACTTTTTCGTTATCAGGCGTTATCGGCATGAACCTTTCTCTGCCGAAAATGTATCGTTTTATTGTGCAGCGTAACTTTCCATTTACAACGTATGTTACTCTGTATGTATGTATGAATACGGGAGAGTAAAAGGGGGAAATTCTTGAACTGACAAAAGAGACTCGAATTCAGGGCCTTCGAGTTACCTCACTGTGCGTTTAACCGCTGCACCAAGCAGGGAGCCATTTTGACGTAACAACTTGGGCAGACTCTCTAAACGCTAATTGTCCCTCCCATTCTTTTCAACATTTTTTCGAAAATTTGGAGAGATCAAGGAAAATCTCAATTAATCAGTCTTTCATTCCTTGTTGTTGTTGTTTTTCGTGGAAAAAGTTGTTGTTTTTCGTGGAAAAAATCGAAAGAAAAAATTCCAAGCAGTTTTTTACTTTTTCTTATACATTCATATATACACGGAGTGTAGGGAAAGATATGTAATGCTGTGGAAAATACATTCCGAGATTTCAACGGAAATTCGTGTTTTGGAGTCTCCTGATACTGAAAAAGTATTTTCTTTTTCCAAAACGTCCGTCTGTTACTACTAACGCCCGATTTTTTTTTCAAGTTGAAGAAACCTAAGTCGATATAGCTTATATCGAAGCTTGACGATTTTGAAAAATAATCTTTAAAATTGGGGGGTAGTTTACATGAAGCTCTCCGGACATTTTCAAAATTTTCATTAAAACGGCTATAATTTTTCTTTAAAATTTTGGTAGGGGTAGTATTAAATGTACTTTATAAGATGAAATAGACGCCATATTGCTCTATACTTTTTTTTTTAAATACAAAAATGTATTTTTTTACTCGACCCTCACGGCGTTAATATTTATTAGTGGCAATTTGTTCACATTATATTCATGAGTACATGTGCTTTAAATAGTGTTAAATAGAACATTTTCTATGAAAACTAGCTGAAAATGCAGCAATTTCAGAAATGCTCATACATCATGTTCTCAAAACTTGCTCCAAGTTTTTTCTTCAAACTTTTCGAATGGATAATGCTAATTGCATTTTTATAAGACGTAAAGTTAATTTCGGGGTATCTTCTTGTTTGTTCAAAAATTACAAATATAATTTCTTTGAAACATGTCATGGCATTGATATGTATATACAACAATTTGTAAACACTGAGTTAAAATGCTTCCAATGATTTCTAATGAAGATTTTTAAAAACTCAAGCATTTTCTGTGAAAAAGAGCTTCAAATTTACAGTAGCGTTTAAACGCCATTTTCTTAAAAGGGGCTCCAAATGTTTCAATGAAAATTGCCACTTAGGATGAAGTTTTATTTATCTTTACAAATAGACCAGAGGAGGAGGAGTCGCTATTTACCTAAACAAATTTCTTAAATTATCGAGAATATAATTTCCTGATCCATTAGATACTATGGCATGTATGGGAATATACTTACCTGAATATCTGAGAAAAGAGAAATGCTGACTATTATTGTTTATCGACCCAGTTCCTTATTCGCTGAAAGTGCTCTCTAACTCTTTGAAGATTGTATTATAGAAACAAGTTTGATCGAATAATTAGAGATGCTACGACAATAACCTCAACATCATCTACAATCGATCTTAGTTAATCAAATTCACTTCGAATCATTGATTCTGGAGCACTGAATTTGCATCCTGTTTTGATCACTCGTAGATCTTATGTAGTCTTAATATATCCAAACCAACGTCGTCTTTGCGCAGTTTGAAACGGGACTTAGATTAAATTGACATTACCTTCAACATGGCTGAACAAGCAAATTGAGATGTCTACAACTCCGTTATTTGAAGGGAAAATCTGCTGAATGACAAAATGCAGCAGATTTTCCCTTAAAATTTTCCCGATAGTGAGTTCTTACATGGAGGTCATGTACATTTTTTTGAAAATTTTAGTGGTTTTCGCGCAATATTGTGAGCATTCTGCAATTTAAAAAAAAATTACAAAAACAAGATTTTCTCAAAAACGGCACAAAATTTTTTTCTTGTGGAGTGACTTTAGCATGTTCAATGTCCTGTGGAGTGACTTCAGTTTTTCCCAAGGTCAGATTTTGACAAATTCAATACTAATTTTATCCTTCTGCTTGTTAAATAAAGTCTAAGCCCAGTATGACTCCGGAAGGTTGTTCTTGAATTGCATAATTTCTTTCCTCTCCCTGTCCAAATGATATTTAACAAAACTCTGCAAATCAAAGGATTTCATTGGATACTCCCATCTTTAACAACTTGCAACATTATCTACAACATTCATCAAGGGCTGTTTGGATTCCTTTCATTTTTCTGTTTACAATTTGAAACGGTATAGGAAACACTTCACTGCAAAATCCCTATCCTAATACCTTGCAACCTCTGAAATAATTCTAGAACTTTCTAACCTTGTTGTCCCTATTCAACCCTAAACTTCAAAAAAATGACAGTACAAGTTTCAAAAAGAAATTGAACTTCTGCAATTTTTGAAATTCCAGAAATTTAATGAAAATGAGACCAGTCATTTTAACACACACATGCACAATTTTATTTGTGCCAAAGAGATCTTTAAACACCCT
Source organism: Gryllus bimaculatus (assembly GCA_017312745.1). Taxonomy (NCBI): domain Eukaryota; kingdom Metazoa; phylum Arthropoda; class Insecta; order Orthoptera; family Gryllidae; genus Gryllus; species Gryllus bimaculatus. The sequence continues at coordinate 6,834,596 of BOPP01000044.1, forward strand.
TTTACATACATTTCTCAATATAGAACTGCTTGAATACCATAGGTATAATGGAGCGAAGGAAGGATAAATCTTCACACTTCTGTCCTTTCATATTAAATAGATCATAAAGTATGCTTCACATTTTATGGAAATACACTCTTTCAAAATGAACATCAATGGACCACTTGTTTTGCTTTATCATGCACCCTGTTGTAATGTAAAGCAATCTCATGTACCACCTTTTATTAGGTGCAAGATCAAAACGAGAGGTCAAACTCAACAGGTTAAACTTATGGCATGTACTCACATTCATTTTGTTTAAAAACAATTGAAAAATGAAATTTACTGAATCTATGATAACACTATTTTCAGAAAATTAGTTCAAACTTTTGATAAATTAAAAAATTTCCAATTCAGGGAAAAAAGTATTAGTTTAATTTTATTTTAACAAAGTTTATGATTCATTCTTTTAATGATTACTTCATTTAAAAAAATCTTTTTTCCAGTTTCAGAACTATTCATAAAATTTTAATTTTTAGAATGTTAATTTCAATGCTACTATTTTTTATTCATAAATTAAACTGTATTATTTTTCTCCTTATGCACACATTCACACAAAAATACTAGGACAATGATTGTTTGATTTGATAAGAAACTATCTGCACCAAGCCTTGAAAGTGTAGTAATAGAATGCCCGCATTAAAGATGAAAAAAGTTTGTCGTGAAAAGAAACATTACTGCAACTACATGGCTCTAAAGCACTATTCTACGACATGAGATCTTGAACTACATTTATTTGGACAGTTATTACATTTTTGGACAGTTTCATTGCCAGTGCAATTTAATCTCTTCACTTATCAATATAAGAATAAACTCACTGTGCCTGCAATACTGTATTGCACAATTCAGAGGCTGCCATTCAAAGTTGAATTCTAAGTAATTTTTACTATAACTCGGGGACCACAACTATTTAATTTCAATTAAGAGCGTGCAGTTTTCACACTAGCCCAGCAAGTTATTAAATTCTTGAGTTTACTACTTTATCTCACTTCAATAACAACTTCTTAGCTCCCGACATCTTTACAAAATTCTGTACACATCCACAGATCTTGAATTGATTGATATTTTCGGGCATGTTTATCGGCAAAAAGGTGGATCAGGGCATCAACTGATGTCACTTTAGTGTCTCTGAACGGAGGTCCGGGAGTTTGAGTCTCGATGATGGCAGGCTTTTCAACACTAGCTAGCTAGTCTGGAGGAGAATTCTAGCGGCCGGCTGCGCTGATCGGTAGTTTTCCGAGGTTTCTCCTATCAATACCAAGTGAATGGCGGAGCAGTCCTCAAATAAACGGGCCACGCGCGATCCTTCCTCATTCTTGCCCTATCCTCACTCCTCTCTTATACACACACAACAGTACTACACCTGTATATGCACAACAGTACTACACCTGTTAGGAGACAAGTCGGGAGCTTAGAACTTGTCCAGGCTAGGGCAGTGTCCTGCTGGTGGGAGATACCTGGTTTGGGGAGAAACAAGTCGTAGGTCGGTGCCGGTTCTCACCACCCAGCGGGGAAGATCGTTGCCACCTCCCATGATAAAAACATGCACTACACTTCCGGGGCTAATGACCTTAGCAGTTGATGCGCCCGGAATCACTAATCAACCAATTTAGTTAAGGGAATGTTTTTCCTGGGAGATGGCAGTGATAATTTCCGCACTGGATGTTGAGATCTTGCTCTGACCTACACGATGACTGGAGGTTTTCCCACTCCGGGCATCTCCCCCGACGAGGCAGCCTTAAGCTCTCGTCTCGAGTCCAGACGTATTATGTAGTGCTTACGCGCGCGTATGTAAGGGGGCATAAGAACAAAGAAGAAGAAAGAAAGATCACCCGTGGTCCGTTTGTATGGGTACTGCTCCGAAATTCGCCTGGTATTGATCGAAGCAATCTACCGATCAAAGCAGCCGGCCGTTAGTATTCTTCTTCAGAAGTAGAATTCGTTCCAGCTTTAATTAATTTAATAGCGCTAATTTTGAAGAGTGAGATTCCTTAGTTCCATTATCTCCCAGATTTCTCCCGACTTCGTTGTGTCGACAAGTGTAACTACATAATTTGTAGAGAAGGAATTTGAATACTACTAAAAGATACTGTTAGTACAGTCGACGAACCGAAGGCCATCCAAAATGCAATAATCTCACATTACCATAAAGAACTATTCACGGAGTAATTCCATCTTCTGTATGTATGCATGTGTGTGTGTGTGTGTATGTGTAGATTGTAATTTTTTTGTATATAAATATATATACTTATCCACACACATACTCGAAACACACACACATACTCGAAAGGGCGTCTACCTGTGTTTGTGACTAACACCGAAAGCGAATTAGATACTATGCCGCAAGTATGTACCTAGAGAACATTGTACGTACCAAAGAGTATATTATGGTACGTACTACGCAGATTGTGTAAACACACAGATGGAGGCATGACGCAAAGGACGCGTGAACGAAGCAATCGCTTGTGGAATTTCTATGAATAAAGCATCGTAAAACGTTCTAGGCTACTGGTTGTGGAATAAGACCTTTTAAATAGACAGTAGTAAAAACACGATTTTGCAGACCTTCGCACTGTGACGTGTTATCCTGACCATTCAGATTCTTGGTTGTGTCCATTTTGTCTAGTGATTGGAGAGCATCTCATAATCGCAGTGATTGGTTCTGAGACTCTTCTTTTAAACGCGGGTTCTATGTAATTCGACAAGTAGTTCGAATAAAATCTAAAATACCACACGAACAGTGTATTTTTAACTTTATCACACATCGAAATGTCCGTATTCTTCGTAAATGCGTAGGTATCCAACTCTATATGTGGTTATCTTCTAGAAATGTTTAAGATTAAGACTAAATGTGCATGTTTATTATTATTTTTTTAATTTCATATTTGCGTAAGCGATTCTGTGTGCCACCAATTTTCCCCCTTTGAAATAAATTAAGATTACGGTTGTGCATATTCATTCAAGTTCTGATATTTGGTTATGACTTCAGGACAGATAGTGAAGTAGATGATTCTTCAGGTGTTGCAAGTGGAGTATCCCAAGGGCAATCTGAAGCTCAACAAGCTTTATCAACTTTCTGGGCCAAAGTAACTGAAGATATAAAGAAAATAGGAACGGTTAGTCACTTGCTCCGTTCACAAGCTAGTTGATATTCATATTTACTTTTTTATGACCAATTCTTTATCATTAGCTGGATCTCAAAGCTCAAGCATTGCCATTAGCCAGAATTAAAAAAATTATGAAGTTAGATGATGATGTGAAGATGATTAGCGCAGAAGCTCCTATGCTCTTTGCCAAAGCAGCTGAGATCTTTATTCACGAACTCACCCTAAGAGCGTGGGTTCATACAGAAGATAACAAGAGAAGAACACTTCAGGTAACACATTTTGCTACTAATTTAGAGCAAGAAAGTTAGGCAAATCTAAGATTAATATATCTATGTCATCGGTCATTGAAATGTCTTGTTGTTTAGAAAAAAAGAGTTCTGCATTACTTCAAATTTAACATTTTATTGTTAAAAGATGATTTTTTAAAAAGATTTTACTGTAGAATTTCTTTGAAGTTTAAGTAATCTTCAGGTGTAATAGTTTCATTCATACCAGTGATGGTTAAAGGACAACAGGCAAATTGTAAAGAATAAGAAAGAAGCCCTTCTATTCACTGTTTTAACATTCACCATTTCATTTAAAAAGCAATTGCATTAAACTAACCCTATTCAGTTTCTACAAAGAAATTTCAGGTGTGGTATTTAGGATAATTTTATGGTTGTATATTAAACCAATGTATTTAATGAATGTAAATTGTCATCACTTTTTATTTATCTTGAGCTAAATCTTTATCAGCCCTTCCATAATTTGTTGATATTATTTTATTTGCTGGGGTACTTATAAATTACTGAGTGTGATTAATCAAGTTTCAAAGCATTAATTTGAAATGACTGTATGATGTTTTATGTTTGTTAACATGAGGTTCAAAAGATATCTTGATTTCCAGAGGAATGATATTGCAATGGCCATTACTAAATTTGATCAGTTTGACTTTTTGATTGACATTGTCCCACGTGATGAGTTGAAAACTAATAAAGTGAGAGATGATGCAAGCATCAGAACAGCTTCCATGAATCCTGATCAGGTTTGAAATTTGAAAAATTCTTTCAGTCTTTCTATGGGAAGTTGTGTTCTTATTTATTTAAGTTTATTTACAGCATTTACTATCTATTCTAGGTTCATTATTATTTTCAACTTGCTCAACAACACCAAGCAGCATTACAACAAACATCACAACAGACCAATTCCACTAGTCAGTCAACATCTGTCCCTACTATTCAAATTGTTCAACCTTCAGGACAATTACAGACTGTAAGTGTTGCTGGGCAAGTTGTAGAACAGGTAATTCTTTTAATTCCATTCTTTACAAAACAATTTTGTTTCTTATCTGAGCGAGTATTGTATGTTCAGTGCGAGTGGAAGAACAAGGAGGTAGCAGAAATTACTGTAGTATTATCTTCCATACATACATACATAGCTTATAAAGATTGATTGCAGTATTTTGAAGGAAGTAAATGCTACAGAGTTCCTGAAAGTAAAACTGTCTCTTTAAATAAGGTGTCTCTGTAATTTAAAAAGATTCTAAATAACAATGTTTTAAGGATTTTTCATTTTGTTCAAATTTACATCAAAATATGACAATTTTCTCAAAATACCTAAACAAACTTTTCATTGAAATTTATAATTTTCAAAAATTGCAAATGTTTTGGTTTTAAAATCTTTCATGTGCTATGAATATTTGTATTACTAATGTACTTAATCATCACTTATGTTTTCATTACTGATGATTTTATGATTTCTTAAACACAAAGTACTGAAGTATCGAAATGATTTGTATTGAACTGTTGATAAATACTTATACAGTTCAGTCCAAAAGAGAACATTTTAACATTGTTCAAAAATCTTTCTTGAAATTTTCTCTATGCAAAGATACTTAAAAAATTAAATTTTTCTTGTGAAGTGGATCTAAGAAGACATTTGAAATTAGACATTTTGTTCTGTGCTTGAAACAGTTTTATATATGAGAGGTTTGTTATATTTTTTGTATGTGATTTTCATTATAATTATAATTTTACATTACTATTAATAGTTATTCACTTTTTCTTGATACCTGGTTACATATGGCTCAGCACAGATCATTCAGGAGTCTACACATTAAACTGTAGAAATTTGAATGTGCTTAGCTGATCCCACACAGCAAGAGCAATGAAATATGAACAAAGTAATGTCATATATTTTAAGGAAATGAAATGTTGTGCGCTGGTGCATGATTGTTTAAAAAATTTGAAAAAATGTTGAGCATCAAACCTAATCTCTAAAAACTGTTTGAGTTGTGAGATTTTTCATTAAATATATTGCCAAGTAAATTAGCTGCTACAGTTATATTTCTTGTACATACAGTACAAGAATTATTATATACAATATTTAAGAAAAGATAGAAAAATCTTTTGAAACCCTTTCAAAACTAAAACATAGTTATCAAAAACTGGAGCCCAAATCGAAATCAAAATGCAAGTATTTGTTAACCAAAACTAGAATGTTATTTTAAATAGTATGGTGCTTTGACAAAAGGTATGGTTTATCAAATATACATAATTTTGTTAACTACTGATATTCTTGTTTTAGACTCCTACTATAACTGCCAGCAACAGTGCCGCTGTTACTTCTCAGTCTCAAGCAAATGCATCACAACAGCAGCAACAACAACAGCAGCAGCAGCAACAACAACAACAGCAGCAGCAAGCCCAACAACAAACAGCACAAGTTATACAGTTGCAACAACCTGCTCAGTCTCCCCAACAAACTGGTGGGATTCAGATTGTGCAACAAATAGTCACACCAACAGGGGAGATACAACAAATTCCGGTATTGTTAAAATAGTTTATTGAAATATTGATTGTAAATACATTTTTAATTATTATTATAATTAGCTCAATAAGTTTTTAACATTTTTTAGATTTAACATTATAATTTGTTTTTTTAACATTATAGAATTTTGTTTTAAATTTGGTACTTTTGTAAATAGAATCGGCAGAAAATTTGGATAGCTCAAAGTCATTTTTTGGATAGTGTTTCCACTATCTTTATATATAAAGCACAAAGGGTTTTTGTTTAGAGAGCAAATTGAGGTTTCTACTAAATCAAATTTTGTGATTTCTGCTTTAATTATAAAGGAGTGAGCTCCAGATTTGTTATAGCTGGGTATTTTATAGTAGTTTTATAGTATAAACATGTACTATTAATAAAATCATAAATGTAATAGAATGAAGGCTTATCTGCTGTCATTTTTTGATTATTTTGTTTTGTAAGATGCAATCGATTGTAGTTTTGACAAAACAGAAATTTCCGTGAAATTCTTCTCAGTTTCTATCAAATTTTGGCCTCACATGACCATTGGCCAAAGTAGTTTTGGCATCACATGATGTGGGCAAGTGTGTGGGTGTGAGGTTATATAGTTATGTTTACAAAGGCCATGATCAGGGAAACATGCACATTTCAACAGGAAAATGAATATCTTATTTATCAAGTCTTTTCTTTTTTAAGCTGTCCATGTGAATCTTTACTACAGAATTTTTGCCTACAATCTGCCTGATGTGAGATATGCTTATCAGTTCATTTGCTCCAAGTGTATTTTACTGAAGATGATGCTTCTGATACATTCCTTCAAGACCAGTTAAAACACACAGAACTAAATGCTTGGTTTAATATTTTGGAACAAAAGCAATAGGGAATGGATGACAATGAAAATATTTAAAATTCTTGCGTGTACAAAACAGAAATTTCCGTGAAATTCTTCTCAGTTTCTATCAAATTTTGGCTGTTTCCACTATTTTACTCTTATGTCTCCTTTTCTCTCTTACTTTCTAAGCACCAATAGTAATCATCCATGGTCCAAGAACTTGTCATCAGAGGCCTAAATTCTTCAACCATCAAAGATGCAAAACTGCATCCGAGCACAAAGGGACAAAAGCTTAGTATTGGAAAGGGAAATGCAGTGATGAAGGCATTTAAGACTCGGGATAGCTTATGCTGATCTTGAACTGCCTAAATTTACCCATAGTATAGTGAAATATTTTGGCTCTTTATGAAGTTTTTATAAAAACTACATTTTAACAACTGTTTCAGATTCAGCTTACACCTTCACAGTTGCAAATGATAAGAATGCAAGTACAAGGAAATACGAATCAGCCCATCATCATTCAAGCTGCCCCTCTTCAAGCTATTCAGCAAGCTACATCTCAACCTCAAATCATACAGGTAATGCAACAAGTTATGAAATGTATTACAGAGATATTTCATTTTAACAAATGCTGATGCAACATAAATTTTACTTTAACGAAATTATTTTTGCCCTCCATTAATTTACCTAAAATTATATGTACAGTAGAAACTTGCTAATCCGAAATTTCGGATAATCTGAACAAAATTTAGGGTGGTGGAAAAATAAACAAAATAAATACTTAAGTATAGTGTAAAGAAAAGATTTTATAATTACTGAAAAACTTAATTATTGAAGCAAGTTGTCGAAATAAAATGTTTATTGCACTGGCAACTGCATTGGTGTATATCAGATTGGTACTTATGTAGCAGTGATTTTCACTTCCAGGAACTTGCAAAATTTGTAATCTACTTTTGCTGTAAGGAACTGAATCTGCTTGATGATGCGATGTGATGGTGTGATCATTACACTAGGTTGCCATTTCCTCACATCACACAGGTTGCATTGCATCTGGTAACCCTATAGACATCTTTGTATATGCATGGTACATTTTTTCGCTTTATCTGAACATTTCCGAATTCAAACAGATCACACCCCCAATTAATTCAGAATACCAGGATTTTACTGTATATGATATAGTAGTTTTGAACAAGTTTTATTTAATGCTGACATGTCTGATTCTTCTATATACCTCTGTGATAGACACTTTACTACAAAATTTATAAAGCAAAAATAGAGACGACTAAACATACCTTTATTATGCACATGGCATGGAAGCTGGGTATTATTAAAATAACATTATTATTACGAAATTGCCAAAACATAATATTAGTCCACTTTCATCAAATGGTGAATATAATAACTACTTGTTAAAATTAGCAAGAATGAAATCAATTTTAGTAGCAACCTTTGTGAAGAATTACAAAAATTAGTACTAATCAAGTGTGTTAATGATTTTTGAGATTTAAAAAAATAACAAAGTTAGGTATGAATGTATGGATGTTATTGTGAATGAAAATAATCAAAGAAATGAAGGAATTTATTTTGAATGAATTTTGTGAATAGACTAACATACTTTATTTTATTCTTTATATTTTGTATTATTACAGTTTATGTTATATATTTATAAAATTAAGTCCTGAGATTGTTTTTACACTCTTGCATACGTACGTATATTCAAAGTAATATATATAGTATAGAGAAAGTTACGTAAAGTGGTGGAAAATTGATTTTGAGATTTCAACAGAAATACACATTTTGGGGTACCCTGATACGAAAAAGTTGTTTTTTACAAAACATATGTCAGTCCGCAAACACCATTAGCGCCTAAACCATACATAGGATTTTTTCCAAAATGGATATTCCTCAGTCGATCTAGCTCAAATTAGAGCTATGTGATTTTGAAAAACTCTTTAAACTTTGGGAGTTCTTTACCTGGGATATTTTCTCAGAAATGGCTTCTAATTTTTTTAAAGAATAGAGTAAAATTCGCCCAGAAAGACAGCATAAGTCCAGTTTTCTCTGTTAACTCTGGATTTTTCGTAATTTCAAAAGTTGGAATTTTTTTATGCATCTTCCTACAACAACAAAATTAAAGATGGAGATTTTTCCTTTAAATGAAATTGGTTGTCCTTATTAGGCCTTTCATTAAGGTATTGTACATAACAGTTAAAATTCTAGTTTTCACACAAAATTAAAAAATAACAGAAACAAGATTTTCTCAAAAGGGACACCAAATTTTTTCTTAATACTTTTGGTAGGTATGGTGTGAAATGTACTCTATAATATGGCATAATATGCCATATTGCTCTATTCTTTTATTTTTTCGAAAATTACATAAATGTAATTTATTTCCTCCCTTTATTATATATATCTATATATATATATATATATATATATATATATAATATATATTATATATATATAATATATAATATATATATATATATATATATGGTGCAGAAGGAGACTCATTTCTAAGATACATTCTCACATGTGATGGAACGTAGGTGTACCACTACACTCCTGAAACGATGAGGTCCAGCATGTACTTGCGATCAAAATATGAATCAGCGCCAGTCAAAGCAGACTCATTTGTCTGCCCGTAAAGTCCTAATGACTGTCTTCTGGGACGCAAAAGGAGGGGTTTTCGTTGATTTGCTGCAAGAGCATCCTACCCTTAATGCAGCTAACTATTGTGAGCTTTTGAGGAAGATTAAACATGTCTACCGGTCGAAAAGACGAAGAATTTCAGTGTTCTCCTTCTCCATGACAATGCAAGGCCTCAAACTGCAGCTTTAATATTGAAGGTATTACACCAGACAGTGTTGGAGCATTCCTCTTTTGCCCAGACTTGGTGCCTTCGGACTACCATCTTTTCAAACCAGTAAGGAGGGCGGAGGTGGCGAGAAATTTTCCACTAATGAAGAGGTGGAAGACTTTGTGCGCAAATGGTTGTACACACGTCAACACTTTTTTGAGAACAGGTTTACGACACTACTAATAAGATGGCAGAAATGTGTAAATAAATGTGGAAGCTATGTAGAAAAGTAGTCTGCATTGTTTTTTGTTTGTTTTATTTTCTAATATACAATATATTGTTTTTCAAAAAGTCTCATTCATATTTGATACACCTAAAATTTTTGCTGTTATGTTCCGGCACATATACTCCTAACCAGTAAACGCGTTTAGTAGGTTAGACACATTTTTATTTCTACGTTACAAGTTCATAATAAAAATAATATTTTATAATGTATTCCAGTACCCTACTCGTCCATTTTGGGACATAGTAACATGGAAAATAATTGATAATAATACTTTTTTGTTAGAATAAAAAATTAGGTTTAATTATCATGATGGAATGGATAAATCCGCAATTATTGTGAAAGAAACACTTTTGGGAGACCTACATGAATGCAATTATTAAAAGGTGTTTTTTCCTTCTCAAATCCTTCCTTCATTTTATAGTAATTATTTTTGCATCTGTTAATTGATGGTTACATCAGTCGTTGCTTTTAGAGTTGTATCAAGTACTATTAATTATCTTCCATAATATTTTCTTGTTTATAAAATTTGGTCCTTTCTTACAGGTTGCACAGCAGTCAGGAGGAGCTACTCCAGTGTACCTCACACAAGCAACTGCAGGAACTGAAGGAGAGTGAACGTTTGAAAATACTACTGATATTGTTAATTGTCAAACACATTTCTGTGAGAATGGACTGATTGGAACACTTTGAATGCTCAGAAATATTTTGTGTTTTCACTGCATGAATAGTGTGAGATGACCAAGGTGAAAGATTTATTTATCTGTGATTGCTGACCATGTAAATAATGTAATAAATCTTCATACTCAAAAACTTTTATCAAAGAGGCAAACATTAGCATATTAAAGAAGTATTTACAACATAATTTTGTTTCTTATGGCAAGTAAATTGAATAATAGTGTTATGAGTACATAGCTGTTATTTCAAAAAGTGAATTATTGAATGTCAATAACAAAATACGTAAATACAACGTAGATAATTATGTGATACTTCAGTGAGAAAGTGTAAGATCTCTCATTTTGTAAAGAAGAAAAAACTTTGACATCACAAAATCAATGCATTATCTATTTTCTTTTTTTTTTTTTCCCCAGATGTATTTATTTGCAGAACTAAACATTGAGAAAAAATTAAAACAAAATTGTATAGGGGCCAATTGTTACACCTTTATAATTGATTAAATAATTTTCCCCCTTGTTTTATTTTAATTTTAAAAAAGCAGTAATAAATACTTATTAATTGTAAGATTTGTGTGACTTGTTCTTCTCTTTCTTTCCATCATATCTGGAGTGATTTTATTCTAGAAAGTGGCTTCACTGAACCTCAATAAAAATCCACTGGCGGACCAGTTATTTTGAATGTCACGTGTGCCATTTGTTCATCTCTAATTCAAGTGATACATACCTTATTGTCATGAATTAAGTTTTTTTCAGTTTTTTCCACTTTTTATCCTCTTAACTAGTGATGCTCCAAAACATCACAGACTCTCTTTTGAGATGGTGCTCTTTTTGAGTTTTGCTTGCCTCTCTTCCTAAGTGCCATTTATCTGCTCAGAAGCTTCCTATTAAGGCCTCTCCAGTGATGTAACATTGGGGCCCATTAGGGCTGCATTGCAGGCGGGCCCAGATAAAAGAGGGCCTACTTTAAGGCTAAAGATTTTGCGATTGTAAGAAATATTAATTACTTGATACTTTGTGATAGTTAATATAATAAAAGATTAAAAACAGTGTCTTCCAATATAACGATTTTTTCCTCTTTGGTACCTTATGCAACCCTGTTTCTAAATCAATAAAGGTAAGCAATTCATTTAGTTTTAAAAAGGCTTTATTTCATAAAATTAAATAATAGTCATATTTTTCCATTATTGGTTTTTCATCATAGACTGATGATTTTTTTAGCGACCACTATTGCGTGTAATGGTATGGTAACGTAACTATGAGCATGACGCGATATGATGATAGGGGGTAACACAATACAACTATGCGCGAGGCGGGACTCGAACCCGCAATCCATCAGGTCGAGTTTGCTACGGCACTACTACCTTAGCGATCTTGGCCATCTGGACTGCCTAATTCCAATTTGTTACAGGCTAGTTTTATTACTTAAGTACTAACATGACTTGTATTTGCTATACACTTTTATAAAGGAGGCTCCGACGGTAACCACTCTTCTCCGGGGGAACATTTCCCAGATAAGGGCATCCTTCTACTCCTTTAAATCACACCAAGGAAGGACTTACGCTCATCTCAGTCCTAAGCCTGTACATTTACACCCATAGTAATCTGTGGTCCTATCTTGCTGCTTGTATCATTGTTCTGTGTGTAGGGAGTTAGTAAAACAGGGCATACATATAGTAATTTGTACATATTGTGATTGAACATGCAATTACAGTACTTGTGAGGCTCATATACAATCCTGCAAGCACAGAATCAAACCAGAGAAGGGCAAATATGTTTGTGGGCTCCCTAATTAATAAATAAATTAAAATTCCAAAATAATGAAATTACAACATCAAAGATACAATTTGTGAATTCAGTTCACGTTATGATGAATTAGGTTGGCAACAGAGCTTCTTGCCAAATGGAAGGAAGAGCTTCTTCTCTAGATGGGTAACAATTCACCAAAAAGTAAGAATATAAGAAGTTGAATGTATTTTTAGAAATAAAATGTTTTAATACGAGAGGCTAAATTTTTCATTGGAGACATGCATAGATTTCGTGTTAGTGATGGTTTATGTACTATGACAAAAAAATGAAAGATGGAAAACGGTTCAGGAAAAATTTGCAACAGTTTTGTCTAAGTTGGAATATGTTTCGTATTTTCAAATATTTCGATCAGCTTCCCTTGCCCTAGCGTGTACCAGGGGAACGCTGCGTGACCTTCGGTGGCGGACTGTTACATTAAAAATGCCAGTTAAACATGAGTTGCAAAATAATCAAACTTACTCAATGCTTTGACTCAAAACGCTTATCTAACATGTAACAATATGTATATCATAGGATTCGTCTTTTTACACTCGTCACAATACACTAAAAAAATACGTATAAAATTTTTGTTTGAAAAAAAAAAAGTTACCACAATATTTCGTAAAATAGCAGTGATAAAATAGAAATGAATACATGTATTAATTAGCCCCATTTCCTCATGAACATCCGTGAAAACTGCATTGTGCCAAAGCATTGCACATAGTTTTGACAACGCCGCGCTGGCAACAGTGTGTTGCTCGCTTTTGTATAATTTGCTGCGAATACTGCAACAGTCAAATTTATACCTGTTTGATTCATTTGTAAGAAATGGTTGCTGCTCTCGACTATGCATCACAGGCGCTTTGTTTGAATTGGACGATTTCAAGTAGTAGCTGTGAGGTTAGTAATGCAGAAATTGCAATATTTCGTACCCGTTTCCAATAATGCGAGAAAGTATGTGCTGTTGCTCCATTAGTTACCATTTGAACTCTTGGATGGACCACGCTGAGTGTTAATAGAAAAATGAAAAACTTTCACCGTTGAAAACTTTTCCATTTTATTTTCTTCTCTACATTGATGTTCGTTAAAACTTATTCTGATAAATGTTTCACGTATACTTATAAGAATACTGTTTACAATTTCCGTGGATATACCTTCATCAACGAACGCTTCCTCATTATCTGCATCTTCTGGTCAATGTGAAACAACTTCTGATGCATCAGACAAAACGAATCTTCCCTTTCATTTCTTTTTTGAATTCATCGCGCAATATTTTCCCGCACATATATACAGAGTAATAAACGTAGTATAGGGAAACTTATGTAATGCTGCGGAAAATCGATTTCGAGACTTCAACGGAAATACACGTTTTGGGGTGCGCTGATACTGAAAAGTGTTGGTTATTTTTCAAATCGTCCGTCAGTCTGTCCGTCCGTCCGGCACCTATCTGTGAACACTACTAGCGTCTAAGCCACGCGTAAGATCGTTTACAAATTGAAGAAACACGTGTCGAATCTTTAAGATTTTGAGGGGAAAAAAACTTTAAAATTTTAGGGCACTTTATATGAAACTCCCCGGACAATTTCAAAATTTTCTCAAAAACCGTTTCAAGTTTTTCCTATAATTTCTTGTAAAAATAGAGTAATATACACTTATAAAGAAGCCATTGGTCCAATTTTCAGGTTTAACACTGAATTTTCGAAAATTTCAAAATTTTTCGGGCGTCTACAACTATAAAATTAAAGGTAGGGATTTTACCTTCAAATAAAATTTGTTTTCCATACGGAGTTCTTTCATTAAGGTCATGTAATTTTTTTGAACATTTTCGCGCAATATATGTAATTTTAAAAAATTATTAAAATATTTTCGCAAAAATGGCTCCGAATTGATTTTTTAAAACTTTTGGTAGAGATAGTGCTATATGTACTCTACAAGATGACATAAACGCCATATTGCTCTATTCTTTTGTTTTCTCAAAAATTTAATTTTTTTTTACTTTCTAATATTTATATTAGCGGCAATCTGTTCACATCCTTGTACTTATGAGTACATTGCTTTAAATATTGTGAGATTAAGTTTCTTGAAAACTCGACCGTTTTGTGTGATAACTAGCTCGAATTTTGCATTTTCACAAACGCTCCAACGCCAGTTTCTAAATAACGGCTCCAATTTTTTTCTTCAAACACTTCGAACGGATAATGATAATTGCACTCTTTAATATGAAGTTAATTTCGGTGTATTTTTCTCCCCAAAATTACACAAATGTAAATGTTTTGAAAGATCTCACGCCGTTGTATGCTCATTTCCAACATTTTGTAAATACTATAGTATTTGTGATTTAAAGCATTTAAAATGACTTCAAATTAAGTTTTTCGAAAACTCAAAAATTGTCTGTGAAAAAGAGCTTCACATTTCGAATTTACAGTGCATCTTAAACACCAATTTTTTTAAAACGGCTCCAAATGTTTCAAAGAAAATTTCCATCGAGGACGAAGTTTTACCGTTCATTAATAATCTTAAAATAAAATTTTCGCTCTACAATTAAGGTGGGGGGGAAAGTGTTTTAGGTGGCGTTGGATGGCAGCAAGCAAGGATAAGTGGCAATGAAGTCGTAGGCCTTTCCGCGCCGTCCGATCACGCGCCACCCGATTTGACCCCCCCCCCGCGCTGCTAACTGGCGGCTTCCGATTGGCCGCTGCTTCAGCCAATAGCACATGGCCTAGACTTGATTATAAACATGAGCGCTGACCATCACGGCGCATACCAGCCCTGAGGAAGACCACGACAGGATGGTCGAAACGTCGGCAACTCAGCCTTCGACTCGGCGTCACCCGGACAGCCTAGATAAGTGGCAAGTTCGAAGAGAACAAAGGAAATATAAAACGAATACTGGAACGTTTGTGCCATTCTGTAGCACCACTAGTTTAATTCTATTTTATTGATATAGCTAAAATGTTAATTTTCAATTATTTTTCACACTTTTTGCTTTTAATTATTTCAAAAATCGTATTGATTTATTTTGTTTCGCCAAAATTGTTTCCAAATTAATCGATTGTCACCTTCCAACTAACTCATCTTAATGTAAGAAACTGAATTTTTTGCGATGGCAACGCGTTGCGGCTTTAAATCACATAGTTGCGTGGTGCTGGCGAACAAGCGCGGAGCGCTAGACGACGGTCTCCACTGCCAATACAGGCTAGGCCGACGCAGGCGAGAACAACCGAGAATGGAACGGTTCCGACAGTTCCGAACCTTAGGGCGACCAACGTACAGACAATAGAAAAGAAGCGCGCGCGCCACCTGGGAGGCTCCGTTACTGCGAAAGCAAAGCCAGCGAAAGCCATCGATAACAGAACGCGTTTCACTGTAACTTAATTCAACTGATGTTAGTAGTAAAGGATGGAGTAAGAATTCTGGGGCTCAAGAAATCATGCACATACAATAGTATCATTAGAATCTGGTTTCTCCCAGTCCGGTAGTCTGAGGTGTGGCTGGGATCACATTGTTCACTTAATGATCTTACACATGATTTCGAAGTAGTTCATACACAGATCATTTTAGTAGGATAGGCTCAAGTGCCATGTCCATGCAACTCTTAGGAGGCAACACAGGCAGAAGTTTCCTACAATTTCAGATCAAGATGAAAAACTATTGCTGTAAAATGGATGTGACAAAGGAGAAGTTCTTTAGCAGGTTCCACTGTAAAATTATGTAGAATGAGAAATTGTGCAATTAGGTAACAAAATTAAAAACAAATTTTATCATATTGGCCTCTTTTATTTTTGATTTCTCTGATAATATTTCCCAACACTATGATAAATCAGAAAATATATTAATTTTTATTATATACATGTTTTACTTGCCTCTACAATACATTCATGATGTATGTTGGAGGGAAAATCAGTAATGAAAAGCATCATGGATCAAACTAATAATCAATTTCCCTACATCTTTTAGTCCAGTGCATTTTGCAGTCTTTTAATTCTCAGAATGTTAAAATCCAAACATTGCTTTTGAAAAAACTGTACATCTGAACACTTCATCAATAAATCATCAATATTATAATTCAGGGATGGCAATAAAATACTGCATTGAATGAACAGCTCACACAATTTGCATTTGGTGATTTCAATATTCCTAATATACAGTAGAAAATAGGCATTGTATTTAATCATCAAAACTGTAATTAATTTGCATTATAGAATCTGCAACTGTTATCAATCTGATTCTAATACTGAAGCATTAAATGTTCCAACACTAGAACAACATCTGTATGGAAAACTCACTTAAGTGGGGTAAAGTAATTTGTTGTTATGGAACCAAATCAAAATAATATCTGTTATTGTAAAAAGATATAAAGCCACTCTCATTATCAAGAACTAAACAACCACCAACTTCTATTCCATAGAAGATAACAGTTGACTTAGTTAACACAAATTTGTTAAAAATGTATGACTGCAAAAAATAATATCTGTTCAAAAATAATAAGACATGTGCATTTTGCAATCCTCATACCATACCAGTTCATCACAATCAGATTACAATGTCTTATTTTAGTTGTCACAGATATATGCCAGTATTTTCTACAAAAACCTCCTAATTCCATCCTCTCCCGAAAAAAGATGAATAAAAATATGTTTCCTTTAACATAGACAATTATAAAATCTCAAAGAAAAAGGTTTAAAAGTAAAATTTTTGTAATAATATGATTTTTCTTCATTACAATTCCAGAGATCATAATCCAAATACAAACATGTCACAAGTAAATTATGTTTTTCATTTTTTTTACACAAACTCTTGATTAAAAATAATAATAAATTGCAGCACGACACAAGTTTTCACTAACACAGATACATAACAAAGATATCAGTGCACATATCAATTACACAAGATTTGCCAGAAGAAGTGTGTAACATACAAATTTATTAAGTTAAAAAATTAATAATTATAATAGAAAATGCCTTGTTACACACACAAAACATTTGCCAATAATGTGTTGCTATACATTCACTATCTGCAGCCTTTCTATGTAAGAAAAGAAAAAAAATAATAATGGTATGATCCTATTAAAACTGCAAGTTACTATACACCAGATGAAAACTTAAATTGGCAGACAGAATACTTCAGCAACTCAAAAAACATGATGGAAAATTAGTATTAATACATTTATACTTATTTGGGAGTATTATCAATTCTGAAGAATGAAAATATGGATTCTGCATATCACAGTTACAAGTAGAGAATATAGGAAGAAGAAGCCTGTGTTGCATCTGCAGCAATACTGTATAATGTGAATATTAATTGAATCCAAAATAGAATTCATTTTAATACTGAAAATTTATGAATTTAAACAATCACTATGGTCCCTCTCATCTATGCACAGAAATCTTTCTTTCATGACATATAAAAATAATACTTTCAAAGAGTACATTTTTTTAACACATTAACACCATGGAAATAAAAAAAAAAGTGGAAGTAGTGTCAAAGGCAAACATACAGCCTTTCCTATAGAAATAATATACACACAACCTAGGAAGGAAGAAATATCTCATTAGACTACTTTGGCACAATCTTCATTAATCCAAAAATATAATTTGTTCATTAGGAGATACATGAGGAATTTAATATCATAAGATCATAGCAAAGAGCTTTGCTTTTTTTTTTGTTTTTTGTTTTGTTTTGCAGTACAAGAACAGTAGTTCATGTGCAAATCAAGTCAAATACTGATTAGAATGATCAACACTCAAAAGCAATTGCACATGTTGAAAAACCACTTCCACCACAATGTCTCTGATATCATGAAAGTAATTACTAGGAAGTTTTAAAACAGATGTGTCTTTCAAAATACTTGTTGGACTATTAAGAATCATCAAAATTAATGTCAAGATTCACTGTCATAAAAAAACAGAAGAAGTTAAATTGTAAATGACATCAAAACTCAATAAACTAGTTATCCAAGATTTATTCAAGAAATTATAGGCTCAGGAAAACAAATAATTATTCATATGTACATTACATATACTGCTGAAGATGAAACTCTGTTTTCATGGAGACTGCAGGCCCTGGACAAATTGGGTTCTGCATTTCTGATAGAGGGCCCCTGTACCAGGCAGCACTGCCGAAAGTAGATTAACACTGCACCTTACGTGAAACAGCCTACACGTCCTTTGGCCATTCTGCATGATATACAGTATTAATCTATGGCATGTGTTACTTAACGTAATGCTCGTGCGACTCGCGCCAGAATGTAACCATCTTCATGTGGGTGACAATGGTTTCAGGCATGAGCAAGGGCATAGGTTGCCATTGTGTCCCAGACTTGAATGAAAGACAAGTGCTAGGTAGTTCATAAACGATCAATGAAGATATCTTGCAAAACATCACAAAACACATGCAACTTTGTTGATTAGTCTCTGTAACTAAATTTTACGGGCACTAAATCTAACTATTTTTGAGTTATGCACAAGGTAATTTGTGTTGGCAATATGCATAACATGTTGCAGAGAGCATGTGAGCCTGTTGATTCCTTTCTAGGGCAATCTATAAAATTCTGGTTTTCATCTTAAATCTTTTCACCCTAGGAATAATTCGTTACCCAACAAGAGGATATTCATGGGTTCCGTAACATTGGTGACTAATACACGATACAAAACTGTCATCTTTTCTTAGCTTGCTAAATACATAGAACAGATAGGGTAAAATAAAATTTAACAGAAACGGTACGAAAACAAAAAATGATACGAAAATAAAATTAAATACTGAACTTATACTTAGAGATTTTCTTTTTATATGTTTTGAATGTCAAAAGCCAAAGTCTTTTAGTTTTACAGCTGTTACAATTTACTTCATACTTGTTGTAAGAGTTGAATTAAATTTGTATGCTCTGAAAATGGTTTTGTTTCAAGTTATTTTTGGAAGTTTGTTTTAAAAAAATTGTACAGTGCACAAACACCCAGGGCTGTAACACTTGAAAGGTGTATCTTCTGTAGCCTATAAAATGTGTAAAATCAGAAACACCTGACACACTGTTAAAATGTAAGTACACATAAATAAAATTTGGGCAATTAAAAAGTAACGTATTGTTACACAATGGAAGCTGAATTCGTACACAATAAATCACATGAAATAGGGGTATACTGTTCTTGCACTGCATACCTTCAATATTATTTATAAATATCGTTCTCCACGTTAGGTTAACATCAAATAACATCCACTATTTCCAATGTCTTTTTCTAAAAATATTGCAGTTTCATAACTCTACTAAGTAATAATTTTAATGTTTTACATACCATATTTACCCGACTGTAAGCCATATTTTTCTCCCCTTTTTTGAAGTTCAAAAATTGACCCTCGGCTTAGAATCGGTGTCATCGTGTTGCTATAACACAGTTGACATCAGACACCTGTAAAGATCTTATTATTTGTCAGCTACCCAGCCGACACGGTAGAACGTACATAAACTACCTCAGTTTGTTGTGTTCAAATGCAAGACACTCCCAAAATCTGAGTCATTGTGCGCGCAAACGAAAAGGGTGATTTACTGAAGACATGATGTTACAATTGGTTCAGTTGGTGTGGCATTGTCGCCCTCGCACTTTATTGAGGTTACGTAGCATCCTGGTTTTCGACTCGTGCAGTCACCAGTGCACAGGCCGTAAAGGAGTTGAAAAATGAGGGAACCAACTGGGCAATTAATCCAGGGGGACTAACGTCAAAACTTCAACCCCTGGATGTGTGCATTAACGAACCATTCAAGGACAGGTTTAAGAAAATGTACTCGGACTGGCTCTCCAAAGAAGACAGAACGCTCATGCTCACAAGGCACGTGAAATGAGCTAGTCTATCGCACGTGAGCGCTTGGATAGATGATGCCTGGAGAAGTTGTTGCAAGGGCTTTTAAAAAGTGTTGAATCTCAAATGCCCTTGACAACAGCAAAGGTGACTTCCTTTTCATGGACAAAAGTGACAAAGAGTCAAGTGAGGAATCTGAGTCAATGATCTCTAAAATGTAAAGAAATTAGTGGTCTCAGAGTGTTAAGCATCAAATGTATTTCTTACGTTTAAATAAATAAATTCAATAATTAGTTTATGTTTTTTTCTTCTTCTTTTTTTTTTTCTTTCTTTCTTTCTTTCTTTCTCGAGTTCGGCTTACAATCGGTGTCAGCTTACAATCAAGTAAATACGATAATTTTCTCTATGTTTATCACTTGAGGCCTGCATAATAATGGAATATTTACATACACAGGTGTACACTTCTGTACTGCTGAACCAACAAAAAACAACATAATTACAAATGCACCATACAAGTGTCACAAGACATCACATTTGGACATATATAACAGTAAAATTATTATTTGAATAATCACAATATTTACACAATGCCAAATCATATACTTTACAATTAGTTATGAAAGCCACCTCAAATGTATGTACAAAAGGAGCATACCATCTGCATCACACCTCATAAGGACGGCATTTTCTATCAGAAAAATTGTGCACATGCAAAGGTAATCCAACATAAAATTGGTCCCAATAAAGATTCTTGGTTGAAAATATTTCTAAATAAAGTATATCTTGATGATATTGGTAATAAAAACTAAAATTGGACAGGACAGATTTAATTTTGCACTGCCTACCATTCACAACGTCCTGCCTTATCAAGAGCTAAAAACATCTGAATACAATTCTTGGACAAAACATCATACAAATCCAACATCAAATATGTGAAATTGAGATTCCTTTTACATAACAGCAACAAATTGCTTTCCAATTTCCTGGTCATTATCCATGTTTTGATTAAATGTAGGAGAGGTTCCACTAGGATGGAAATGACGGTAATAAGCAAGCATAAAGCCAAGAGCCAGAAGAAACGAGACAGTTTGAGCGACAACAGCTCCATAGTACAGTACAGGATTCTGAACTGAACTACTGGCCACACACCTGGAAATCACATAATCATAATTTTTATTATTAGATTGTTATTGAAGAGAACATATTATTCTTCAAACTTAAAAATTAAAGGAAAAGGAGAAAGATTAAAAAGGAAAGTTCAAAAAAAAATTACTCACCATACAACAAGAGCACCTGTGTTTTCCATAAAGAATATAAGATAATATGCCAAATATGAATATCTTGTAGGTCCATCTCTTGGAGCTATAAAGGCTAAAACATAGGCCAATCCTAGAACCATACTAAACAGTAACTCTTCACAACGATTGGTGCATATAGCTGTTTGTTGATGACCCAATGCCAGCCAAGCAGACATGACAGCCCAATGAGTCAGACATAGAGCACCCATCCATGCTGGGTACAAAGATGCCAAAAGGCTCAAAGCTAGCACCCGAGCAACTAGAAAAGAAAGCAAAAACTAAATTCAACTCAAAATCAGACCAATGCAGTTTTTGTACAAGAAACTCCTTTGTGTACCTACTCCTTCCAAGTACTTTTGAACAAAAAACACTTTTGCGAATGTTCTGGACAAATCAAACCCTCCCAATATCACAAATCAAACTCCCAATAAAAATATCCTTTTCAAATTCAAGCAGTGGCTGCTACATCAGTCAAGCAGGGAATATCAATTTTGGTAAAAATCCTGGCTGTTTAGTCATTAGCTTTGTACACAGATGGTCAGACGTTTTGCCCAAAACCAATTTCTCAGCATCAAGGACTTAAAAAAAAAACAACAAAAAAACCTATTATTAAAAACTATTATTAAAAAAACTATTATAAAAAAAACTAAAGAATTATCCACTATTTTTTTGTAAAATTGCCATTTTGCTGCAGCATTACAATGCATTCTCTATACTCGAAGTATAACCACATAACGCGGTCCTTTTAGTATTATTTCCAAATTGCATAAAATTATAATAATTACATTCCAACACTTATACTACTAATATTTCATCAATATCTTTCAAAATTCTCTTCAACAAACTGCTTGAAATCAAACATATGTCAATTTACAATCAACTTGTAAGATCCATTTCCGAGGGTAGTCACTTATTTTCTGGAACAAATTTCTCCTTGCTTATTGAATTTTTCTGAAGTATTTTATACATTTAAAAAAATTCTAATAAAACAAACAGTTTCACCCATATATTTGTCCCCAAAATGCCTCATAAGTCAATATTTTATATGTTGAGTACAAGGGACTGGCAACTACATACCCATTGCTTTCATACATTATTACTTTCCGGTATACTTACACATATATAGACTAATATACATAGTATAGGGACAGTTATGTAATGCTGCAGAAAATCGATTTTGAGTTTTCAACAGAAACACCCATTTTTGGGGTCTCCTGATACCAAAAAACGTTCGTCTGTCCCTCCGTCCGTCAGTCTGGTCTATATTGTAATTGCGGGGTTCTTGTCGCAAGCATTTTGTAATTATTAGAGGGGTGTGAAAGTGCATGATGTTATGAGTGTGTTACAAGGGGGAGGGGGTATTCAAAATACTCCAACTTTGCATTATGTAATTTATGGACAACCCCTTAGAGCTATATTCAAAAAAACAGGAAAGCTATGAAGAGACAGGTAAGTTGCAGCGAACGAGGCAACGCATACTGCAAACCCCTGTTGGCGGGAGCAACCCCAAACGGCTTGCCACAAGAATAGTAAGTGAAAGTTAAGGAATGATTCAGGGAAAAATTGTGGTATTTCAACAGAAAACACATTTTGAGAGAGCCGAAAATGCAGAATTTTCTTTCTCTTATAACCAGAATAGTGAAAAACAAATTTTCAGAGTCCTTGATACTAAAAACTTTATTTCTCAAAATTAATTCTGTCCGTCAACAATACTAGCCTCTAAACCATACACAAAATTTTCATCGAAATAAGATATTCTCTGAATGATGTCACAGCCTCTAAAATGTAAAATGGATACTTTACTTTAGGGGATACTTTACGAAGTTCCTAGGATATTTTCAAAACTTTCACAAATTAATTTTTTCTTTAAATTTTTAACTAAATTGCAGCAAATATGGTACTAAAAATGGTGCAGGGCCAATTTTCATTAAAAACTGAAGTTTTGAAAATTGCAAACGTTTGTTGTTGTTGTTGTTGTTGTTGTTTTTTGAGTTGCCCTGGACCTTCCATAATGAAGCTAGACATTTCTTTCTTAATCTCTTAATCTATTTCTTCAACACTAGTTTTTAAATCACTATGTGCACATTGTTTCAAAAAATTAGTAAATTTTAGTTGAATTGTGAAAATTTCATTACATACAACAATAACTTTTAACTAAATATTAGCCAACATAAATCAAGCAGCACAGTGGTTATTGGTTTTCACTTTGGCTTACTATTATGAAGGCTGGGGTTCAATTTCCATGGGGAAAATTTCTTTAAATTTTTGCTTCAAATAGAGCAAAATTCACTTACAATTAAGACAAATTTTCTTTAAAAGCTGTGGGGGAAAAAATAAAAACAAAAATAAAAGGGGCAAATTAAAATATCCTGCACATTTTTTTGAAAGATTTCATGAGAAGGTTAAATTAGAAAGATACTATTTTCAATAGGGCAATGTTACATCCATTACAAATACAAGAAACAATGTTCTATTGTTGCAATTGAGTTTTATTATTATTATTATTATTATTATTATTATTATTAATGTTTCACCGGTTGGTCACAATTTTTATTTTAAAAATTACATGAGAATATACTTCCCATCGCAATTGCAAACATCCGCACAACTACATGGCAGAAGTTATGTTACAAATGATTTTTGACTAGTCATAGAATTTAGTGCCCTAGCTGCAAATCAAACTGCTCCATTGTTCTAACCGCTTGAGCAACCAAGTCAATCAACTCTTCCATCATTCCTTAGGAATGCAAAATGTAATCATCACAGGGACTCTTCCTCTCCTAATTGATGTTTGAAGAGTTGACTGACTCCTTTCATAGTTCAATTTGTTAGAGCAATTGGGTATATACTAGGAGATTCAGGTTTGATTCCCTGCTGGATCTACAAATTCTTTGAAAAGTTAATCATCATTTGTAATATTAATATTATGATTAGTTTGATGAGGTTCACAATCCTAGAACTACATCAAAGTAGTTTGACAGCAATACAATTCAAAAAGAAAATTTCTTAATACCCAAGATCATTTTGTAGAACCAAATTTACCAACTTTTCCTGAATAAATGAAAAATATAAGGGAAGTTACTATAAAAAAACTGAAATGTTTATACATTCCTGTAAAAAATGAATCCTGTTTAAAACAAGATCCATTTGCACCACACATACATTTTTAAAAACTTCATCTCTCCTAATATTTATGCACAACTCGCTAGAAAAGAAAATTTATGTACATAGTGCCACAAGTGGAATCAGCCTATGCTGATTTTGAGCAAACTTCAATGATCTTTATAGTTCTTCTCACACATTTTTGTGAACTAGCGCTTACGAAGCAGTTAAACCATTTACCTAAAAAATTGTAGGGTCACTCACTCTCAATTTCACTATTAGAGTCATAACATACCTGTACTCATTAAGTGCCAACAGAATTGCATCACTGCACCTTGCCATGATAATTTTTCTTTGTCATCTCGAGCAAATCTCACAGATCTATGGTATGAGGTCAGAGACCACGCAACTGAGATTAGAGAACATACAACAGCCCACCCTTGCAAAACTGAAAAACAAACAAAAACAAAAACGTATAAAATGTTAAATGTGAACTCAGAAAGCACTATGATACAATTCAAACTGTTTGAAAATTTACCTTGAATAGAACTGTAACTTTTCTGGTGATAATGGAAAAGAAATATAAGTTGTAAAATAGCTTGTGGGGATGCATGAAGGAAACAGTGAAAAAGCCTCAACAATGAAGCATCAGAATCTTCATCTAACATTTTCCTGTACATGTTCAACTGCCTGGATTTATTGCCTGCTCTGCTTGCAGCAATACTACGGCAGCCATAAGCCAATGCATCACAATATCTGGCAAAACAAAAATGGAGAAAGCATGAAAACATGTGGAAACAAATAATAATAATAATAATAATAATATAATAATAATAATAATAATAATAATAATAATAATAATAATAATAATAATAATAATAATAATAAGACTTTCTACTGCATAAAAGCAAATAAATGCTTATGTATAAGCGGATAAAATAATACAAAAAAGGCATGGCAAAAGTTGCCAAATTGGTTTGAGGATATAGATATGTGGGCTTTCGCAAGTGAAGATGGTAACTGAATTAACAGTTACCAAAGACAGTTCAACTCTTCAGTGGGCAGGCTGATTTTACAAGAACACATTTCAAAGGAATCTGTTTAGTTCTCAAGCAATTATTTCTGTAACATGACTCTTACCACACCATTGTTGCCAATTTCTTCATCATTCTATTTTGCTATTATGAATCTGTGGTGCTTTCTTCAGTTGTGAAAATGAGTTGGTATTTATGAGTTGGGTGTCATAAAAAGGACTCTACTGCTAGAGTATGTATTACTATCCATTTAAAAAATTACAATTAAGCAGTTAAAAATTACCATGACTATTTCAAATTGCTCGTATCAACATCAGAAGTTGTGAAATAATACAATTTTATTCTTATGTTTAGAATTAACAACTCTTATGATTAAAACTTTGCAGATAAACATTTATAAAATTCAATTTAGAACCAAGCAAAATTTATGATTTACTAGAGAAATCCAGCTCTACGTGTTTTATTAGAATGTGAGGAAAATGATGTTGAAGGGGAAGAAAATACTGAAGAAAGTGATCACCACAATGAGACAATTAAAATGGTTCTGAAAACGACAAAGAAGTTCCTTAAGATTACATTGTGTTCACACAGACAAAACAAAAAAGGTTAAAGCGAATACTGAGAAAAAGTAGAAAGTACATTATTTACATCTAAATCATTCTGATTCTTGTTAAGATGCCTGTTCTAGGATTTTTTGCATGTGCCGTGCAATGAACATACTTCCTTGAGTCAAAAATGAACATGCCTGCCATAAGGTTAAAAGTAAGGCCCCCCAATTTGAATCTCTTATAAACATCAACAAACCACAGAACTGCAAAATACAATATTCATAAACTGAATATTCTACAATCATGAGGCTCTGAGTCCCTACAAACTAACAACTTCAAGAAATAATTATATGAGTCGCCAGTGCCAACAACATTGTTTATTACAAGAGCAGCTTTTGATGGCTTAACCATCATCATCGGTTATCTGCTCTATGGAAACCTCAAAATGAATAGTTGATCAGATGACTATTATAATAAACAATATTATTGGCAATGATGACTCATAATTATTTCATTGTAAATGGCAATGAAAACTCACCACAATACTAATAGCAACTTCATACTTTCACAACACTGGAACACATGTTGACACCACTCTGGAAGCTTCTCTGGCAAATAGAACCTTCCAGAACCATTTTGTGTGTGTGCACGTGTGTGTGTGTGTGGCGGTATCTGCAGTATATGTGTGTGTGTGTGGCGGTATCTGCAGTATGTGAGGCGTGTGTGTGCGATATGTCGGCATGCATGCGGTGCGCACGTATGTATGGTGTGCTGACCACGACCCCTTACTCCCTCTTCATTAAAATAACCCCAAGCTACACATAGTTCTCCATCACCAATGTGCCTCCCTGGGAATATGCTGAAACGTTGTGGGGTGGCACATCACACTAGGAACAAAATTGTTTCAAATTTTACGTGTCTAGATTAATTATTCAAACTCACAAACAATAGTAAATTAAATTACAAATATTAGGATTAGTATAAGAATATACATAATAATATGTTCTTTACTAAATTAATTAACTATGTCATTTGCCAATATTAGTACTGTCCACATTAGAACATACATAATTCACATTAATTATCATGAAGATTTTTTCCCCATAATCCCAGAAAACATAACAAGACTGAAAGACTCATTCTCATTTGTAACTGAAAAAAAAAGATTGACAAATATAGAAAAATTACAAAACCTCGTTTTTTAATTGAGAAATGTTTCTGTTCAATGAACACACAAAAATTCTTAGACAAAATAATTACACATAATCACCTCACACCATGCTAGTTCATTTGTTATAAATAGATGAAATAGCATTTGGAAGAACACAAAGGGGATAAATAAATGTTGACGATTTTTTCACACATTCTTTACACAATTTAATTTACATTCATTTATGAAATTAAGTTAATGGAAGTAAATTTCTAAGTAGGCATTAAGTAAATAATTAATCAAAGAAAAATTTGGACCATATTTAATAAGGGATAGTCTATAAATTACATAATGGAGAAGGAGAGGGGGTTTGAGGCAGCGTAATTCTGCGTTATATGGGGACAGGAGGGAAATTCCGTTAGTGTTACGTAACATTGATGTGTGTTTTAGATCTTTTAACATTTGTTGAAGTACTTCCTGTTTTGAGTCTTATACTAAAACATTAATTATTTTAAGTTATTAGAAGTTGTTACAATAAATGGATATAGTTTTTTATCAATTTTGTATTAAATCAGTAAGATTAGGAAGAAAATATTCAAAATTGATCTGTAGTATTTTTAAGATTACAATTAAATTGGTGCATTAGACTCTCACCCATGCGCCATCTATAACTGCGGTGTGTGCACAGCTTGTGATCAGAAATTTTCTTGCCTGCGCGGACTGCCTTTGTCCAAAATTTGTCCCAAATCTTATTGATAGGAGAAGTCAGCATCGCCAACTAATTCTAACTTTAATTATCACAAATTTTAATACACAAGAAAAATAAAATAAATATAATGTTTTTACTGAACTATAATTTATTTTCACTTCTTGCATTTACAAGGAGGGGGTGATGTTGCAGGCATTACGTAATTATTTAGGGGGGTTCAATCATGTGTTACGGAAGGGGGGGGGGGGTTAGAGGAGGTGAATTCAAAATATTCCAAATTTGCGTTTAGTAATTTATGGACTGTCCTTAATCAACAACTGAGATTCTATTAAGCTTCTTGTGTGCAACTTAAATGTTTAATATTGGTGTTGCAATAATTCAGGTAAACAAGATATTTAGTTGTTAACTTTATGACCCAAGTTCTGCACACATTATAACTGGATTCAATTTGTATCATATTAAAGACTTTTAAGAGTATTGTATTGGCATATTCTGAGAATATATGACCTTCTTTTGTTCCTATACAAGTAGCTTCTGCCGTTTGATTTTGTATAACACCAAAACGAATATTAGAACTTGTTCGTAAGACATTAATCTAATTCCTAAACATGTGTCAGTCACTGGATGATAGGAGAATATAAATCCAAAAATATAAAAACTCCTGAAAGTATTGACTGATGTGCAGAGAAAGACAACCGTTTGAATTCATGCTCAAGCAAGACAAAATATCTGCAACACCAGCAAACCAGGGGGTGCTGCCGAAAATAAGTCCATGATGAAGGTGGAGCAATGAACAAATTTCCCAGTAACTCAAGCACTGAAAAGTTTAACATTTGCAAACACTACATACTTCTTTACATCACTTGTTTTCTTCTCTCACTCAAATTTTAGATTAAGCCCTAAACCTTAAAAGAAGTAATCATTTCTAGCTGTAGTAGGAAAATACGTCAAATTTTCATTTAATAATTAGTATGTTAAAATTTGAAGAGTAGAACAACAACTTGTCATTACAGATGAAAATCAACAGAATCAATACAAATATAATTCATTAATGAAATATTTATTGAAGTTAATGGGTCTATCAAACATGTAATATCATTAATCCTTAGTTAATCATGCCATTTGAGTAGTTATAAAAAAACTTTGCTAGCTGATTCAGTATAGCTCAAATTCATGCACGTGAGTAACAAACATATGCAAAAGTGCATAAAGGTAGTTGAAACACACTTTGCTGCACAATTAATCATCAGCAGCTGACACTGATCAAGCATGGTCTCTCTTACAAAGTTGACAGCACACTATTTACCAGGACATACACAGGAACAGATCCACTAAGGATTAATCATCATTTAGGCAAAGCTCCTTTTAAGATTTGCTTTTATTCCTTTATACCAAATAACCATTACACTACAAAAAAATCAAAATATTTATCTTATTAGACCTAAAGTGTTAGAACATTAAAAGATTCATGCTTTTTTAAAAGTACATGTCTCATACTATAATACACTGACATTTTTGGTCAACACTCCTATTCAAGAATTAAAGGCAAAGTGTGCCATACAATAATATGCAAAATTCCTGTGCCTCTAGAAGTATCTGAAAAATGAGAAAATACAGTTGGCCATGTGTGTATCGAATTTGGCAATTCCTTCAATTTTTTATATAATGTGAAACTTTGATGGTAGAAAATAACACATTTTGTTGCAACTCAATTTTATTCAAAAATAATTGTAAACATTAGAGAAGTGATTTATGTAGATGCCAACAACTGGACCACCAATCTTCCACATTAATTTTGCGTTTAGAGATTTATTTATGTTTTTGAAGTCAACTCTGAAGTATTTTTTCGATTTTGATATCTTCAAAATAAAATTAAAAAAGGAGGACAAATATCCTAAGAACTTAATCAGATGGATGTTTCTCGCAATAACACAAAAAAGTTACAATTACATAATTATTGCCTATGTACTTGAAGCTGTTTCCTTCACAGGACATGAATTCATTAATATATTTTAATATAGACTTTTAAATTGAAATTTCTGATACATAATGAAAAGAACAATGAATACTGAATGTCATCACATGAAATTTAATGAGGTATTTGGTTCACTAAATATTTGTTTTAAAATGTAACATTTATACACACAGCTGAAGAAAGTGTTTAAATGACTACAGAGAACATGAAATTGATAATAAAACTTATCACTAATGCAATAGAGAGAATTAAGCTGCAGTTTTAATGCCATGCAATTTAATCCTTCATTTTAAATCATTCAAAGTTTCTCTTTAAGTAATACATCTGAGGCATTTCCAGAGAAGACTTAAAAGAAAGAAATTTGAACAGCAAAATTTTGGTACAATCTTAAGGACATGTTTGAATGCAATAACTTGTGGGAAAGATTTTTGTACACATCAGGTTCTTAATGTAACTCGTAATCAAATAAATAGTAACGATAAATAAAGCTGGCTCAGAATCAATGCAGTTAGCTTATTAACAATTCAGATGGCTATAAAGTATCTTGGATTACAAATATATGATGTCTCACGTTATCCCAACATAATTAATTCAAAAACTTATGTTTCACTTGCCCAATACAATAAAGAATTCCTTCAGACTTGAAAATATTTGTGAATATGTTACCCAACACATTCAGATTTTGACCTTGAGATTACTTTCACTTAAATTTACTTACTGTAACAGTGATTCCATCACAGTGTCTCACTGACTTCATAATAGCAAAAAATAACAAGTAAATAACATACCGTAAAATGGGTGCCAGCTGCAATAGTAAAATGATAATTCTCAGCACCCATTTCCATAGGGCTGGTTTGGGTAAAGACGGCTCATCTCCATCAATGATATACCTAGGGATAAATTGTACATTGATCAATTAAGATTAATCGCGTAAATGAAAAAAACTAAATATCACCACTCCACTCTAAACCCATATTAGTTGACAGTAGGCTTATAAACAAAAACAAGTCATACTTGCCATCGCATACTAAATGCTGTTGTAATTATTGCTGGAAATACTATAAAAGTGACTGTCAAAGCAAATGGAATTCCTTCACCTTTAAGGTAATATAAGTAAGCCAACCAACTATCAAAACCAATGTCTACAACATAAGTTGCTATTGACAGTGTAAGACAAATTATGTGGTAAAAACCGAACACAGGTATGTTTGATGTATTTTCATTTTCTTCCTGGGCATTGTTGCTGACATCTTCTATTTGCGCACCCAACGTTTCAGAAGAAAACTTCACAACAACACATTCAGCCATTTCCACCAGTAAACGCCCATTACCTGCCCATTACACCCGCCCTGCTTTCCGATTACGCAAACCACGGGAGTGAAGTTCGCACACTGCCATAGAGTTTACAAAGATATTTTTACTGTATTTATCCATGGAATGTACATTTAGTTTTCTATACTGCCAGGAAATAGCCAGAGCCAAAGAGTATACGCAAATACCGTAGAGACACAGTCTATTAACAGACAATTATAATACAGTGTGATAGAGACTTTAGGGCTTTTTATATTAGGCCTGCAACGGACTTGGATGGGTGGGACATCGAGGAATTTTTTCCTGAAATGTGCGACGAGAAATGTGGAAAATCGACCCCCACACACTTGAAAGAGTTTTCTCATTCGCCTCTGCAAAGGCGAAAGAGTTCCTCGGTTGAGCGAGGACGTTTTCTCGGACACATTTCTATTTTATACTCCTCCATTTGTTACATGACATTTAGGCATTCGCTGCTGCAGGAAAACACTAAACCTTACATAGAAACGAGTGATGTTATAATATTTACCAGTAAAACATGTGATAAACAACCAGCTTTTTGAAATTCTTACTAGATTTTTTTCTTTAAACGGAAATGAACTAGGAAACACTTGAAGGTTTTTCTTAATACACATTTATTTATAAATTAATTTGTTAATTGTGAATTTTATTATGAATTCTTTGATCATTCACCATTTACTCATAATTCAACCAACAAATATAGTAAAACAGACAGGGTAGAAATATCGCATCGGGACGCAAGAACATTTGCATAGAGACATATTGCATAGATTGTATTTCTTCCCTATACGTCACATTCAGTTCCTTTTTACATTGAATAATGATTAATGTGCAGTGCAGTAATGCATTTATCTAATTCGAACTCAAATATATTACAATTACGGTAATAAAACAAGGATTTCACGGGTAAAAAATAGACAACAGTATTTAATAAATCAAGAAATGGGGCTTGCGGTTATCTCTTAGCTAACTGCTGTCACCACTCGACTTATGGCATAATAATAATAATAATAATAATAATAATAATAATAATAATAATAATAATAATAATAATAATATATCTCCACTTCATCCGCCGGAAACAGAGAAGAAGGAATCAGCCAAACATCGGTCCATCATGGAACACCAAAAAGCTAAAAGAAGCTGATGCCATAAAATTCCTTGATGAAGCTAAATTACTGAAGTCCATGGGGTGGAGTAATGGGGAAAGTGCAGAGTCCCTCGAAGATGTAGTACGGGAAACGTGCGAAACCGTTAAAAATACGTGTGACATTTCAATGCCCAGACGTAGGAGCCCAAAGGGGAAAAATCAGGCGTACAGCGGCTATTACAGAGCTTCGTCAAGCATGTGTTAAAGCAAGAAGACTTGCAACATGAGCTAAAACGGACATTCTGCTGAGAGAAAATTACAAGACGGCCCGCAAAAGATTAAAATCGGAGATTAAAAGAAGCAAAACAAAATGCTGGAAGGCCCTATTGAACGATGTGAACAACGACCCCTGGGAAAAGCCTACAAGATAATTATGGGCAAATTTAAACCTTCAACAACCTCGAGGTTAGAAGACCCCGAATGGATGAAGGCAATTATCAAAGACCTTTTCCCTAGCAGAGAATGCTGAGTAAGGAGCAGACCTTCTGACTACCTCTTCGACGAAGCCAACCGTTTCACGAAGGACGAACTAGTCCAGACGGTAAAGAAGACCAAGATTCGAACTGCCCCGGGACCCGACGGAATTCCAAACTCGATCCTGGGGATAGTTGTAAAAGAATACCCAGAATGCCTTTTGAAAGCCTTTAACCAGTGTCTTGAACAAGGTAAATTCTATAAGGGTTGAAAACATCGGTAGCTTATTCTCATGCGGAAAGGTAACAAGCCAATCGATCGGACGTCTTCGTTCAGACCTTTGTGCCTGCTGAATACGATGAGCAAATTACTGGAGGGTTTGCTCCTTCTACCTCTAAAGAAACATGTCCAATTTTCAAAGAGACAGTTTGGATTTAGAAAGGGACTCTCGACAATAGACGCAATCTCAGAAGCAGTCCACCATGCAGAAACAGAAAAAAGGAATAAGAGTTTTTGTGCCTTGGTTGCGAATGACATCAAAAATGCCTTTAATTCTGCCAGCTGGAAAGACATCATACAAACCCTGTAATGTAGGAAGATCCCTGAATACCTTGTGAGGATCCTGGAGGACTAGCGCAGTGAGACGAAAATAATCTACACTAACGGGTATAGGATTGAGGAAGACATGACCTGCGGTGTTCCACGGGGATCAAAATGGGGCCCCTTCGTGTAGAATACCCTGTATGACGACCTGCTGAATATCGTACTCCCAGAGAACTTCAGACTCCTAGGGTACGCCGATGAGACACTGATTATAAAGTGAAATAGTGAAAACACGGAACTACTGGAAATGAAGACCAACGAAACACTACGCAGGGTTAACAGATGGTTGGACCAAAGAAACCTCCAGATGGCTGTTGGCAAGACGGAGGCCGCGTTGATTACAAACCGCAGAGCATTCCGCCCCCCGGTGATCCGACTGGGGGAGGAACTCATTGAATGGAAACGGCATATTACATACCTGGGGGGTGGAAATTGATTACGATTGAGCTTCGGACATCATATTATTAAATCAGCAGGAAAAGCTGCAAAGACTGGATCAAATCTCTCCACACTAGTGCTGAACTCAGGAGGCCCCAGTGAAAGCAAAAGAAGATTAATTTCTGCCGTAGTGCACTCAAAAATGCTGTATGCCGCCCTAGTGTGGGCAGATGCGCTAGCTAAAGAGTCCATTCGACGGAAATTCACACAGATTCAGAGAAGGATGACATTAAGGATAACCTCAGGATATCGCACGATATCCGACAGTGCAGCCTTAGTATTGGCCAGTGTCCCCCAAGTGGACCTTTTAGCCCAGGAAAGGAGGACAATGTACCTGAGGACGACAGCAGATATACAACAAACCGTGTCCAAAAGACAATTAGACGATATCAAAGCGGAATTAAGAAACCATCTCCTGCACCAGTGGCAAAACCGATGGGACCCGGAGTACAAAGGTAGATGGACACACAGCCTCGTCGCTAACATCAAGGATTGGACCAGCAGGAACCATGGCACAATGAACTTCTACTTGACGCAAACCTTCTCAAGGCACGGGAACTTTCAAGCATATCTATACAGATTTAAAATCGCTGAAAGCCCGATATGAGCACTATGCCATGAAGAAGACGACGACACTATACACATCATATATAGTTGCAAAGCTTGGTAGGAAGAAAAAATTGCTACAGCAAATTGCGACGGGAATTAACGCCTACTAACATGTCCCAGACTATGCTGCAATCCAGAGACAACTGGAAAACAGTGCGAGACATCGTGGCTCACGTACTAAAACTGAAAGACACTACTAAAAGCAGAAAGAGCTAAAATACCATAGCGACCCTCTGAAGAGGAAAGCTCTTGCTCTCAGCCAATCTTCTGCGTGAAGAAATGTCTCAACGACGGTCCCGCGAAGCAGATACCACGGCCCATGTGAATCGAGGTTAGGTCAATATGATGTCTTGGGTGGAGATAGCGAAATTACATTACTGTTCAGGAGTAAACAAGAGGCCATCTCAGCATTTGCTCAAGGGACCAAGGAAACTGAACAAAACCTGATCGAGATGGGGTCATTGGCCTAGAATCATATAAAAGCATTTCGAGTCATCGAATAACAGTTCCAGCAATACCTAGATATCTAGATGGTTTAGGTTCTCGTTATTGGACGCAGCGAAATCGGCCACTATTCTCATTTCTCGCTGCACACTTCTGGAAATACATTCCAAAACGTTGTGAACCTTATACTCGCCTAAATTTTCTTTACCAATAGATTGAAGAAATGCGGATAGCATGGGGGTATTGGTTAAGAAATCGGCCACTCGAAATTAATAAAGCAATGCCAATGTCTGGAAAATCAATCATGCCCTCGCAAATTTGTCAATAATTTGAATTATAACTTACTCACACGTTCGAGGTATCTCCTGGGATAGATATTCACCTGCTTCGGTATTTTATTTAGATTTGTTGGAGTAAATCATGGACAGAAGTTCTCGTCTTCAACAGGAAAGTTTTTATTTCGATCCAGTGAAGATGAGTTTGGAATTCTGTCACCAGAGCTCGCTGCGAGCTTTTGCCTTCCAACTATTGAGCTGGAGAGGGGAAAGCAAGGTCATTGGTCAAAAAAAGTTGCGTGAGCCACTCTGCCAGAGTCGAGTATAATTACGAAATAATGGCCAGACCACGGTGTTATAGATATTCGGTGTATGGTCAGATTACGGAGTAGGAAATAAAATTCTCTACACCGTGGGTTCGAATTATGGATGCATTTTTTCATCTATTTCACATGCCCGGCCAGACGTCGCTAGCCGCCATGCGGCAGGGTAAGCTAGTACTTGGGTTTTTATTTCTTGGCGCGTGAGGTCCTCTCCTCACGATTGAATATTTCACATTTCGCGTCGTCGGCCGTGCCGCTAGATGTCACATGATCGCGACCGTAACGTCAGTCTAATGATAATAACATGGAGGAATATACAATAGGAGGTGAAACTCTCACTGAGAGAATTAATTTTGAATTTTATTATGAATTCTTTGATCATTCACCATTTATTTATAATTCAACCAACAAATATAGTAAAACAGAAAGGGTAGAAATATCGGATCGGAACTCAAGAAATTTGCGTAGAGACATATTGTACTTCTTGGACTAGAGGAATCGCTTGCGTTGTTTACACATGGCGGCATCTATTTTAAGGTTCACGCCTAATTTCAAACGCTACTTCGGTAATATGCTCGTCAGGAAGCGGCGCGAGCTTCCATTCACGATTACATTCCATTTACATTACGCAACTTCTACCATTCATTTCATTTCTTGCTGGTGGAGAGGGTGTTGCACATGACAACGCGTTTGTTTGAGAAATTTCCTTCGCGAGCGATGTTATTTTGTTATCAAATGTAATAGGTCACGATGGCTAAATGTTGAGATCCAGGATTCGACAGGATAAAGAAAATAGGTTTCATGTTTCCCTCTGGACCAGAAAGGTGAGTGAAATATTTCGAGTTATGATGAGTTAATGTCGAATGGGAAATAAATTACTGCATGTTTGCTTTTTAATGTTTTACCACGTTCCTAAAATAATTGCATCTGTCTGCCATAGTCCTATTTGAAACAACAAATTACCGTTTGTTTTTTTATCAATGATACTGGGTTTAGTTCGTAACGTGATTCATTTCCATCTAGTACGGAGCATTTCATAGGTTTCAGACAACGTAAGAGCTTTACAACTCAATGCGTTATAAAAGTAATGATCAAAAGTGTAACATCCGTAATATATAATACTTGATAAATATGGGGTGCATTAAATTTTTCAAATACGTTTTCATTACAGGTGTCAAAGTGGATCTCGTTCTGCAACCTGAAGTATAGAATCCGGTCAATTGGAGCAGTAAGAGAAGAGATCTGATTGCATGAGAATACCCTTAAATAAGACCAATGACCTCCCCATCTCGTTCAGATCTTCTTCGTTTTCCTGATCCTCGGGCAAATGCTGAGATGGCTCCTTGTTTTGCTTCTGGACATAAATGTAACTTCAAATTACCTTCTCCCCATAGCACGTCCCTTAAAGTTTTAAACAAAAATTGTCACTAACTTTCCGCAATATATGTGTACTTATTTGCAATTATTACTGAATTGAAGCCTACAAATCTTGTCTGTTTATTACCCCTTCAACCGTATGGTTTGAATGAAAATGAGATTCATTAAAAAAATATCACACCTTTTAAACTAACAAATTATATTCGTATTACAATATGTGTACTTTCAAACTAGTTCAATTGCTGATCTGAAAGAGGATAAGGAGTCAAGAGGTCCGAATGTCATGTTGCTGGATGAATAAATATAATATCGATCGGGACAAAACATATTCCGTTTTATGCAGTTGTTCATTTTATGACGCTAGTTTTATTTCCGTCCGTTAGTAAATTACTTTATTATAAAAATATATTAGCATCTAACGTTTATGGAAGAAATCACCAAGAAGTGAATATGAAACATTTCTAACAATTAAAAGAAAAAAACTATGCAACTTGTGTACTAAAATAATAGTTTGTCCAACATTCATTTACAGTTTTTGCTTTTCCCACTTATGAACACCTTTACAATTGTTTTCTGAAATTAAAAAATGTTAACATTTAAGGTTTTATGTTTTTTTCCAACCATTATTAAATTGGCTGTGAAACTCACTCCACTGCCTAGTGGCTGCATCCGGATTGCTCGTTGACTCTTTCACAGCACAATACGTCACAACCTCGAGTACTTGCCTTTTCGATACCCTCCCACGGCCTTGACCAATGTGGCTCTGGGCAAAGGGTGGCGATTGTCAACGGGGGGCCGGTAGATGCGTGAATAAAAATCGCGCCCGAGAATCTTCTTCGCGCTCAGAGAGTTGAGGCCTACGACTTCAACCACAGCGATCTCAAGATCGAATTCTACGCTTATAACTAAAGCTTCTCGCCTTCAATGTGCGGCAGCCAAGACAATCTCGTCTCTCGAGAGATTAAAACAGACTTACAGATGCATTCAATCCATGGAGAGTATCTCGGGTCTGAAGTTGCATTAAATTCCCAGAAATTCCGTTGTAGGTTTTTCTTCCTCCACAGGACATGAAAAACCGTTCCGTTTAGGCGTTGGACATATTTCGTGTGTAAAATGACAAGTTCATGGACCGAAGAAATTTTACGGTTAAGGCATGACTCCTATCTACAATCGCGTGGAAGGAATTCCTGAACATTTGTAGTAGTTTTTAAGAGCGGTGCCAAAATAATGGCCTTTGTAATGCAATAATAACAAATTTAAAACTTTCAATTTGTGAGGCTTAATGAAATGTTAGTGCTATGAAATCCGAATGTATGTTTTGTGGTACTTACATAAATACTAGGTCTGATTAAATCGTTTTTTAAACTACTCATCGTGGATTACCACAAAGTGCAAATTTGCTCATAAAATGAATTTTCCTTGCAAGAAAATTGTGATAAATGCTGTTTGATCCCACAATTCAAATTGATGCAATGTCCGGATAACGGAAGGCTCTGGGATTCTATCAAAGAGACATTTAATATTTGCACTTTGAGAAACCAATTTTTTAGTATAATTAGTTGGTGTATTAGTAGTTTTACAGTAATAAAGCACATCTGATCCAACGTGCAAGCAATTTAATTGATGTAAAAAAATTGCCATTTGCACCACATAAAAATAGATTAATGTTTTGCGTTATAACTCGATAAGTCGGAGATAATTTATAATGGTAATGCTGTATTGCTCTATAATTAATGAAAACTTTTCAGAATATATTTTATGAATACAGTAAACAAAATTATTTGATTCTTGCTAACCAATCCTTCCCAAACCAAATTATATTATTTTTAAATAGGCGCACTTACCTAATACGTGATATTACGAAGTTAGCATCTACATTGGATATCCAAGTAGTGGACAGACTACCGTGCTCCTGCGACTGCTGCTTCAACGCTCAAGTACCCCATTCTAGTCACGGTGCAAGCGTTGCCTATTTTACTCCTGTACCTTACTGTGACGGTAACATATGAGATTCCTCTCCTATTCTATATTCCTTCATGCACTCATCTCTCGTAGTATGCATAAATTTGACACAAATTACAAGTAATCTACAATTTCTTAAACAAAATTGTACATGACCCTTTTAAAGAGCCGTATTTTCACAACAGCAATTGTTAAGGGCAAAACCATAATTTTCTAGTTTTGAAATGCCAACTTTTTGCAATTTCCAAGCAGCTCGCCGAAAATGGACTAGCACCATATTAATTACCATCCCTTGATATATGAGGGAGGACTAAAATAAAAATTTTGGAACTTCGAATACAATTAAAAACTAGCAGATATGAAAAGGGCAAAATGTGGTAGCGAGAAGACACTTTTGGCCTTAAGGATGACATACGAGGGAGTTTCCGACTAGACTATTACTTACAATTTTTGGCTGTTTATTTTACGGGAACAAAAAATTCTAGCAATTTGACTTTGTCAAAAGGGCTCATCGCCAAACCTTAATTCAACGTTCACATCAGTTTACACGGAGTTTTCTTTCCCAACTTTCCGGAACTGGTTAGAACGTGTAAACTCTCAGGAGAGCGATCTTCTCTCCGGAGACATGACGTCACAAGAGATGTCCGAAGTCTCCACAAGAGAGCAGTGTATCGATGAGGAATCGTACCTCCTGGAGAGTATTTAGAGTTGGAAGATAAATTATGTTTCTCAATTGAATACAGAAAATCTTTGTGAAAGTTTAATTTTATAAAAATACAATGTATTACACATTATTTATTGATTAATTAAAAATTTATTTCAAGACTGTTCACACAATTTTAATTTTTATTAAGTTTATTTTAACTATCAATTTTTAATTATTCCTTTTACGAGTTGAAATGTATAATTTGTCTCCATTCATGCACAAAAATATAGGAAACCTTCTTGATCAAACCCTGGAATAGTAATAGATTGCACGCATTCAAGGTTGATAGAGAAATGTAATTACGCAAAGAAACATTACTGCAACTACGTAGCACTTAAGCAGTATTCTATAAAAGATCTTTTTGAACAGTTTTGAAGTCTGGGCAATTTAGTCTCTTCACTTAATATTAAAATGTTTATTCACGGAGCCTGTATTGGACAATTCAGAGGCTGCCATTCAAAGTTTTACAAAGTACTACTTTATCACACGTTAACTTCAATAACAATTCTTATTTGCTTTCAATTACAAAGAAGAATTCTATCAGTACAAAAAGTAAATTCAGCCAAAACAAATATATTCTTAGTATTAATTAAATACTAAATAGTACAATTCAAAACCAGCTGGTAAAGACAGCACTGGTAAAATTGTTTATCAGGTCCTTAAAAGCAGCCAATATTTACTCAGTCTGCCAAGACTATCACCATTATGCAGTCTGGAAAATTAAGCGAAACCATATGGTTGTCATCATGGTAAATAGTGGCACACAGATAAGACCAATGAAGGCAAGTATGTAAACCAAATCATCTATACAATGATAGGTTAATGTATACATATATCCAGCACGACTTCATTCAAGAAAATGAAGCTTCAAAGTTTGTAGAGGTACAATTACTTATGGGGGCAATTATTTCTCCTTTCTAACAAAAAGCTTGATTAATCTTATATGAGCATACAATCTTTCTAAACTAACAAGAGGCCTCAAAAAATATTACCAATGATTTAACACGCTTCTCACATAAACTTTCAGATTATTCGAAGATTCAAATATTTGTGAAAACAAGTTAGGCAGCCTCAACAATTACATGAGTCTTATGAGGAGAATAATGTTATACATTAAGTATGTTGTTCCTGTTGTCTCTTTTTTTGCTCTCAAGATAAAAGAGCTGGAAACTAACTGGCATATGGTTAAAAGGTCAACTTTAAGGGACTGTGTGTGTGTGTGTGTCTGATTTTCTATTGTCTAAATATTGCTGCAAGAAATAATTGCAAATATTCCTTCATTTTTTAGTTGTAGGAAGCAACACCTTCACTGCTACCATAGGACATAAACTGCAATTATTGATGCTGACAGCAAGGACAGACTAGCTGTAAGAAATAATACCTTCACTGCTACCATAGGACATAAGGATAGAGGTCCAATAGCAGCATGTCAGCATTTTTCCGCTTTGATCTTCTTCCATAAGCACTTGCCAGTATTGTCACTGCCCATGCCAAGTGAACTTGGCACAAGCTGCAAAATGGCACATTTTGTGCAGGAAGGTAGTTTTTAAAGCAACAATTATAATGTATAACACAAATATTCCATAAATTAATGACAAACTCCTCACTAACAGGACTACAAATGTGGACTACTAGCTTTCTTTATCCTGCCCAGATTCACTAATGATTTGCAAATTTTATAATCTGACATTCATGCACATGGACTAACAAATTTAAGAGTGGATACAAGTGTTACAATATAAGTCAGCGGAATTATAATTTTGGAAAAAATTAGGAACACTGGCTGCTGGCAACTTTTAATAAAAAAATTGGAACAATATTTATTTTGACTTCCTTACATCCGACTAGAGCATAGTATTTGAGTATCAGAAGCTGTACAAATTGACTAGCATTGTCAATTGCAACTGCATTCAATGGAATTATCCCCAAGGCAAATAGGTACGGCCATTAGCCATACGTTGCATAGACCTGCAGTAGTTTATGTAATTATAAGGCCATTATTTTTGGATGTGTACACAGGTACATAATGCTGATTAGGAACAAATGTATATTACTCTACCACACACTGAACATTTATTTCAAATAAAACTGAAAATTCATTTTGAAGCCTTTATTTTTCATTAAATTTTACAAATTTCTTCTCAATACTTACAATTCCAAACGATGCAACTATTTCAGTTGTTTTGTGTACACACCTGAAACAATTCATTCATTCTAAATTACAACAGAACACTACATAGTATGAATAAGAATAGACTTTTTAACTATGTTTTTTAAGTCCTTATCTGTAGCCAATAGTCACTCAGTCTGCCAAGGTTATCATCACAGTGCATTCTGGAAATTAAGCGAAACCATATTGTTGTCATCATGGTAACTAAAGGCTCACAGATTAAACTAATGAACGCAATTTTGTAAACATACTATCCAAACTTCTGTTCCATCAATTTATATTTGTATACATTATCACACGAAAATTCTTTCATGAACTGTAAGACAAGATACCTCTCATTTCACAGCAAAGAGGCTGGATCACCATTAGTTGGCCAAGATCCGTATTGAGCTTTCAAGGAGGTATACCTCCATTGCTAACACAGCATGCAAGGAAAGAGGTCCAAGAATTGCTTGCCAGCATTCCTCCACCCTCTCCCCCTCAGTATGTACTTGCCACCATGTGTACATTTTGAGCAGGAAGTAAGCAGCTACTGGTCTTATTTCACTAATATTTAAAAGGTTAACAAAATATTCACGCTTTACATTATTGTCCCATCATCGTTTGGTCATTAGCATTTTTCATCCCCTTGTAACTTTGTACTTCAGAATGTGTCAAATCCCTTATATTGTACAATTGAAATAGTGACTGACCAGTTCATCAGCTGGATGCAATACTCCAGACATGAGCTTTATTACAACTTTATCAAATCTATTACAGATTGTTTAAAAGTGTGAATTTTCCTTTACTTCAATATTAATCTTTGTAGTTCTGCAGGTTGTTGGGTAGATTTAAGTGAAGTGAAACTGCCCTCAAATATTGCTTAAGTTAATTTTTTTACATTAACTATAATTAACATAATTACATTAATTGTTTGTTATGTTCTCAATTAATTACATCATTTTAGCAACAGGCATGTTTTGTGTGTGCATTTGGGTGTTTACTATTACTTAGGATTCTATATTTGGTATATCAAGAATGCAGTGAATCTTAGGGCAATCCATCACGATCCTACAGTAGATATATATGACGAACTTTCTGAGGATTGAAAGTCTATGGACAAAAAATGCTTTAGATGAACACTATTAGATTATGTGTTGGGCAAATAATTCTGGATGAACATTTCTGAAACCATTTAAAAGAAGCAAGAACTTACGAATTCACTTACACTACTAGCATTAAGCAAATGATCAAGGTCCATGAAACACTATTCCCATGCACAAAAAACAAGTTTTAATTTCTTAACCTACAAAAAATATTCTACGAAAAAGAACGGGTTTAAAGATCACAAATAAGAACAAAAAGCAGCAATTTCAGTAACACTATCCAACTGTTGATCCCCCTCCCACTTGCTTACCCTGCAATACCTTTCTCAACATCCAGTATCTTATACTGAAGTCCTTACTTATCGGTTATCAGATGTTCTTACAAAATTGGAATCAGAAAAGCAAGAATAACATCCTAAGATGGTTAAAGAAAAATAGTACAATTCTGTAAACTAAATACTATTCTAAATGAAATTAAAATCACATCTGAAACATGGCAACATGTTACACATTTTTGTTTTATTTTGTTACGTACTAGTACTATTATAACTTTTTGGTGTAATTTAATATAATGTTAACTTACGTTATCGCTAATAACCGGAGCTGACATGCGACCTTAAATATTAGAAACTGTGCGTGCCAGTAGTTGTGACCAGTTTCTTTCGCCTCCGAAAATAGTCATGTTCTTCAAATTAAAAACAACTGAATCTAAATTATGTTCATACAATTTCTGAATTACATTAATA
The DNA here is from genome assembly GCA_017312745.1 of Gryllus bimaculatus. Taxonomy (NCBI): domain Eukaryota; kingdom Metazoa; phylum Arthropoda; class Insecta; order Orthoptera; family Gryllidae; genus Gryllus; species Gryllus bimaculatus. Next base: position 6,878,144 of record BOPP01000044.1, read on the forward strand.
CGTCTGAAATTTTAATACACTTAACGATCCGTTCTTATACTTGATAATTTAATCATTTTTCAGGAGAAAATAGAAAATTTTGTGAACTAGTTTCTAGAGAATCACTTCGGCCGAATTCAAACTCTTAATAGAATCATTATAACAAAAACAAACATGTTCAATTTGCTGAACACAATTTAGTTTTCCACGATCCGACGATAACCCCAAAACAACTTAACGCAGAACGTAACATTCTTGACGAAGAAAATACTCCTCTTCAAGTAACAAAACAGTGTATTACCATTTTCAAATTTTCAATCGTGCTTACCAGTACAACCTCGCTACTTCTCGGTTTCGCCTGCCACGTGGTCCAAAAACAGGAAACAGACTACGTATTCTCCGTTCAACAGAACAAACCGAAATGAGGGGGAAACAGGGAAAGCGTTGCATATATACTTTGGTTTTTATTTCTTGGCGCGTGAGGGCCACACTTCATGGAATATCCAACGGTATTTCGCGTCTTTGTCGTGCCTCTAGATGTCGCATGGTCGCCAAGCACTACTCGATGAGGAAAGCTTCACTTTTCACAACACTGAGCAGTTTTCCCACCATCCAGAAAGCGTGGCAGTGACGGAACCATAGAGGAGAGATACAATTTAGTAGTAGAGATATATCTCTACTCTATGGCACGGCTGGGCGTGCGTGACAACAGGCCCTTACGTGCCAAGAAATAAAAATTCAGGTATAAACTCTCTGGATGAGATGCACAAATGATGCGAAGTCAGAACTGCGCAACCGCACAAGTTTGAGTCCTGTCGATTGCATTGAGCACCCTCGAACGTTAAAGCACAAACAATCTACTGGGTATACGCAGTTCCGTATCGTTTAAGAGCAGGAGCAGCTACGGAGTTTCTACTCACCATAGGGGACAGCACTATCGATTTCCTGCGCATGTGCAGATGCACCCAGAGAGTATATGGATGCACCAAAATGGTGCGAAACTTTAAATTTCCAAGAGTTGTTTTCTACATAAACACGTATCAAACAATAAAAAGTTCGCAATGCTGATTATTTGTAATTTTTTTATTATTACAGTTAATATTTTATGCTTGTGATGATTGAATACAAGGATGTGAATACAAATAAAAAGTTTCTACTTTTACATTCTTCATGGATATTGGAGCAGGCAGTGATACTTAAATTACATAATATATTTATTTACACTTTTAGCATCTTAATAATACTTTAAAAATTTTTTTAATTAATATTTTGAACAACCTCACTACCATTTTAGTATATAAAAAATTGATTGTATCTGTGTGTGATTTCTCCAGCATCACTTTCAATGTCTAAATCAATTTTAACCAACTTGGTACTCTCATGATTTACAAAATACATGGAGTAGGACTCAATCTATTGGAAAATAAAATTTAAAATTGAAATGTGGGCAACTTGCCATGATCTAATACTGGTCGGGATGTGCAACGCCGTCTGCTAGTTTTGGAGAATTTAGATGGAAATTACTTCTTTAACTTCCCTTCAACAATGACTTGTAAAATGCGACTACTTGTGGTATTCAACATAGCTAAGCCACGTAGTGATTTTATGAAAAAGGCAATAAGCAATTTTGGCTAGAAGCAAGGATTTGGTTGAAAATATTCAAGATTTTCAAAATTGTGTTAAAACTGCATTGTTTATAAGTAGTTATATTTTAAGAATTTGTTTTATAACATGATTATGTTCTGCACTTGATAGCTTTCAGACAGCAACTAGTTGTGAACCTAACCAATGAATATTTCTTCAAACATGTGTAAGTAGAAGAAAAATGTTGAGAAAAGTTTGTTGGAAATAAGAAATTCTATGCAGCATGGTGTTGAAGAAATTTGGGAAATATATCTGACTTTTCCTGATTTTCAAAATTACCAACATTTCCCAGTTTTTCATGTCTTGTTGACACTGTGTTATTTTTTATCAATAGAGGAACCTCTTAAAAGTGAAAATAAAATGTTCCTTTCCTTAATTAATATATGAAAGCTTCATACATTTTGTCAGGTATGTCATAAATTGACAAGAAACAACAACAATAATGTCATCAGAAATACACCTACTTAAATTGATCATCACAATTGAAAGTTATATTAATTTATTAAATTAATTAATTAAAAACATGAAATCAAAAAATTAACATTCAACAAAGAACACATACCATCTATCAATACAGGCTGGCACAAAGCAATTTTTACACCAACACAATGTAGCAATCATTCAGTTACTTTAACTTTCCTGTATTGGGCACGTTAGACCAGGGTGGGAATTGGCAACTTTTTCCAGAGGGAGTCATTCCAAATTTCAGGGACGATAGCTCTAAGAATGTTTAGTGAAACATATGACATATTGGTGCATGTAATACAATTTGAATGAACAATTACAAAGACTCTTGTAATGCCCTCGAGAATATTTTGTTTTCCAATTTGTCATTTGAATTCCTTCTTTGGAACCAGAGTGAAATCAATAATACAACCAAAATGTTGATGAATTTTATCCCTGGCAAGGAGACATTTATGTTCTCCAGCAAGAAACATCCAACACTCGTGGGGAGGGGGAGAACAATCCCCTGCATTCCCCCCTCAATTCAGACCCTGGGTTGGACTGATAATCACATTATTTTGTATTTTCATTATGTACAATAATGTAATCCAAATATCTTGCATTCCTCGTATCAGAATTTTGTCATTTTCACTTATTTTGTACTGAATACTCAAACAAGTAAATGAAATATAAAAATAAACCAAGTCAATTAAATTAACTAATCATAAACTTGATTCCACCAGATCTAATCTAACAAATTAGTTAACAAAATTTAATGTAGAGTATCTTAATCGCTATTAACAACAAAAACAAATAAAAATGATAACAAAATACTCCTTGTGCAATTTCATCACAGATCTTTATAAATAACACAACTGACACGTTAATAATAATAATAATAATAATAATAATAATAATAATAATAATAATAATAATAATAATAATAATTCTGTAATTAAGTTTGGACGTTTTATTAACTTCATTGATTTAGCACCAAGAACCCAACAACATTTCTTGTAAGATGAAAATAAATCGTATCACTAACATTCGAGACCTCTTGAAAATAATGACGAAATCACATAAACAAAATGTACACTTAAGAACATTATCACCAACACAAAATTACTGTAAATTATTGGCCTACTCATGTCATATTTCTCCAGACATGAAGTTACTATAAACAATGAAGAATTCTAAATTATTCCAATGAAATGCCATGAATACTACTTCAAAACTATATCAAATTCTTCGGTTCATGTAGAATGTCCATTAAGAAATGACTTACCATTAAGTACATTTGTGACATACAATAACAGGGAAATCTTTTGGAAAGACATTGACTTGTCAATACACTGTTTGTTGTTAAATATACTGTTACAAATTTTTTTCAAACGAGGATACGAGAATAGTATTCATATAAAATATGAAACTGTCATTAGCAATGAAAGCAGTTCAACACAATGTCACCTTTCAGTTTCATGGCAAGTAAAACTTTCATTTTGGAACAGTATAGAATAATTCTATGATGCAATGCAATATTCACAGCATGGTACAAAAACTGTATTAATTATTATGACATATAATTAACTTTTATGTGGGTGTAATGCTACCTTAAGGTAGCCAATTCAAGTATCACATAGAAATTGCACTGTGACGTACTGCAGCACTTAACAAAGGATTAGGATCTGGTTCTTCACTAATCACATTAACCTTCACCCACTCACGGTTAGCACTTGATTTTTTCAATGCATCAATAACAGCTTGAACATAAAGACCATCTTCAAAGGTCGCTGCAAGAGCTACAGGTTCCTTCACCCAACCTCGTTCATATTCAACTGTCAAAAATGCTTCCTTTAAAGCACCAATCATTTTGAATAACCCTTTCATGTATGGCCGAGGTATCACATTTGCAGCAACAGAATTAATAGCTCCACCTCGTTGAAGGTCCTCCACATCTAAATAAATAACTTCCTCTTTCGCTGCACCTGATTTTCTGCCGTATAAATCACCACCACGAACAATTAAATGACCTGCATGACCACACACTAAAACCTCTTGTATAAAAGATCCGGGAAGGTGGTTGTTTAAAGTTGCGGTAACTAGTGTTCCTCCATTCATTTCCATCTGGAAAGTGCAGAAATCAGGACTTGATATATGACGAATTCCATTAACTGTGTCTGTGGTTTTAGTGAAAGTACGGATAACTCCATGCACACGTGTTGCACGCTGATTGGTAATGTGAGACACCAAATCAATTACATGACTACCTACAAGTGTAAGTACTCCACCACCCATTGTATCATCACAAAGCCAGTCATATGCATCATGAAGTAAACTACCCATATGGACACGTACATCACACACAGTCACTTCACCTTCTTCACCAAGATAACCTTCTCCAATGGCTCTTCGCATTTGTATGAAAGCAGGTAAAAATCTTAAACTATGGTTGACAATAGAAATTAGGGAAGGGTAATACTGAGATGCTCTTACCATTTTCAAAGCCTCCCCTTGACACAGACCAGCTGGTTTATCACACAAAACATGCTTGCCAATGCCAAGGGCTTTTACAGCTATCTGAGCATGAAGGTTCGGAGAGCAAATTATGAATATGAGATCAACATCTTTTCGAAGCAATACATCATCAATTTTGTTGGTGTAAAACGAAATGCCAAGTTCTTTAGCGACTTCTTCTGCTGTATTTAAAGTTCTTCCCCACAAAGCCTCAACTTTAAAACCCTTCTCTCTTAAAAAGGGCACTATCACTCTTACAACATTGCCAGTTCCAAACACTCCTATTCCAGGCAACATTTTGACAAATCTTATCAAAATAGTTTACAGCTAACAACCATGACAATGTTCATGAAAAGGTGATAACCTCACAACCGAAACTTTGGTACCGCAGTTCAATTTTTTTCATTTATTTATTTAGGAAAAAAACACCACGAAAAACTCACAACCATGTTCAACACAACCGACAATACGTAATTACACATCGAGCGGGTGATGTGGAAGACAAGACATCACTTTTATAACTGATGAACGTTTGTTGAACACCATGGTTTTCTTCCTCGTTTTACATAAAATTAATAAAGATTGCAAGATTTTCCCAAACCTTGCTTGCAACCACAACCAATGCTAGTTTTGACGGCGTTGATCAGTTTTGACATTTGCGCAATATTGCCAATACTCCAACACAAAATCAGGGCTGGCAAACTACGGGTTAAATCTTGCAACTTCCCAAAGAGTATACCTTTGAAACATAATTGATGGTTCGTCCTTTCTCAGTGCTGCGCTCGAACGAGAGGCGATATTACTATGCCACAATACGCGGTGGTGGAGACATGGTGGACTATTTATCAAAGTGGGAGTTACGACTTTTAACATATTCTCGACTCATGTTCAGTCAGTGTGCTGTGCGGTATTCTTGAATGCACCATCATTTTGGTTTAGGTATTTACAATTCATTTTAGGATGGCTTTCCTACCTTGGCAGTGACCTAAGATGTTATTACAATGCAATAAAATAATGTGACAATATTAATACAATTAAATAAAAAACACATTACATTATTTACTTCAACAATATTCTAATCTATCGTCAGTAAAATTGAAGATACACTTGATTTCATTAAAATATTCATGGAATAGCAGTTATAATTATAATTTTCATAGAATTACGTATCTACATGTAGACAGTCATATAAAAAATTTACAATGTACTAATTTAAATAATTTAACCCACGGAACTGGTAGTGCTAAACAGCACATACTTTCTCAAATTATTTTTAAATTTGCACCTTGCAAAAATAAGACCAGCGCAATTCTGTTAAGGGTCTCTTCTTTTATCCGGGGGGGGAGGGGGGTGGAATTGAAAAAAATGGGGCAGTTTTTGAGAAAATAATTTACTCAGAAATTGTATATATTTATAGCACAAATCACGCAAAAGTACTGTTGTTTTCAACAACAAAAAACATAAAAAACACAACCTTTTTCAATGGGCGTATGTTTTACTACAGACTTAGTCCGAGGAAAAATCTCTACCTCCAAATAACTCTTTGTTATTTTCGAAAAAACAAATGTGCTAAAAAATTCGCTAAAAATGGGACTAGCGCCATACTCTTTGCCGACCCTTGATACATATGAGGTGAACATTTTAAAGAAAAAAATTGAAGCAGTATTTGAGAAAAAAATGTTTAAAAGATTTTAATTTGCCTGTGTTTTGGGCAAAATTACTTGAAAACTACTCATATTTCTGAAATATTGAACATGATCTGTCTTTAAAGAACAGATTTCGTTAAATAAAAATATCTTTAGCTTCAATATTATAACATTGTAGGAAGAAAAATTCACTTTCAAAGTTTAATAATCAACTAGTGGTACTACAGCATAGCACAGACTTTCCCTTATTAGTTTTCTATTATTAGTTTTCTCTATTATTCTATTATTAGACTTTCCCTTATTAGTTTTCTATTTCCTTTGGTCTCGGATAGCTATTCGGAATTGTTACATACTCTTGCCAGCTGCCAATTGCTGGAAAGGTGCATATTTACGGCGTAAGATATATTAAAAAAAATACATTTATGTAATTTTTGAAAATAAACAAAACAAAAATCAAAAACAAATGGACTTTACGTCATAATAAAGAGTGTATTTAGCGCTATCCGTTCGAAAAGTTGAAAGAAACAAATTGAAGCCATTTTTGAGAAATTGGCATTCGAGCGTTTGTGAAAATGCGAAACTTTCAGCTAATTTTTACAAAAAACGGTTGAGTTTTAGAGAAACTTTATATGACATTATTTAAAGCACATGAGCACATATACACATAAATATAATGAAGTGAACATATCGGCTCTAATGTAAATATTGACGTGAGAGGCAAGTCACAAAAAATACATTTTCGTAATTTAAAAAAACAACAACGAAAGAATAAAGCAATATGTCGTTTATATCATCTCATAGAGAACATTTAGCAATATCCCTACCAAAAGTTTAACGAAAATAATTTGGAGCCGTTTTTGATAAAATCATGTTTTTGTTATTTTTTTAAAATTGCACATATTACACACAATATTGCGTGTACACGAAATCTACTATAAGTTTCAAAAAACGTCTATGACATTAATGAAAGAACTCACTACGGGGAAGAAATTTCGTTTGAAGGAAAAATATCTGCAGTTTAGGATAGCATTTGCCTCCCTTCGGATGTGCTACCATCCACAACCGACGGTGCGCTCGTGCCTTCCTGCGCCGCGCGACCCCGCTCTTTGTCCCAGATTGATTGATAGTTATTCCGTGGGCGTCAACTACTAGAGTTGTCTGTTCCGTAAGTGTAGTGCACGTTTAAATCGGGAGGTGGCGGTGGTCTCCCCCCGCTGTATGGCGAGATCCGGCGCCGGCCAACCGCAGGCTAGCGAGTTTTCCCCAACCAGGTATCTCCCACCAGCGAGGCAACGCTCCAACTGGGCCAAACACTAAGCTCCCGACCAGTCTCCGGGCATGTGTGATAGTGTAATGCATGTTAGTGTAAGCGGGTGTAAGAGTTGAGGATAGGCCAAAGAAGAGGTAAGAAAGATCGCGCGCTGTTCGTGGCCCGTTTTTTACTGCTCCGGCATTCGCCCCATGTTGATCGGAGAAACCACAGAAAACTATCGATCAGAGCAGCCGGCCGCTAGATTTCTCCTTCAGACCGCGACTGAATTCGACCCAGCTGACAGGCCGCGCCTCCTAGAGGTTTGTTTGACGGGAACCCTTCCCACGTCCACCACAGGGCCTGGAGACGAAGCCTCCCCTCCCCTCTCGGAGAGGGGGATATCAGACTGCCCCCTCCCTGAGAGTCTCGCGGTAGCCTCCGTGGGAGGGTCGATTTTCTATATATTTTTGAGAATTCTTGCGCCAGTCAAATTTAAATTCGGTCAGATGCAGATGGAAACTCATATCGCCCAGATGTCAGATCGCTCTCGTCAGTTAAGTGCCAGAGATTCATTCTCGGTGGTTGACGCGTCATCGCATAGATTGGCGAAAACATTCGCGCCAGCCATGTAAAGTCTAAGCGCCATACCGCAAAGTAGCTTCACGCCGCAACAGGCATCAATCGGGGCTACTGGCTGCCCATCAGCACAGGCCTTATATGTGACATATGAAGTTTAGTAATTTCTCCTTGAACCTCTAAAATACTTGCATGAGAGATTTTTGAGTCCAGTAAGCTCGTAATATTTGATTGCGTTCAACAGCCACTTCAACAATATTGATTTGACCTCTGGGATAGGCAGTGTCGTGTCTTAGCAACAAACCCGTTTCTATTCGGCCTCTTGAGGAAGGGTTTCTGGTACAGGGGCTTGGCTTATTACAAGTTCATTCAGTCCACACACCGGAGGTAAGGCTGTCGGTTGTCCGTGTCTAACTAGTTGACTCCTAATATTTATAATAACACATTGAAGACGCGACGACCGTGTTTGGGGGTGAATTCCATTTCATGTTCCAACACATTATTAATTTTTCACTTCAACGTGCTTCTAGTTACATACGACTAGGGAGTTTGAACAAGTTTTGCATTCTCGCTTTACTGCTTTTAGATAGTAAAGATAAATTATTGTAATATTGTGGCAGAAATGGGCAATTTTTCGATAGAAAATCTCTTATTGTCGGAATCTCGTTACTTGATGTACATTCTCTAACACATTGTGTAGTCAGAATCTACAGTCATTAATCTGAATCCAGTTTTGTGGGACCGTAATACCGACAAATCGATTGACGGTAAAACGTCTGCGTCTCCGACTACGATCAACGCTGACTTCCCAACCTTTCAGACGATTTTCTCTAAAATTAATATTCCTCCTCGAGATGGAACTAACTCAAGGTCCTACGAATTTGAAACGACTATTTTTATTTTTGGAGTTCTTTGCTTGAAAACTCAATATTTTAAAAACTTCCTCAAAAATTGCTGTACATTTTTTTATTAAACTTCGTCCTCAGATAGCGTAAAGAAGCTCGATGAAAAAAGGAGCAGGTCTAATTTGTTTTCAAATCTCTTAATTTTTGAAAATATCAATATCAATATATATATATATATATATATATATATATATATATATATATATATATATATATAAAATAGCCAATTAATATGTGCTTCATACAAAGGAAAATACATTTCAATCATTTAATGTAACGAAGTAACATCTGTAACACTTTCTCTTGACAGTGGTACAAAACTCATTAATCATTGGTGTATGGCGGTCACGTTCTCATGCAATCAAACAGTTTTCGTTTACCTGCCGAACACCGGCGCGTGATGAATTGCCTATCCGTCAGGGGTAATCTTTCTTGTGTAATTTCGTTATAAGAAGTTCCTTAAGATACGGGCCTATTCATAGGCAAAACGTGATAATTTTCTACTCCTTTTCATGCCCTAAAACGCTGTATCACTTATTCCGAGACACCTGAATAAGTGTAAGAAGTAATTTGTCGTGTCCATTGCAAGGTAACTTGTTCCAGGGGTGCTGTCACCGGCGCTTGGCTCTGGTGGGTGCAGGGGGCCCAGGGCTGCTCAGGGGGGCAGAGGCTGAACGAGCTCCGACATACGCCGCGCAGGACCCGCCGCTCCTCCCCTTTCAACTGTAAGAACTGGCTACCAGGGAACCAGTCTTTTGATCTGATAGGCCACGGTGCTTCCCCTTTGGAATCAATTTAAAGTAGTATGTTCGCTAGATCGATCGTGGTGAAGTACTCCAGAAATGTTCTTTAAAAGAAAGCAAAATATCTATTTTTCAAGTGAGTCAGAACAAAATTGGCTCTTACCTACCTAATTTTTAAATAAAAGAAGTTTAAATTAGTTCAGGAACTTATGGAAAAATTTTCGCGGGCTTTGATTTTTTATTGAAGAAGTGAAAGTTTTTTTTCTTATATCAATACGTAGTAGTTTTTTAGGAATTAGATGGTATTAAATGTAACATATCTCAGGTATGTTACAATTATAACAGATAATTTTCCATTAGTCATCTGTGATTAGTTGGCATGGTTCTAAATCTTGCAATCTATTGGCCGAAACTTTGTGAATACAAAGGTCTTCAAAACTGATATTCTCTGATCGATTTCGAGTGTTTGCGATTTGGAAACGAATCTTCTAGTTTTGGGGAACTTAACAGGAAGCCCCGACAACATTTCAATTTTCTCCAAAATGGCTACTCATTTTTTTAGAATAGAGAAAAGTATAGTTATAAAAGTGGCTTAGGTCTCATTTCCGTTGAATTCTTTGAATTTTCGAAATTTTCAAAAGATTTTTGGCATATTTTTAAAACTATAATATTCAAAATAGACATCTTTTCTTAACAAATCTGCTTTTCAAAAGTAAGACTTTAAATGACGTCCAGTTTTTGAAAATATGAGTAGTTTGCGTAATTTTTGTTGAAATACAACTTTTAAAAATTAATTAGTTAAGATTTTCTTAGATCTGCAAACAATACGGGAAATGTTAATTTTTTACTCAAACATGTCCGCTTTTCATTAAAACCTCTGAATTTTTGAAAATTATAAATATTCAAATTTCTTTTTAAAGCGTCAGGTAAATTGTTGTGCGATCTCAGGCGACTGGAGTAGTAAATACACTAACTGGGTCCTAAAATTAAGGGCCTGAGTTTGATTAACAACGTATTTTTTTGCTGGCTGGAAAACTTTTCACAGGTTTAAGTACCACAGTACGGCCGTTTTATAAATTTAACGGTCGCGTGGGGATTTGGCTTCGGCGAACGAGGCCAGGGATGCCGCGGGAGTCAAGACAGTCAGTAGAATCACCGAAGAGGGAAAGTGGTTTTCCACTACCGGAAAGTTTAAATTGTACTCACGTTAGAGAAAATGCTGAAACGTCTCAAGGTCAGTTCTGATGCATTCTTGACATGTAAATAAGTTCTGATGCACTCAGTAAACGATGTACTGTGGTATTGCAGAGATCTGTTCCTGTATTCTGTGCCTTAATTTTTCTTCCGTGTAGGGATTTGTCGCATATACGCGAAGTCCCCAAAGAAAGAAATCGCACGGAGTCAGAGTAGGAGAGCGTGCAGGCCACAAAGTCACAAAGTGCGATCAATCTCACTCCAGAAACGGCATGTAAATGCTTAAGGAAAAGGAAGAAGTGTGTTCTACTGCGGAGTCCTGTGGAAAATGGCCGTAATTACGTTCTTCATTTGTCAACATTTGGAATAAAGGGTTCGGGATACGATGCAAATGATGGTTTGACACATTTTACGTATGCGTGATACACAAAAACGTTCTAAACTTCGAGCGAGCCATCACAAACCGACTACTCAACAAGACAGGACAGTATGGATTTTGTAGGGCGAGACCTTGAAAATCTTTCATCCGCAGCGTCCGCAGAGGAGTTGAGCGCACCGTTCCCCTGGCGAGCGAGGGCCCGTCGACCGAATAGAATTCCTCACGATCGCGGCACCTTAATAAAATAGTCGCACTGTAGCGTAGACTTTTTTTCGCAGCCCTCCCGAATAACGGAGGTCTGCCGCGCTGTTTAAGCGGCGCGTGTGACCTTGGAGGAGGCGCCGGCTGCGTATGCCACCTTGCGCCCTCGCCGCCCGCGCCCCAGCCATGACGCGCGCGCAGCTGCTGGCGCAGCCCCGCTGTTCGGCCGCCGCCATCGCGCGACAGGTGGGCGCCAAACGCCAACCGCGCCCTCTGCCAGAACTCAGTGTATGCCTCTCCATTCATTCGTGAGGGACGCGGCAACGGCCAGGTTATTAGTCCTGTAAGTGTAGGGAATGATTTTTTTTATCGCGGGATGTGGGGGTGATCTTCTGCTGGATGGCAAGATCCGGCACCGAGCTACACGTCGGCTTAGGGTATTTTCCCAACCCGGTGTCTCCCACCAGTGGGGCGCCGCCCTAGTGCGCTGCTGTGGGGATAAGCTCTAACTGGCAGTCGCCAGCCAGCCGCCTCCCCGCACACTGCGCCCATGACTCTGCCGTTACTGAGACGCCTCCCGCAATCGTGGACGAAACGTTTCGCCCTTCCATGCCAACTAGACCACGGTCTACCAGTCCTGAAAATTTCTCTTATAATAATTTTATTGTTTTATTTAATAAGTTTTAATAAATTGTTTAATGTTTTAAACATACGATCAGACAAACGATAGTTATTTTGGATTATTAATTTGAAATTAAACACTGCGTTTTTATTTTTTGTAGCCCATGCAAACTTGCTCAGTACTCGCTGCCTTGGAGTCAGGTGACTCTGGAGTTTTCTTGGCAGTTAAGGTGCTCAGATCGAGCTGGGAGGGGTAGAGGTACAGCAATATATAATTATGAGAGGAAGAAATTAGCAAGAAACATCAATATTGCATATTTTTTCTTGTGACTTAATGCATATCACATGCTTTACATATTTCTATAGTAAAGGGAGGCATAGTATTGGAATCATCTCAACAATATTGAAATTGATATTGAGAATTGGTCATAAAATCCAGGTTTAGAGTTCTTTGCAGCTCTACACCCATGTCAGTATGAAGATCTATTAATGCCGTTCCAAAGATGGCTAATGTTGGTGCAGAGATAATGGTGAATGGAGTGGAGATAAATGAAATTGTGCACCCGAAAACCTATATATATATATATATATATATATATATATATATATATATATATATATACATGCATACACAACTTGTATATATACGGATATCCAAGTGGATGTGTTTCACACATAACTTTGTCAGATTAAAGCTTTTGAGCTGAGACTTAGTCAAGGCGTCAGAATTAAGAACTATATAGTTGTACCTACCCGGAGATCATTAAGTTATTTTAATTTCCCGGGAACTTTCAATGAAGCTGCTATGACATCTTCTGGAAAACGGTGGAACTGTTTTTTTCTTGAATTTCTTTGTACTCATATAGAAAAATTGTGTTTATAAGTGTGGAATGTTTACTCTTTTGTTAAAAACCAAGGACATTTAGAAAATTGCATAAATATTTATATTTAAAACACTAAGGGATTTTGTTTAAAAGGTATCTGAGCTTTCCACTCATGCAAATTTCGTGATTTTTACTTTAAATAAAAGGCAGTGGTACCAGATGTTAAACACTTATTTGCCGTCATTTGTTCGTTATTACAACTGTGTGTATTGAAAGCATTCGACAAGTAGGCCTACTCTTTGAGAATACACTGGGCCTAAGGTTGTTATAAGAGGGTTAAAATAGCGAGTTTTCTTAAGTTCGAAATGTTTTTAAATACAAAAATTTGTGCATGTATGTACACGAAATGCCTAGCAATCATTTGACACATGTGTCCTTTTTTTTAAAAAAACAGTGATTATAATTATGTGGTGCGTTACGTTGTTAAGGTAAGATGGACAGCGACAGATCTATTTCTTTGCCATTTCTTTGCCATACATGTACAGATCTTGGTAAAAAAAATACACTTCCAGAATGATGTTAAAATATGTATCACAGAGAATAGTGATTGTATTGTGCCAGAACGGGTAAACCTTTATTGTTTTTATTTGATGCTTAATACAGAACGACATGAAACAATGCGTCTGACGATTTCTATTTTACGTGAAGTGATTGTACAGAACCTTTATGACTTTTCTACAGCCATATTCCACACATATCTAATTTTCTTCATGTATCCTTCGTGCTCGAAATTTTAAGACATGTCCCAGCTTTCCAGGCCATGTTTTTGAACAAGACTTGCCTTTTTAATTATTTTAAATATCTATTTTATGCCGGTAGTGTTTAATATTTCTGTATTTAGGTACGTTTTGTATGTAGAATTCTATACATCTCTTTTTGTTATAATATTAAATATGAAAGGCGATCGAATATAGTTGTAAGACTACCAAGAGGAGAATGGTGCTTATTTCCTAACCAAAGAAACAAATGAATAGAAAAAAAACGTAAAATTGCTTCTACTGCTAAGCAATCCACAACAAACATTTTTTTCAAATTAAAATTATTTTAGAAATTGTAACAATAACACCTAAATTTGAAACAATAAGGAGCTCTTCTGATTTCACCGATCATAAATGGTCAAGTATTTTAAGTGCTCGGTAGGAACAAAGAGCTAAATAATTACCCTTTGGAAAATTCCTGCGGTGAAATAATAATTAAATTATTACAATCAGGAATAGTCACTATAAACATAATTAATTTTTCATTAAAATAATTGAAAATATAATATTGGAATCAAATGTTATGTCACCAACGGTTCTGATACCGAACTTAAAGTAAATAAAGAGGTATTTAAGTACATTGGTCATAGTGTCTTCCGAACGAGTGTACATTAAGGCCTGTGTTTTATTGAAACGAATCAAGTAATAGTTCTAAAGCAGAAATACCTAACGCATTAAAACCGGACTACGAGACCGATTTCGAAATAAATAAAATACGATATGTTTAAGCACATTGGTCATATTGTCTTCTGAATATCGTGAGCACGAAGGCCTTTGTATAGTGGGAAGTAATAGCTGGAAAGCAGAGCCTCTTCAAGCATTGGAAATTGCACGTGTTGCAGAAGTTGGCCTCCCTGGCGGCCGCGGCCGCTCCTCTGGAGAGCCGGCGCCGGGCCGTGAGCAGTGCAGGCAGCGCGCCCGACGCCGCCCCCGCGCCTCGCATCACCCCCAAGATGGCGCCCGGAGCCCGCAGAGCGTCTCCGGTAAAGATAATTACTAGGACTGTGATTTATACGCAATAAAAAGGGCAAAAGAGGCGCATATATAAATATATTTGGTAATATATGCAATTAAAAAAGGAATATATGCGAAATAGAGTAAAGTGTAAATGTAAAAATAAAAAAAAGTAATGTGGAAAATATGTTTATAGCAAAACAGATAAAAAATCATATTAATTAGTACAATCGCTAACATTAAGACTAGGGCATAATTTTGAAGAACACTCATCCTTGGGAAAATAATGGAAGATGCAGTTAATGTACATTTCACAAAATAAAAAATATAGGTAGGTATTGCATCAAAAATATCACTTCCTCTCAATTTACGACAAATTCACGGGTCTGTCTCTTTTAACACCACTGCACGTTTGCGATACGCACAGGCGCTTGGTGGATGCACATTTCATTTCGACTGATATTGCCGATGACAGGCCTTAGTGTGCTTTTCGAGCGACTTCGTACGATCCGTGGCTATAGCAACGTAAACAAATTCTCGGAAGCCCGGTGCTTCAGAGCAGGACACATGATGCACCACAGCAAGTAGCGAGAGAACAGTCAGTGCAGCTTACACACAGATTAAACTGTAACTTTGGGCTTCTTTCCACGGATGAGGTGTGAATATGCAACAAAAATGTGCAAATATGGTCCAAATATGCAAAAAATGCAATTATGGTGATATATGCGAAAATGTGCGAGATAAAAATATCTTAAATGGATTCTAAATACCTCACAACGTATACGATTTGTTGAAACGAGATGTTTTAGTTAACAGAAAAATGTGAAAATGCATATACATCACATCCCTAGTAATAACCAAGTAACTGAGAATAACGATAGGACAAGTGAATGATATATATATATATATATATATATATATATATATATATATATATATATATATATATATATAAATTGGGCACGCTTGGTAGGCAATCCGCATCACATTTGGAATTTCCTGAAATTAAAATTATTTTTGAAATTAGAAATGAGAACGTCTGTTCTTGGTTGCTTCCCGGACAATAAGGTGTAATTCTGACTTTACCCGATCCTAAATGGTGAGGTATTTTGAACGCTTGATGGAATTGAACAGATAATCAAGATCCTAAGCAAAACAGCAGAGTTCTCTCAGTTGGGAGTTGAAAATATGACGTCTGTGAAGTTGCTCGGGCTTGAACTTCGTTTCAAAGTTTCAATGTCCAAAACAACGCATCTTTTTTCAACTTCGCTCCGTCTTTAATTTGAAATCGTGAATCAGTTGACTACTCGCTTGGCTTCTTTTATGGTCGCTTTCTGATTTACTGGGTCATGTACTTCATTGTGATTGTTTACATTGGGGTAACTGTAGTGGAACACGACCCGTAGGGACAACAAGGGCACACACAAACATACACACCGAAGGAGATCTTCGAACCCGCGACCCAGCTAAGCCCTGCAGCCTTAGCGACCTCGGCCATCCCGGCCGTCACTCGGTTGGCTTTCTCGGACACGAGGCGAGCGCAAAAGCGCAAACGCGCCATCCTGCGTTCACATCTTCCAGCGGATTTATCATTTCCACCTCATCTGGCGGAGTTTCTGCTAACTCGTTTATACTACGATTTATTTGGTGTCCTTTGACAGTTTATCAGCTGTTACGGTGTCAACCAATCGGGACCTTGAACGTCACCATAGTGATGTCCCTGAAGTGACGTTTAAGTCTGATGCTCAGTCAAAGTGCACGAACGAAATTGTCTCATGCGGAGTTGTTATTCACACCAACTCAACCACACAAAATCCACCACACCACAGAAACAGTATATTCAATTATTCATCAAACACAAATCGCAAAAAGTTTTAACCGCATCAAACACAACTCGCAAAGAGAAATTTTTAACCGCATCACAAGCCAAGAATACAATTATTGAGATTTTTCAAAAATATATACTTACGTAAAAGCCCAGAAAACAGATATTGTCGTTCATTTTACTTTCTTGCACACTACTTTTTTAGGTTATATTGTTATATAGTGTTATATAGCGAAAATCGGCCGTTTTTATGTCAAAACACGTTGTGTAGTCAGAATCCTCGTTTTGTTAGCCGGTTTATAGCAAAAAGTATGTCCACCTGATCGCCTGCCTGTGAACAACTCTAGCCTCTAAATCATAAGTAGGATTTTCATCATAATTGACATTTCCCTATCAATCTGGACGGTGTTGCGGAACCTTGGATTTGATAATTTAATATATGGGGTTCTTTATATTAAGTCTTAAGAAAATTTCATTGTTTTTTCAAAAACCGGTTCGAAAAATATAGAATTGAGAAAAATACGCTTATAAAATGTATACAGGTCCGATTTTTGTTGAACTCTTTGAATTTTCAAGAATTGCGAAAGTTAAACATTATTTCGACGTCTTCCTACAACTCCAATATTGAAAGTGAAATTTTTTTCTTTAAAGGATTTTTTCCCCACAATTAGTTTTGTGGATACCATATAATTTTTTTGAAATATTAATAGTTTCTGAGCAATTTTGAGAGAAGCATCGGCAATATTCGAAACAAGATGTACTAAAAAACGGCTTCAATATTTTCTTTATTTTTTGTATCAATAGTGCTAAATGCACTGAATAAAGTAACGTAAATGCTATTTAGATGTGTTATTTTAATTTTTCAAATATTACATACATTTGTTATACATATTATACAAGTTTTTGAAATATATTTCAAGCCATTAATATTTAAATTATGGCCGTTTTTATACATTATTGCATTTATGAATTCAAGTACTTCAAATGATTTCTTAAGATTTTCGAAAAGTCACATTTTTAGAAAAAGACATATGACATTTTCTCAAAAAAAGCTCCAATTTCCCAAAAATTTATTTTTTAAATTTTTAGTGCGAGCGTATTACGTCATGTACAAATTACATGACGTACACTAAAATTTGATGTTAATTTTGAATTTTCAAAAATGACATAAATGTATTTCTTGAAATATCTTCCTCTTAGTTAATATTTACATTACTGGCATGTTTGATTAATTGTTGCATATTTGAGTACAAGTGTTTCAAATGTTTTTTTATTATGTTCCACGGATAAACAAAATTTCGAGCTAAAATTGCGCATCTTCAGAAACATACAAATTACATTTTTCAAGATGCTTCAAACTTATCAATGAAAATTTACATATAGGACCTTGTTTTACTTTTATACAATACTTTTATCTCCTTTCTCGGTATCAGGAATGTACAAAACGAGTTTTATACCGAAAAATAGCAGTTACTTTCTCCAGCATTACAATACTTTCCCAATACTACGTAAGTAGTATACGAGAAAGTAATAAATACAAGACGAATAGCACTTCTTTAAAATTCGGTTTACTAACATGCAAAGATTTACACAAAGTCTGTTTTTCCTTCGGCTTTCAAAAATTACAGAAATGCATATTATTACTATACCGGGTGTCCCACTGCCTATGGACCACCCTCATAACATCTAAACCGTTCGCATATTGAAGTGCAGTATTCCCTACACATGCCTAAATTATAAGACAAGTAATATAGTGTAGAGATATTGCTCGTAATATTTTTAGTTTTCGAGGTATTTAATCAGCTTTTAGTTTTTAAATGGAACTCGTAGTAAATAATATATCATAAGAAGAGGAATTCAGTGACCATCATTTGTTTGACTCCAGTGACACTATAGTTTGTATAGTGAAGCTACTATTTTCATGGTGGTTTAACTATACAATTATACTTTCTGACTTATTTTAAACTAAACCGACAAAATTTCCTCTAGTTCGTGCAACTGTCGCCTTTTGGGAAGCAGGCGTTCGCGCAGTCTCCCCTTCACGGAAACAGCGCCCAAGCCGCGAAGGCCGCATCCTCCAAAGGCAACAGTTGCCGCAGTAAGGCTGCTACTGGAAATATTGTCCGCTTAACTCACGTTATACTCACGTGCCAGAAACAATAATTTTACACTCAAATTAATATCAATATATTCACATATGATACATTATCGCATTCCTCTTTTTATGATCTATGTAGTGCTAGGGAGAAAAATATCAGAGCTGATTAAATTTCTTTAAACTAAAAGTATTTCAAACAATATCTCTAACATATTACTTGCGCCGCAATTACGCAGTTTTGGGAGAAAACTGCATTTCGATGTCGTGAACCGTTTAGGAATTATCGGGGTCACCGTAGTTGGTGGGACTCCCTTGATTCGTTTCAATTACTTGAGAAAGAACATATATTTTGATATCTCATCACAATTATGCGGAATAAATTGTCTATGTTTTTAATTATATGAAAATAATAAAGTCGAGGAAAATATAAGATGATTATAAGGCTACTACTTGGACATAATTTTAAAGTGATTGAAAAGTGGTTCCTAGGAACCCGGCAATTCATTTGGGCAAAAATTAGATCCTTCGACCTCTACTGACAAAACACTTGAATAAGATTTTAAAATTGTTCTTATTTTATGGAAATATGGACAATGAAACAGATAGACAAAATACAATACCATTGGTTCACTGAAAAACAGTCCTGTTATAAGGTTTCTAATGGTATTGAATTAGGGTTGTGTAGATAACTGTCATGCGAGTCAGAGAGAGTGATCCTTATTTCTGACATTTCACTAAATAAAAACGTCCATGTCTATATCTTAATAGATTAAAGATACGAATATAAAATCTAAGTTATCCTTCGAGGTACAAAAAGAGTACAAAACAAAACACAGCGGAGCATTGTTTCATACAACAGCATTCATTTAAAAACGCATGGCATTAGGTTACTGTTATTTGTATCTTTAGGACTAAGGTGTAAATATATTATCATGGGCATGAGGAGTGACAAAAAAGGAATGACGAATTTTCATGTGAAGTCACAACATGTAACCGTACGGTATCAGAATTTTAACGAGCTCTAACGTAACCATATTTCACTTCGCGTAACGATTATGAAGTTGCATGTGCGTCCCAAATAGAGGACAAGGTCGTCGGATGAAATCGGAGGATCATCGAACTAAACCTCACGACGCTTTGCTACTTTCTATGCGTCATGTTGTCTCCTGTCGATTCGACCATGGCGCAACTCTGTGAGAAATGTGATAGTGCCACTGCCAGATGAAACATCGCCGAAATGCTTTCATGTAGCATATCTAATGCACTATTGTATAAGTGTATTGCAATAGACTGTAGCTCTGTGCTTCTATTTCCTCAAGGCTGGAATTAAAAACCAGGTAGGAAAATATAAGAACTTTCAGCAGATTTAAAAAAAAATATTTATATGATTTTCTTGTAACGTGTTGTTAAAATGAATTGCACGACAAATTTCCAGAGTAAAAATAAGCTGGTTATGCGTTTAGAGGTGGTTTCCCTTCCCCTTGTGTATAAATATCTCGTCAAACTTCCGAAGTAGCACTATTGTTTAGAATATAGACGTTTGTGGTGAAGTCATTTCAAGCAAAAGAGCTGTTCATGTTGTTCTACCTTTTCAAGGGTGTAATAATAGAATGTCGAATTTCGTCTTTTTAAGTACGCTCATATTTAGTCTTGTGACAAACGTAGGTCATTATCTGCATTCAACAATTTTTTAAAGGAAAACGTTAATTTTTCACTGGGTAACACAAAAGGCAAAATCAGTGAAATGCTAAAATTTGATAGTGAATATGTAGTTTATTTTTACCATTAATCCCATGTATTAGACTATTTGATAGCGTATGTTTGCATGAGTATTCTTAGGGTTGGAGTGTGAAAGAAGATCCTGTTTTTAATTATAATAATCCTAAGCGACCACTTACAATTCCAATGAAAATTGGTGGTTCAGAGAAGTAGCCTGATAATCATGAGTGCTTTACAGGAAGAGCAAAAGAGGTCTAAATCTTCTAATGCCTAAGAAGTATATTTTCTTTTAAATGTGTTTAATTTGCTAAAACAGATTGCTGCGGAAATAGAGGAGTAGAGGTAAGCGAACATCATGAGAACGCGGTGGAATTCGCGATTTCGCAATAGGGTATTTTCTCAATTGGTTTATTGATACTTATTTCATTAAGTATCATTTATTAAATTCATATCTAAGAATCTTATCATCAAAATAAGTGACTCTGAATTTCCTGTTCTAAATAAACTGGAAACGTATCCTGTGGTGCGTTGGAAAAAATTAACTATTAGAAATTTTTACCGCTCTTTCGCTTCTAATTCCACACATACGCTCAAAATCGCTGAATGCGGGGTAACTTCGAAGCATGCCTGGCTGATGGGTGCAAAGCCAGGTGGCGACTTACATGAAGGAATATAATACACATGTCTCACATGTAATACACATGAAAAACTCAATCTGCTCCAAGAAACAATAGATCGTTAATGGAGGTGATCGCCTAATATAGGTTATCGTTGAACCATGTTTTACTGTGTGAACAGTTAGAAAATTCCATTAATTAAGAAATATCTAAAACTGCTTTCTTATACTTAGTTCATACACATTTCTCAATTAAATCTCTTGACCGAATGTTTTCTGTTCAGAAAGTTCTCTTGACCGAACGTTTTCTTGAAACGATCTCATTCCGCATTGTATTTCCTATTGCAGTTTAGCCTTCATTTACAGAAACACTATAACTTCCTCACAGCAATCCTCTATGTCTTTTGGTATTGTACTCGCATTGTAAATATATTTCTTATTCGCATATAGGGTACCATTTCGGGACTCGATAATTTTTTTTAAATTTGTAATAAATTAAAAACTATTCTTATGGAATTTTTGTAATATACTTGAAATCAAAACATGAACTTGTGATAAATTTATGCCCAAGTCAACCTTTTCAGTACGTTCGACATATATGAGGTTTTCTAATTTATTTTAAATTGTAAATTTCATCGCTGAATTTAATTCATGAAGGAAATTAGGGCTTCTATGTAATGGTGGATATGACAATGTAAAGATAGGGTGTGTCAGAGTTAATGTTCAACCATTAAACGTTTAGGGCGCGTAGGTAATGGTAACTTTTTGCTCATGAACATGAAGTAAGAAATTTTATACAACGGAGTTACAAAATTTATGTCACATTTGCTTTTGATTTTTAGGAAACCTCTTGTACACAGATGTTTCGTAGGTCACATACTAACGCAGTCAAAGATAGTTAATATTCCTCTCGAACACCTGCGCTTATGAGGTTGCTTACCAATCAGGAGAAAATGGGACATGAATAACTCATACGCAGTTTTCCGCGATATATGCAAAGCGACAAAAGTGTTCATTTTCGACCCGTCTACTCGCCGTAGAAGTTTGGAACATTTATTCTGAGTCATTCTGTGCGAGATACATTCGAACTGATGACGTTCGGAAGAGCGATTGATGCAACGGGATTAGGGCTTTTCCTGGAGAAGTTGGAGTGCGACGGTGGCGCTGTGAGGGTTGGTGCTTGCCGCAGTTGAGAGCGAAGGCGCCGGCGGAGTGCGGCGTCTGCGAGGACAAGGCTGAGGGCGTCGCGGCGCTTCCACTCGCGCCGCCTCAGACTGCGGCGCAGGCGCAGCCACATCCACAGCCGCAGCCGCAGCCACAAGCCCGCAGGCGCAGGCACAGCAACAGGCGCAGCGCGTAAGCCCACCAGTAGGCCCCTGCCCACCACCCGCCCGCCCGCCCGTCCGCGCTGCACTATTCGTCACAATGGAGCACGATAAGTGTTTCCAGGCGCGTCAACAGCTAACGTTATTAGTCCCGTAACTGTGGTGAATCTTGTATCGCGGGAGGTCGCGGTGAACTTCCACAGCTGGTTGGTGAGATCCCGCGCCGACTTAAACATCGGCTTAAGGGGGTTTTACTCAGGTATCTCCCACCAGCGGGGCGCCGCCCACCCCCAGCGCAACTAGCTCTAAGCTCTTGAGTGGCTTCCCGACATGTGCGGTTGTGTGGTGCGTGTAAGTGTATGTGTGTATAAGGATAGGACAGGGCAGAGGAAGGCAATATCACGCACGGTTTGGGACAGTTTGGTAGGGTATTAGGGAGTTTGTGAACCATCGAACGTTAAAGCACTATCGACCTTCTGCGCAAACTCAGTTCGTTTCGCATCACTCTAGTGCATCTGCGCATGTGCAGAAGATCAATAGTGCTGTCAGCTATGGCGTGCACAAACTCCCTATTGCTCCGGCATTCGCTCGGTATTGATAGGAGAAACCACGGAAAACTACCAATCAGAGCAGCCGGCCGATAGAATTCTTCTCCAGAAAGTGACTGACAGAGCTGTGTAACACGTGTCGAAAATCCTGCCGTCATCGGGGCTGGAATCTTAGGACCTGTCAGAGGCATTGTAGAAACATCAATTAATACCCTGAGTCATCTAAACCGGCATAATGGAGTACGAATTTAATAGGCACTAAGTGAAATATTTCATCCATTACAGTTATGTAAACCATCAATTATTTTGTTGTTATTTCCCCCAAATAACCATGTACTTATTATCTAGTAAAATAAAATATTATACTTGTTGGAATGACTCAAAATTTCAAAATGAGCAGAACATATATAATGCAGTAACCAAAACATAAATAAGACTCACTCCACTTAATCACTGTACGTTCCAAACACAATGCAAATTTTGAAATGGAGGTGAAAGAGTTAACTAGTTTACTCCAGTGCCATTTTCCATCTGCGAATATAACGGTTTTTACAGGAAGATATGATATTATGCATGACAAAACAAAGCAAGCTAGAAAGCAGTGGAGCTGCAACAGCACCTACGTTCTCGTATTTTCAAAATTGGTACGTAAGATAATATTGCACCTATCCTTACAGCACTTTAACCACCTCTTGGAAAACTCAAACGATATAACCCAAAATATTCTGAAAATATTTGTTTTAAATATATGTTTAAAAATGCATGAAACAATTTAAATACCTAATATTGAGGACTAATAGTAGCTAGAAGATGTATCTAAAATGAATTTCAAGTAGAAGGCAGGTTAAAAAATCACTTTTGCAATTTCCGAAACTCTAGGTGTTTGTTAAAAATGGAACCTATGGCATATTATTAAGCAAACATTGCTAAGTTTTAATAAAAAAATTTATTGAATTGTTTATTAAATCATGTTATTAATGTAAAATAATTTAATCAACAATTTAAGAAAAACCTTAGGTCTGTTTGAGAAAATCTCCTTTAAGTAATTTTTAAAAAATATCACGATTTTACTGAAAATTACCGAACCCTCAGAGATTTTTGTCATGTACACCATAGCTCTTCGACTCTGAGAAAATATACCTACCAAACACTAGTGCACGATAAAGGGCAAATGTTACATGTGTAACTCCCTTATATGAGATTTCTTATCTCACACTCATCGGTAAAATGTGATCATATTCGACTCCTCTACTCGTCGTAGAAGTTTTTGACAGTTATTCTGAGACAGCCTGTAGATGAAGTCGTAGGCTTCCGCGACCAGTCATGTAAATGATTCTGACTGTCCGGGTGAACCCCTCGTCGGAGGCTGTGGTGCCGACGTTTAGATCCACTGATTTGACCAGACTTGAAGAAGATCAAAACAAGATGGTGGTCTGACGCGCTCTGAGGAAGACTACAACACGTGGTGGTTTGACCAGCCCTCAGGAAGATTACAGCACATGGTGGATTGACCAGCCATGAGGAAGACCACAATAAGTGGTAGTTTGACCAGACCTGAGGAAGACCACAAAATATGGTGGGCTGACCAGCTTTGAGGAACATCACGATAAGATGGTGGTCAGGCCAATCCTGAGGAAGACCATGATAAGATGGTGGTTAGACCAGTCCTGTGGAAGACCACGACAAGATGGTAGTGAGACCAGCCCTGAAGAAGACCGCGACAAAACATCGGCACCACAGCCTTCGCCGAGGCGTCACCCGCTCAGCCAACAGCCTGTAGAAGACGTGCCGAAGTGCGGAGGCGTGACAGCGCTGAACGTCTCCAGGCGGACGGGGACCCCGGGGCGTCGCGGCGGCCGCCCAGAAGCGCCGGTGGCGGCGCCGAGGCGGGCGTCGCGGCGCTCGGCGCCGAGGGCGCGGGAGAGGGCGAGGGCGAGAGCGAGGGCGCGGCCGAGGGCGAAGAGGAGGCGGAGGCGGACCCCGAGGAGGTCGCGCGCGAGTCGCTGGCCGAGGCGCGCGCCCGCTCCGCCCGCGCCGCCCGCGAGGCCCGCGCCGCCCTCGAGGCGCTCGCCCGCGCCATGCCGCCCCCGCTGCCGCCGCCCGTCACGCTCTCGCACGCGCACCACCAGCCCGTGTATCAGCCCCCGCACCAGCCCGCGCACCGGCCCCCGCGCCCCAACTGCCCGCCCTCGCACCGCGGCGACCGCCCCAGGGACCTCCTCAGCGTGGTAAGCCACAGTAATGACTAGGGGAAGGATTTTGAGGTGCACATTATGGTCGTAATAAGGGGAAAAGATTCTGAAAACTCATACAAAAAGGCGCAAAAAGGTGCTGCTGAAACAACTGTATTGAGTTTTAAAACAGTTACACGAACCCAGTTTCCAGAATATACGAATCATTTTTCTCCAATTGTTTTTTCTTTATAGAGTCCGTAATATGCGATTCATAGAATTTTATACAACAATGTTGTAAATTGAAAACTGTTAAACAATTGTCGGTAGTGACTGAACTTATTTTTTCTGCCGATCGCGTACTACGAGCGTACTTCCCAGATGCGTCAAACTGCGCCCGCACGAGACTTGCTCGCGTGTGAATTTTGGTGTTCGTGCGGGCACAGGCAATTTCCTCTGCTCCCCTCTCCTTTCTTCTCCAAATCCACACGCGCTGCCAGTGCTCTCTTAGTTTTGACGGTGACAGGATGGCAAGGGTAATCGTTTTCCTCTAGTCACAGGCAAATGAATTTCTGCATATCCAATTAAACGTCCTGATTTGCCTGAGTGAGCAGCACTCTTAATCAAGCGGAAAGGGGTAAACTATTGCAACGACTCTGTTGACATTTAAATTTGACTTCACAGATGCAGATTGGGCATTGTTGCTGGGATGTAAATTACTGGTAGTTTGCGTAAAATATATTTTAACATTTATTTAAATTGGTGACTTCTGATTAAATGAGAGATAAAAAAATTGGATCAAGAAATGAAAAAAAAATATTTTTCACCTTAATCGAAGAAAAAAGTGATGAAGCATAAAAAAGATGGAAAAAAGTGGGAAGATGTAGTAATCTCACGAAAAGATGTAGCAAATTGTGTTTATTTCGCTTCATTTTATCCCCCAAATTCACATTTTAAACCATGTATGTGAAAAGAGCTATCTTTTTGAAAGGGTGCCGCACCTTAAAATCCCTTCCCTAATAATGATAATGATAAACGTCTTAATACAAGAGGTTTGAAAAAAATACAATTTCCAAAAAACAGAAGTTTTAATATAATTGTATAAAAATATCTTCAATTTGGAACTAACTTCCGGTATTTTTGACAATCCGAGGTACGGACTGACGGAAGCATAAAATGGAATTGAACGTCCAAAAATGACTAAATTTGTACGTAAAGAAAATGTACCTCGTCGAAACACAACAAACCGGCTTTGAGGCATTAGAACGCACCGTTTCCGAGTTATGATTAAATATAAGAATGGTGAAATATATTTTCAAAAATTGCATAATTTTAACATTTAAAAATTACAAAATTGAAGATAGAGATTGTTGCCTTAAATAAATGTTTTAAAAATCAAATATTTGAAAAAGTTCACGAACAATATTTTTTTAAAGCAAGAGTGGTTTGGTTGTAATTTCTTCTTGACGTTTATGCAAACTATAAAAGAAACATTTTCTTAAAAACCGTTTCAAATTTGTTCCACCGTTAGAAAAAGAAACATGTAAAAGAATGGCGCAGTTTTAATTTTCGTTGAAGTCTCTAAATTTCTGAAATTTTCAGAAATATTGAAGGAAAATTTGCGCCATTTTCGCACCCCTAGTTTGCTAAAGGTAAAGGCAATTTGTGAAAAAATGCTCAAAATCGGCCTCAATTTGTTAATTTTTTGGGGGGACGGACGGGCGTGAAGGCACAGAGCCGCAAATCTGTGAATAAAGGACTATAAATTTATTTCTAATCCGGCAATATGGGAATTTGGTGGTAGAATATCATGTTAAGTTCCCACACTAATTAAACATCACTAATCCCATCAATTTGCCACCTAAAAAATTGCATACTTGCTCTCAAAATTGAATAACAATTTTGGTCAAAATTGGCTGAACGGTTTTGGCGCTATCAAGATGTATCCACTTTTCGTTTCGAGAGCCTGTCAATAAGAGTTTTTGTATGCAAAATTCGCCGTTTTCCAGCGCACGAGTACAATGGCTTATGAAGTAAAAATGAAGGTTCGAGTTACCTCCCTTCGTGTTTGTTGAGATGGCCATGATGGAGGGCCCGGAGGGCTTCAAAGGCGTCGTGCCGCTCGGCACCTGTCGCTTCGACATCATGAAGAGCTTTCCCTCCGCGCGCAGCCACTCCACTGCCGCTCCGTCGCCCGCGCCAGCGAAGGCCGCTCCGCACCACTCGAAGGTACCGGTTCGTTTTATCAAATGCTAGTGGACCCGGCAATACTCCGCGTTTGCAGTGTTTTACACTTCACATGGTACTGGGCACGTCATTGTCAGTCGCGTTTTACGCTACGTACTGCAAAATTCTATTAGTTGAAAAACTTTCTCGCGAGTATGGGTGTGTTCTAGTTTATTGGTTTGGACATGGTTGTGAAGTATACTATTCATCTCCCTCAAGTTTGGTCATACGTTTGTTATCAGACTGTCTTGGAGAAATTTGATTTGCTTGTCCGAAATAACGTTCAATTAATAATTTCGACCGATATTTCACAATCACAGGGGCAGAATATGCAGCAAGATGTGCGCTTATTACTTGAAGGTACGACAGGTTGCATGTTCAGGGGTACTAAACGAATAAATCAGGGCCAAAAATGCCACTACACACCTCATTTAATTCAAACCATTCTTTAAACTCTTATGATTATAATAAGAATAAAGTGTGAAAATTTCAGGGAAATAGGCCGAGTATTTTTTACGTCTATATACGACAGATATACGCACATTTCCTTTCATTTACAAATACATTTGATTTGTAAGTAAGAGAGATGGATCTATAAATATAAAAATGGGTGTTTTCCTTCCCTGTTTGATGTCTAGAATCATAAGACAGACTTGCAAAATTCGGTGGTTCACTGAAATCAAATCAGAAATCACTAAGCATTGTCTTAAATAAATCATAAAATACAAATGAATAGTGTGCAAATGCATAGCCCTTGAACTAGCAAAAGTGTGATAATATTTTTTTCAATACTATGTTCCTACAAATGACATAGCTTTTATCGATTGCCCCCCCCCCCCAATGGACGGGGGGGGGTAATGATGGCAACGATCGCTGTGAGTCCGTCCGTTGCAGGCTAGAGCCGCGACCCCGCTGCCGGATCCGCCGCCCCCGGCGCCGCCCAGGCAAGCGTCGGCGTCGTCGGACGCGCTGTCGACGCTGTCGGACGAGGAGGCGTCGGCGCCGTCCGTGACTACCACCACCACCACGACGACGACGGCGGACGGCGCGGGCGCGGGGGCGGGGGCGGCGTGGCCGCGCTACCAGCTGCTGCGCGGCGCGCTCCTGCGCAGCGAGCACCCGGGCGACGCGCAGCAGGCCATGTTCGACCTGGTGAACGGCATGACGCGGTCGCTGGCCGGCCGAGGTAACTCTCGTCGGCCGCTCAATTCTAGATAGCTCTTGTTAGGTAAGGTTGGTAGAAAACTGACCGGAAAGGCGTTGAACTTTGCCACTCTGCCTTAGTGGTAACTCCCCGGATTTTTCCAACAAACATGGGGTTGGGCGAAACTTTCCAAAAGGCCCCCACGGGCAAAGGCCTTTTTTTTCGAAAGGGAGACCAAGGGGACAAAAAATTGTTTCCCCCCAATCCCCTCCATATCGGAAGCTCTTCCCCAGTTTAAACCCGCAAAAAAGAATTTTTAGGGCTAGGTTTTTTTTTCCCTATTGGAAAATGGGGGGAAGATGTCCCCCCCCCTTCTTTCCGCACTAGCTCGAGCACCTTTGGAATGGTGGAACTATGGCTTAAATCGGAAAGGAATAATTGGAAATGTACTCGCTCCCAAAAGGCGGTGGTGCATGGGAAGTAAAGAATATGGGGAATGAAGGCTACTGTGCCATCGTAACCCAACTTCAGTCATGCGTTTTTTCCAGCCACAAGGTTCAACTAAAACTTAAACAAAAGTCTGAAAAAGTAAATCCAGTAGTTGAATCTTTTGAAATTGGCAAAATTTACCTACAATACTTTAACATAACTTAAATCCAGTCCTTCTTCTGGGGGATTTCTTGGAGAAATTTTTTTTAATATTCTCACCGCAGGGGAGATGTGTATCTTTAAAATAAATTTCATTAGCTCAACTTATAGCAAATATTAGTCGTCTGAAACCTAAAAAAATATTATTAAAGTAATGAGAACCCTACTGGAATAATATATCTAATAAACATTCGCATACATAAGTTTACAGTTTACTTGGCGGTCTAACAATCGAATGCTATGCAATAGACTTCCATTCCAACATACTTTGGCAGAGACAAGACGAATTCGAAAAGCAGTCCCAAGTGTGTAAGATAGGCGACGTACATCTGCAGTCAAGCGTAATTGCAATACACGATTTCCAGAATTGGGCAGTTGCGCATCCAGCTGTTCATGTTTGCGAACTCAACTTTTCCGGAGTAGTCCACCCATCTGTTTGCGCCACCGCCGCGGTTTGGGCTGCGCAGAGGGAGCGCGTGGTGAAGTGGCGGTCCGGCCGTGAGCACGCCCCTGCTCGCGAAGCGGCGCGGGCGCGGCGCGGGCGCCGCCTGGCGCTGCGGTCGCGGCGCGGCGCGAGGGCGGCGGCGGCGGCGGGCGCGTCGGCAGCCGCGGCGGGCGCGGCGGGGGC
>BOPP01000044.1:6916867-6936998 GCA_017312745.1 Gryllus bimaculatus
GGGGGGGGGGGCGCATGAAATTGGCATTCTGAAATGGATACCCCAAAGACTTTCCTATGTTTTGCGTACATTATTAATTTGTCGCTCTTATTTTGTAAGAATAAGAGGCTTTGTAAAATATGGGGAAGTTTTGACAGATCTATTGACGGAACCAGGTAACGACAGAGAGAATAACTCTTGTTCCTATACAGTATAGTAAATTACTTCCTCTAACATGGTGTGTAGTCAGAATCCAAGTTTTGTGTGTCCTTGAGTCCGAAATTCGGGACGGAAAAACATCTGTAAACCCATCCGACTGTCTGCGGTCAACCCTGCCGCCGAAATAGTTTAGCCGATTTTCTCCACAATTGATAGTTCTCTAATGATTTCAATGAACTCATTGTTGTTTGAAGATATTTTCATTTTTGAAGGCACTTCATAAGAAGCCTCAACAACCATTTCAAAATTTTCTCAATAATTGCTCCTTTTTTGATTTAACTTTGTCCTGAGATATTGTAAAGAACGCTTAAAACAATGGTTCTGGTCTCATTGTTGTTAAAATATATGAATTTTCTAAAAATTGCAAAAGTTCACAATTTTCAACGTTCTCCTACAACTACAATATTGAAGACAGATTTTCCCCAGATAAAATCTCTTCTGTAACGACATCTTGAAATAAGGTCTTGTACAATTTTTTGGAAATAAATATTTTTCGCGTAATTTTGCGTGAATTACATTAGAATCTCGCTAATACGAACCTCTCAAATCTGAAATTTTGGATAATTCGAACGAGATTTGCGGCGAAGGAAATTAACAAAATAAATGAAATGCTTATTTGTAGGTCATGGAAAGTATTTTATAATTACGGTAGATCTGAACAACTAATTATTGACACACAAAAATGAAATGAAACGTTTATTGCACTGGAAAGTACCGCGTATATCTCATGTTTAGGTAGCAGTAATTTACACTCACATAATAACTTGCAAAATCGATAATCAATAATCCGAATAGATCACCCCCTCCCAATTAGTTTGGATTTTCAAGGAACTGAATCTGCTTGATAATGTGATATGATGATGCGATTGCTAAGATACGTTGCATTGTCTAGTAATTCTGTGGATGTATTTGTATATGTACGGTACATTTTTTTGGATAATCCGAATATGTCTGAATCCGAACAGATCACTCCCTCCCAATTAGTTTGGATTTTGAAGAATTTTTTGAAAAATTCTCAAGATGCTTCCAATTTTTTTCCTAAATGAGTAGTTTTCATGTAATTCCAGTTTAATGCAAATAATAAAAAATTCTGAAAACCCGTTCCAAATTTTAAACAGGAATAGAACAAGGGTCTCATTTTCGTAGAACTCTCTGCATTTTCGAACATAGCAAATGTAGAAATACTGGGAGAAATATTGTGATGTTGTGTGTTTTTAGTGAGACTTAGTGGAATCCATCAAGTATACGAGTATACTCCTGATATTATTCTCACTTTGAAATTAAGGTCAGGTGTTTGTCCAGTTTCCCTGATCCATTGAGCAAATGCTGAGATGGCCCCTTGTTTCGCTTCTGGACGTAAATGTAGCTTCATTATGCTCACGTTTTGTTGAACTCTCCTTTTGCTTGTAATAGTAAGAGTAGAGGTAAGGGCGACTATTTTGTTAGCAATACAGAAAAATCATACTTGCAATTCGTGTACCGATGCAAATAAGTTTTCTATAACTCAGAAACGAAAATGACTATTTTTCAAATATTACTAATCTTGCTATTTTAAAATGTATTTTTATTTATTTATGTTAAACTTTTACTCATCTTTCAACTATTTATAGTTAAAATGACGGGAAGCGATTCTAGAACTCAAGACAACATGCGCAGATGATCTTTTCCCCCCTACATCACATACAGTTTTTACTGTTTTTTTGACGGAATAAATCTAAATTTAAAGGCAGGAAGAATGTTAAATTATGTCGTGCCTGTGTTTTATTTATTTCGGAGTACATTATTTTACATGGTCTTGATTTCTTTGCGGTACGTATTTGAAAAACTCGACGACAAAGAAAATTGTTAGATACTAAATAAGCTTCTTTATATAATTATATTATTTGGGAAAATGAAAAAAAGTTCTTGAAATTAATTAAAATGATCAGGGATATAAGTGTCTAATCAAGATACTTGTCAATATGTTGACAGTTGTGAAAAAGTTTGAAAACATTTCTATTCTTAGGATGTAAAAGATAGTATCCTAATCAATTAAACATTGTAACGTATTTTCTTGTAAGGTATAAACAAAAGGGTTGGGGGCATAGTATGGGTGACACAGTGGGAAGAAGTATCACGTATGCACGTTATCTAAGTTTCAGCATTCCTTCTCCATCGATTTACTATTCTTAGTAGAATGATGAATGTACCATCAAAGTGAGGTTAGAATGGCGAGTTTCTTAAGATATTTCCTAAATATATATTAACCCTAGGTTACATAATATTTTAATTAAACAAATTCTGAGGGTACACATACATAATGTTTAAATTTCTTAAAGGTTCATATAATACCATATCAGTATTTGAGTACATTGATTTACGAGCATGACTCACGTTTTCTTGAGCTCTCATTTTACTAGTTACGAGCGAAAATTACTGCTTATTTTGACGACAGTATTATTACATAAACATTGTAGCTCGTTATCTGATGCTAAATAGTTTCTATTATCCGGGAGTGAACATTTTGGGCAATTGAATTTTGTCAACAACGTTCGTGTTTAACGTTTATTCTTAACTAGTAGACCCGGCAATGCTTCGCTATTGCTCTATATACTATTCATCATACATTACTGGTCACGTGGTTTTTAATCACGTTTTACATATGCTAAGCAAAAATTCTAATAGGTGAATGACTTTCTCACGTGTATGAGTTTATTCTATGACCTGGTTTGAACACATTAGTCAAATATCCTATCGTTAAAACCAGATGAATATTGAAGCGCCCATGGCAAGCGTATAATGAATGCGCCTGCCAGAATACTTCAAATTCGAGTTGTTATTTCTTTTAGCGGGTTTACGCTAAATAGCGGCCGTAGTGAGTGGTACCCATGGCACATGCCATGTCTGCCACCGAACCAGCGTCATGCATTCGCTATGACCCTATCTTGAAGAAATTTGAATTTCTTGTCCGAGATTCAAGTAATAATTCCAGCCGATAGTTCACAATTGCAGGAGTCCAATACTTATGTGCAGTGAAGGCACAGGTAATCCTTTACTATGCAGCGGGTTGCGTAGATTTCAGCGGCGCCTGAGTCGTTATAAACGAATAAATAATCATCACCAACGCCTCAAAATGTTCGATTTCATTCAAACCACTCTTTAAAGACTTCTATTACCAAGTAATCCCTCAAGTAATAAAGTGAGAAAATTTCAGTAAAATCGGTCGAGTAGTTTTTGCGCTTATATGCGACAAAAAATTCGCATTCCTTTTTATTTCTATTTAGATTCAACTAATGTTAGTAAATAGTGGAGGTAGGCGTCACGACGTTGGAGATAACGTGCGTATATAATATTATGGTACAGTCCAGGAGCGTAGTACCGTAGGAAGATGTCGTAATGATAAAAATGCGTAATATTGGTATGACCGAAACGCAGTCAGCTGTCTAATAAAATTTGTTAAACAAATGACTGGAGTAAGTCGTCAACTCGCTTCACTCAATAACAGTCATGTACTCTGAATCAAACTCACGACCTAATAATTATTGACGTTTGTGTCGCTAGTAACCAGTGAATGCCTCTTCTGAGATGAAATTTTCTTGTGGGACGAACGATGTATTGTGCCAAAGAGAGAAGATTACCTCTGAAATCACCTACAACGACGAGGAGGAGGCATTCTCCGCACAACGGGAAAATCGCCACACCCCCCACTCTCAGACAAGAAACTAGAGGGCGATTACACTCAACGGATGTTAGGAACAATGCACGCACAGTAAGCAAATAGAACTTTCATTCTAAACACAAGGTTGGTAACCTTGGTAAGGACACGCAATGTGATCGTACACTATATTTCAGGTCAATTGATTTAATAAAACATGTTCTTTACTATGGTTATACTTAATGTGTTCTTCCGATTTTGATCTTTAACATGTGCAGCCCATTATGAACCAGTAAATAGTTATTACACACGGACGTAAATATAAATCTGGAAATAAATATTCGCCAGAAACTAAGGGAATCATTTGCATTGCAATTTCAGTATTCCTCAGTTATACATGCCTTAGGAATCTTCCATATCTACGGATTGTTACTTTAAGTGATATTTTCTATTGTGCTTTTCCCGATACTATTGTAATGAAAAAAATCAGCACAAAAGCTGCAGTACATATCACAGTGGAACTCGAACTCAAATGCAGTAATATACGTTTTTGAAAGCATATTATCGTAATTAGGGGAATATCAGAATCAAATACATATAATATTAAGAGCTTATTTTTTTAGTGTCTGAAAAAATAAATTAGCTGAAAAAAGGCAACGGCTCAAAAATATATCAGATAATAATTCTATTCTAGAGGAAAGAAATTAAACAAATTACAAAATCAACTAAAAATACAACATGCTTGTGGAGAATAATTATAAATAAAAAAAGGTAACACACGGGTCTAATACCTGAATTTAAATGAGTATTCTGGGGTAAAAAGAGAGGGTTATTTAGCACTTTTATGAAACGAAAGTAAAGATTACATGGATTTAATAATTTTATGATAGTTAAATAAAACTAATACTACCCATGCGAACGTCCGGCGGGACACCAATTTAACGTGGCGAGCCACATGTGACCCACAGTCTGCGGGCTGACAAACCTGAAGGAGAGTAGATACGAGTATGTAGTTTGTAGCTAGAAGTGTATTCAGAAAGTAAGTTTGAAACGTGTTTGAATCCACAAAAGATTCTTCGTAAGAAGAACTTCTTTAAAAGCTTACTGTGTGAGGAGAGAAAGTCTTCCAATCGTGCGCCGGAAAACTGTGTATTTTGACAGAAAAACCTATATATTTCTACAACTACAATTTTGAAGATATATTTTTTTCTCTTAATCAAATATTCCCTTTAATTGAGGTCATCTACAATTTTTTTTAAATGTAAATATTTTTCGCGTAATTGAGTTAGAAGTGCATGAAGATTTTATTTTTTTAAACACGTTGTTTCCTAATGTTTTCTTTAAATTCTCTTCTCGTATATATATCAAAAGGCGGTAAAACATTAGTGCTAGTCTCATTTACCGCAAACTTTCTGTATGTTCAAAAATTGAAAACATTTAAACAGTTAAAAACTACAAAATTGAAGATACACATTTTTGCCTTAAACAAAATGTTTTACGAAATCATCTCTTTAAAAAAAGTCTCATACCACTTTTTGAGAAAAAAATAATATTTTGGGTGTAGTTCCTGCTTGAAATTAATTTTTTTTAATTCTCAAAAAACGCTCCAAATGTTTAACACAGATAGGGAACGGTTAAACGATAGACGCAGGTCTCATGTTCGTTAAAGTCTCTGAAGTTTCGAAAAGTACAAAACCTGAACTAATGCCAGAACGCGTGTGCTTGTGCGCAGGTGTGCCCGCCGCGCTGGTCGGCGCTGGCCGCCGCCAAGACGATCTGGGCGCGCGCCGAGGCGCCGCCCTCCCCGGCCGCAGCCGCCGCCGCCGCCACCGCCGCGCCGCACGCCGCGCAGCCGCCGCCCTCGCTGGACTTCGCCGCCACGCCCCCCGGCTGCTCGCTGGGGCTGCCGCCGCCCAAGCACCCGGTCTACGTGCTGCCCCACGCCGCATCCGCGCACAACTCCAGGTGGGCGCACCAACTGATCGCACTGCATTTGCGAACACGACAGATAAACGATGTGTTTATCAGTATTTGAAGAGAGTATCCGGCACAGGTGGTTCAGAACATCAACTGATGTCACTGCAGGGACTCCGAGCCGGAGGTTCTAGGGTTCAAGTCCCCCACTCTGGTAGGATTGTCGATTATAGCTACGTAGTCAGGTTGAATTCAGCCGCTGCGTTGTCTGGAGGAGAATTCGAGCGGTCGGATGGCCTGATAGATAGTTTTTCGTGGTTTCTTCGATCAAGACCTGGCAAATGCTGGATCTTTCCTTCATCTTCCTTGCCCTATCCTCCCCTCTTACTTACACACGTACTAGCATGCACTACACTACCACTCTTTCCGGGAAACCCGTCCGAATCTTAGAGCTGGTCCCAGTTGGGGCGGTGTCTCGGTGGAGATACTGGTTGAGGAAAATCCCGCAAGCCGACGGCAGGTCTGCGCCGGATCTCAATATTTACTTCACATAGCATCTTCTACACTTTCAAGAGTAATGACTAACAGTGACGTGTCCAGAAACACGAAATAACCAATTAAGCAATACAAAGGGGCGTTGACAATATACATGTGATAGTTGTGATTCTGAAGTAGAGGTGCACTTTCCTCGACCGCACAGTCAACAGCTTTCGTCATTGTGATGTTCGTTTTGTCCATCCTTTTTTGAGAAAAGTAACTTAACCTACGTTTGGAAGTAAATAAAAGTAGTAGTTTGCCATCATTACAGTTTTGCAAATCTATCATCAGATGCTTTGCTCTTATCGTAATTGCCGATTGCTGATTGATTGTTGCATAACATGACTTGATGAAAAGAAAACTCTTAACATTTTTGAAAACTTTTATAAAAACATTTCTCAGAAAACTGTTTCACAGAATATCACGTGTCATAGGCATTACCTGCAACTTATCGTGATGATTGTTTGACTATAAAATGGCTTTGATACCTTTGCAATTGCCACATCACAAAGGTTTTCCGAAAAAAATTGTTAAAAAATCGTAGATTTAACTGACTACAATTTTACAAGACAAGGCATTGAAAAAAGTATGTATCTATTTCTATTTAAGGTATGAGAATTACAGAGATATAACCATTTCATTATGCTCTTTATCGTATCTAAATATTCTCTTATACTAGACAGTATAAGAAGACGTACGAGTGAACGTTTTTCGTATAAAACAGGGGTGATATAACAACATACTTTCTCCCATTGATTCTAACGACTACGCAATATTTTAATGCTACATGAAAATGCAAAAGTGTTTCCAACCTGCCAAAACAATTCTCTCCGCCCTAAGATTCGAATTCATACCCTTAGAATTAATACGTCAGTCACGGTACGTCATTTTCATCATGAACCAAAAAGTTACACTCAGTCTTGCTGACGCTTAAAATAGTTGAACAATTGCAATTTTAAAAAAAATCATATATTTTTATTAATACTATTTCAATTTTTAATTTTAAAGATAAGATTTCATGAAAAAAATGTGTATATATATATATATATATATATATATATATATATATATATATATATTGTAGTTATAAAAATTTAAATTTTGATTTGCATTGTACAAGGAGTTCACCAAAATGGGACCTGCACCTTATATAAGCATCTAATAGTCTATTCAAAGAAAAATGTAAAGAAACAATTACGGCCGTTTGTGAGTAAATGTTTTTTAATGCCTGTATTCCACTCGAAATTGCATATATATTTTCAACATATAGCACATAATCTTATTTCAAGAGGTCTTTAATAAACATATTTCATTAAACTGGCCATTTTCAATACCATAATTGTAAAATGGCGGCAAAAAATATTCGGACTGTTGAGAAAACTTTCAAAATGCTTCTTGTAAAGTACTCCCAAAAAACAAAATATCAATTTTAAAGTCTTTCTACGCAACATGTTAGAGGCAGTAATTTGCTACATACAGAATACACGAACAATATTTAACCACTTTTTCGATACGAAAGTTCCACAATAAGAGTTTTTATGCCAAAAGTGTGCGGAATTGTGTCGTATACCATCTCTTTACTGCTAAAGTGCGTAGTAAGATGGATTGTAAATGTAGAATTTCAATTCTGACCGAAATTACTTCAAAGATGGAGAAATTTCAGATATTTCAGAGTATATGTTCCGCTTGAATGTTAAGGAGTATGTGGAGTTATAATTAAATTTACATATTAGAAGTATAAAAGACTAATATTCTCGTATTTATTTGTGCATCGCTTATGGAAAAAAATGAACGATATGATTTGACAATAAACTAAAGAGAATAAGAAGAATATTATTTGGGGGAAAATTACGTTTTACGAACTTGAAATTATTAATATTTTTACATTTTTATTTTATGCCCCAAGGGAAATGCCACTCAAATCTCTCCTAAGCTAAATGATTTTGATTTTCCCGTAATCCACAAGAAATGCAACAAAAGCACATTTCTCCATCATTGTTTAAAAATGCCTATAATCCACACAAAATTATTTGAAAATTACTTATATCTTCAAAACATTGTACATGAACTTATGACTGTAGTCAATACTAGCTCCTCCGCGATTTTTCAGATGTTTTTCTCCAAAATTAACATTCTACTCAGGACTGATAGTACCACACTGAGCTTACGCTGTACACAAGATTTTCACAGAAGTGAACATCCATTTGGCTGATGTTACCGCCCCTCGAATTGCAAACGGGTCTTGCCAAACGGATCTTGGCCAACAAATCTTACCACACGAATTGGCAATGAGGGTACGCGCAATACGTCAGTTCAGTTCAGGGAAGATCGAGTCTTAGAGAGAGGAGCCGCTACCTTCCTCAAAGTGTCGCGCTTTTCGAAAACTGTTCTATTTTCCTGACATAGAACTTGTGTACATTATCGAATAATGTACTACATGAGAGGATTAATGCTTCTACTCTAAAAGACTTAGTTTCGTGTTCGAGGTTTCCAGTACATTATCTTTATTTTTTGTACATAAGATTTTGTAGTTAAAGAATGCTCACTTTCACATCAAGAGTTACTAATGGATAATTGAGTTCCAAAAGTTCCTTTTAATTTTTTGCTGGTTCGTATTATTTATGGGGGTTGTTTCCCTATTTGAATTTTGAGAGCTTGTAGAATTGAGGGAATTTTGAAATAAAACAGTTAGCCAATTTCCGAAGGGCTCACATGTGCGACTTCTTTCCCACTGTCACATTGCACAGGTGCAGTCTCACGTCATCGTTGCTCACATCTTGGACATGGAGGGAGGGGGGGTATTATCTGCGAGGTTTCTCTTGATCCGCCAGGTTTTATTGAAGAATAGATATCTCAGTCACAACTTCAACGCGCACGGAAAATCTTGGGCAGAAAGAGGCTGACTGGTTGATTTTCAGCATCTGTTTTGCCCTTCAATTTCCTCTGACGGTGGTGTGGATCAGAGTACAGAAGCAAATCCTCAGAGGTCCATCTTTTGCATATCTGTTAGTTCCTTTCAAAAACCGAGGGAGATTTACTGAGAGAGAAGAAGTTATTTCGTATTAAATGAAAGGAACATTTTTATTTTAAAATCCACCGGAATAATTTAATTAAGTTTGTAAAAATTTGAGTTTTGAAGGAATATTCATTTAAAAAATGTTACAGCACGCTACCAACTCACATTTAAGACTAGTTGTCGGAAACCAATGGAAGTAGTTAAAAATACTGCAATGTGATCACATATTTTTACTCGCGTTTTTTAGTAAAAATATCGCTTACATTAATATATCAAAAGGTTTACAAATCTGTTCTAAACTTTGTATGGTTTGTACCCGTACGAAATGTGTTATTTGGATAAAACTATCAATGTGTGTTCCTACTATCACATTTTCATACACATAGAAACACATTCTACATAAATTACTCTTCAAAAGAAACAGTTGTTACTTTCGAATTTCCATTTAGTAATGTATGATTTTAAATGTTTATTTCCACGGTTTCAAAAGCGTGTAGTATAGAATATATTGCAAGTAGAATCTAATATAAGTACTGTAAATAATTACTTAAAATTATTTCTCATCGAATACTCCATTGATTTTTTGACATCTTGATCGGCTGGGGGTGTTCGGCCGTGAACTTTACTGTCACTTTAGATCCAGATATACAAATTTCATTCAAATATTTAGTTTAGGAGAAGAGTTAATAGAAGGAATAAATTAACAGTTTCAATATGGATATATTTTTATTAATATTTCACATAACATTTTCAACCAGTAATGCCCACAGGACAACCAAGAACGCTGCAATTACCAACAATGTTACAATTAAGTTGAATTTTGAAATTAATTCACTCATAATGTAAGAAAGCAAACTTGTGATACTTATTTGCAGCTGAGTGAGATATATCATTGTAGCTATCACAGATCAGTAATTTCTGATATGATGGTTACTTGTCTTAATTTTTCTGTTTCTTTTAACTTACATTTGTGAAAGTTTCTGGGAATCAGTCTTATATAAAAAAAATAACAAAAAATAAAACAAAAACAACACAAAACAGAAAGCTAGTAAAAGTATTCTCTGACGTTGTTTAAAATGTGTGTGACTCGAACACTTATTCGACAATTTAACGAAGCTGATATCTTTCGGTAATTACATAATGCTAAATACATTAATAGCGACTGATTTTTAGGGAAAAGATTCATACATTTACTTTACTGGTGAAAAGCCTTGAAGAATTTTCAACAATAAATGACTACGTAATAGTAACAACACGATAACAATAAAAACGCGTACGTCATTTAAAAAACGCAACAATGAAACAGTTCAACAGGCTTCGTATATAAATTGCACAAAGAATGGCGTGCTTTAAATCATCCTTGTTATTTTAGAAGCTTGTATTTAACAGTTCTTAACAATTGGCAAGACGCTACGGAATGCCGCTATAGTTTGGATGGTTGAGGCCAAAAACAGCGTAGAAAATATTTCCTAACTCGCCGTGCGCAAAACTCTGCTTTTCGTGCTTTTATTCCGTGCGCAAAACAGCTATTTTTTTACAGTGTGCGAAACATCTGCAACGATTCGCAATTGTTTCTCGTCTTGACGACGTCTTTGTTTATTATTTACAAAAGGTGTTACGACACTGCCTGGAATCCATTTACTTTTGTACAAGTAAGGTGTTTCTAGTTATTTGATATTTCATTTATGTTCTTTTATTTGACGTATTGCGTTTCGCCCACGGCGTGTTAAGAAATAGTATACGCTAGACGAGTGCGAGGTGATTCCCGCGCTCGTCTCTTTGCCGTCCGATGTAGCGAGAGCGACTAACTCGACTCGTGCGTGAATCACCCGTTTCGCGCTTTTGTTTCGTAAACTTACTATTCAGTTATACCTCACGACGTGTTTGGCATATGATTTGGGATGGGATAGGAAAGTAGAAATGCCTGTGGGTTTTTGGTTGAAGACGCGCAGTGGCTGGGCGGGGGGCGGGGCGGTTAGGCGACGCGCAGGAGGGGCGCGCCGTAGGAGTAGACGGGCGCGCGCACGGGCTCCACGTCCATGTACTGCAGCTGGGCGAAGCCGGCGTTGCGCACGGGGGCGGCGGCGGGCGGCGGCACGGCCGGGTTGGTGCTGTAGGCCACGCGCTGCAGGCGCCCGTCGGGCAGCAGCACGTAGTAGACGCCGGCGGGCGCGCCGTCGCGGTCGCCGCCCGCTGCCGCCGTGGCCACGGCGCGCGCGCCCTCCGACGACTCGCCGTCGCGTCCGCCCCTCGCAACTGAAACGCACGCGCTTTTGCGATACCGCGCGAATTCACCGGACCACCACAATGCACAGGAGCGCAATTAGAGAAAACTGAGAAGCGAATTGGAAAGTAGTTCAAATTGGAGAGAGGCCAGGGAGCAGTACGTTAGTGAGAATCGGAGCGGGTCGGGGCGGGTCGGGGCGGGTTCGGGGCGGGTCGGGGCGGGTCGGGCGGTCGGGGCGGGGTCGGGCGGGTCGGGGCGGGTCGGGCGGTCGGGGCGGGTCGGGGCGGGTCGGGGCGGTCGGGGCGGGTCGGGGCGGGTCGGCGGTCGGGCGGTCGGGGCGGGTCGGGGCGGTCGGGGCGGGTCGGGCGGGTCGGGGCGGGGACGGGGGGCTGAGCGGAGGGACTGGGCGTCGGGGCGGGTCGGGGCCGGGTCGGGGCGGTCGGGGCGGTCGGGCGGGTCGGCGGCTCGGGCGGGTCGGGCGGTGGAGCGGGTCGGGGCGGGTCGGGGCGGGTCGAATGGCGAGGCGAAGCTGGGAGGATGGATGGGTGCGGGTGGATCGGCGAGAGGCCATGAATGGTGGCGGGGGGCATATATGCGGGTGGGGCCATGAAGGGCGTGTTGGTGGTGTATCGGAGGGTACGGACGGGGGACTGGTGGCAGGATTGGGTGTGGGGGGCGGTGTGGCGGTGTGGGCGGGGTGTGGCGGGTGGGCGAGGTGTGCGGGTGTGGCGAGGTGTGGCGAGGTGGGCGGGGTGTGGGGGGAGGGCGGGTGGGGGCGAGGGTGGGGCGGGTGGGGCGGGTGGGGCGGGGTGGGCGGGGTGGGGCGGGGTGGGGCGGGTGGGCGGGTGGGGCGGGGTGGGCGGGTGGTGACCGGGTGTACGGGGTGTGAACGGGGTGTGACGGGGTGTGCGGGGTGTGATGGGGGTGTGACGGGGTGTGGAACGGGTTGTGACGGGGTGTGACGGGCGGGGCGGGGCGGGGCGGGGCGATGCGGGGCGGGGCGGGGCGGGGCGGGCGGGGCAGTTGTGTAAATAAAATTACTTCCCTTTGACACTATAAATATAATTAGTTCCTTTGTGTATTTAATAAATAGCCCAGCAACATCGGATTACTTCCTTTTGTTATAAATAATTTGCAACCCTAAACTGTAAAATGTCGTAGTATAACAAAAAATATTTTCAAGAGAAACTGATTTTCAATTTCTCTTCGAACTTTTCTAACAGAGAAATACGTACAGACAATCTGAATTGCTTTACAAAGTTGAATTTATTGTATTCTCTTCAATAGTTCGGTATTTCTGAGGGATTCTTTCAGGTCACTCCAAAGTAGATTTTTCACAATAGTATTGTCTTCCAACTTACTCAGTTGAATATCTCTGATAATTTTTTTAACGATAAAAAAAGTTTGTAACAAAAGTTGAAGCGGATAATCGCAACTACAGCTTCTAAAATTGTATTTTCGAAGTAATTAACCACGCACTCTTACTTTCAGCAATGCCATTAAGGATATGAGGTGGATGTGGCGAGCAACTTACGCGCTGTCAGTTAAACAAACCAACTCATAAACGAAGGTTGTGAGCCTAAACCCTAATGCAGCAATACGAAATATTATTGTAAGAAGGAAATAATAAAGAATATTGAATCTCACTTAACCTACGCTCTGAAAATTTTCCCACATACATCGCACCTATAATTCAGATATTTTTCAAATGTAATAATTATGACTCGAAAATATTTGATCCGTATTAATAATTAGCTAACCCGTTCCATCCTGACAATCCGTTTGTGCCTCTATGGCCAAAATAAAATTAAGAGTGGTTGATGGTTTTGAAAGGGGACGGTTTCCGCGAACTACTGTACAATCACGCTACGATATAGCTACGTCTCTCGCATCGTTATCCAATTAACAATAACAAGACAAGCAACATACAGTTTTCACAATTCTCACCCGTGCAACGCATTCTATCACAACTCTCGTCCCTCAGTTGATTAACTGCCACATTCGAGCCATTCCATTCATTACATTGAGCTGCCACCACCGTCAAGAGCCGAAGCTACCTATTCGCTGCTTCTGTTACGTTAGCCCGCGAAGACGAAGTGTCAACGGCCTTCTAACCGTATTCGCGGTGCAGTTGGGCGGGGGCTTGTGTAATTGCTTAGGATCCGGCCAGGGGAGCGGCGTTGCGTGGCCGCGGGGGACGTGCACAGCGTGCGGATGGCCCGGGCCGCTTCACTTTCCCTCGGCGCTCCCGGGAGCGACCTTCGCGCCCGCCCATGGACTCGCTTTACGCCAGCGCTTCCCAACAGGTTGTTGGCAACGATCGCTTCCCTTTTAAAAGAATGGTTTGCTTCAAAGAACGGTTAGGGTTTTTTCTTCCCCGCCTTAACGCCGTTGTAAGAAGGGAAAATCATGTAGTCGTGCCGGAAGACGGCGAATTTTCGGCAGAAAAACTCTTATTGCCGGACTCTGATATACAAATATTGGAATATAGAAAAAAAATTTTCTTCTAACACGGGGTGTAGCCAAAATCCATGTTTTGTGCGTCATTTTTACCGAAAAATCGATAGACGAGACGGCAAAACGTCTATCTGTCCGTCTGTGGTCAATGTTAGGACGTTAAGCGATTCGCTGGTTTTCTTGACAATTGATATTACCCAATGAATATAAATGAACTCTAGGCTTTGGGAGTTTAAAACAGATATTTTGATTTTCGAGGGTACTTTCCATGAAGCCTCTGACGTTACTTTCCATGAAGATCTTACGGTTGTAAAATGCCTGATTTTTGAAAATGGCAAAAGTGTTATTTTG
Organism: Gryllus bimaculatus; assembly: GCA_017312745.1. Taxonomy (NCBI): domain Eukaryota; kingdom Metazoa; phylum Arthropoda; class Insecta; order Orthoptera; family Gryllidae; genus Gryllus; species Gryllus bimaculatus. The sequence goes on from BOPP01000044.1 coordinate 6,931,202, forward strand.
ATGAGTATTACTTAAAATATCGTTATTACGTTTTCGTGTAATTAAGCGTGAAATATAGGCAGGAATTGTGTCCTATATTTAGGCCAAATATACACTATTAATATAAACTTTTTTCTCAAAATCCCAAATTTTTCTTTCAATCCTTTTCGGGCAGTTTGAAAGAATAGCACAGGTCTCATTTTTATTGAGCACACTGAATTTTCCAAAACTGCAAATTTAGAAATAATGCGAGAAAGTGTGTGCTGATGGAGCATCCCTATTTCCTATAATATTCAACAAACTGCATGTACATTGCACAAACAATGATACCTACGTTCCAGACTGATAATTTACACTATCACATGAAACGTTTGGAAAAAATATTAGATTTGTTTTATTATTATTTAACTAATATCATTTTTATAATACAAACATATGAAAGTACTTCATAGCAAAATTACAGATTTTAATTGTCGGAAGTTCGGTTTTCATTCTTGGTAATAATGTTTAATTCTAAAAGAGCAAATTTGTATTTTATTATCAGATGAAAAAATAAGAAACTAATAATAAATACCAGAATCCAAATAATTGTCACCTTCTTTAATATCTTTTGTAATCAATGGCATATTGGTTACAGGGTTACAGCGATCAGTTATTGTATGTATATTTGACTTTCTACCCCCCCCCCTCAAACGACCTGTTGATCCTCTTTTAAGTATATTGGACTCCTTCGGAACCACTATTGGACCACAGACTTGGAGCACATACCAACCACGTTGGGAACCGCTACCTTGGGCGAATCGAATGGCATTATAGTGTGCATTATTGTATTTGTGAGGAGAAGTTCATCAAATGGATTCTGATGAAAGTTTTTCGAAAACTCAAATGTTTGCTGTAAAATTAGCTGAAAAATGGGCATTTTTATTAACAATCGAAAGACAGTTTTTCAAGAATTGCTTTCAATAAAATTTGCATATGGAAACAGATATCACTCTTCCACGATATTCTTAGAGCCATATTTCAATTCCACCATTACAGGAGAAAAACTGCAAGAAATGTAAAAAATAGCTTGTTAGCGTCTATAGGTAGTAGCTGGAAAGAGGGTTGGACAATCCCGAAAGCTACCGAAGATCAAAAAGATAAGAAAACTAGCCATTACGAGAACGCTTGTGCAACTCTCTTGTACCACTAGGCAATAGTTTGTAAAATTGCTTGTTAACAGTCTGAGCTATATCTTGAAACGCGACTACTCGCATGGACTGGCACTCGTATGTTTCGAGACGTGCCGTGTGAGCTGAGGAGCTCGGTGGTCAAGGCTGTATTGGAGATGAGAACATAGAGCAACTGTAGGCGGGAAGATGGCTTTGTGAATCGAGCCCCTGCGATTCCGTGGTCGGACAGTGCAGTTCACAGGATAAATTGATAGGGGAGGTGGTCGCCATTGTTGGGTGTCCCCGTGGTCGACTTTGCAATTGCGTTCGTTTTCATCGTTATATTTGTTTTTAGGTGAGTGTAACAGAAATAAAAATATAAAATGAAAAAACAAAACATTAGCTGTATGTGTGTAATTTTTTGATACACGTTTTCAATCCGAGCTGCTTTAACAATAATATTTTCAGGTGTTCACACAAAAGGTCTTCAATATTTACAAGTAATTACAGATTGAATTTGAACTTGAAACAGTGAGATTGTGAAAGCACTTAATGTACGCCGGACAACTCTTAACCATATGATATCACGTATATTTTAATTCCGTTAAATAATACACGCATCGAAAAGAACAAATCATTATTCTAAACAACTAACTTGCTTCTAAAACAGTCGCAACGATGTCTGAGTCACGAACGTTTCCACTACAATGGCGCCTTCAAATTATTCCGCGACAGCAGCGCTCTCAGCGAGTCTAGTTCCCGTTAATGCTCTGAGTCCTCGTGTGAGGACGCACATTTGTGGTACCCTCAAATTTGCTTCTTTTGAAATAATTTGCAAATTTTATTTCTTCAATAGATGTAAACATCCTCAACGAAACATAGAATGTTTTGGCGTTCCTGATTGCTAGAGGTTGATTTAGGCGAGATCTCTAGAGCGTTGTACGTCCATGTTCAAGGTGTAATAATGACTCATCTGTTCGAACTTCTAAAACCGTGCTTATCTGCTATAAGCCTGTGGTCATGCCCGAGGGAGAGGCCGGTGTAAACCAAACGGTTAATTGATATGCAGTGGAGTGCTTTGCCTACAAAATTTATTTGGGCTCAACCCCGGGTTCGTTTCGCGGCCGGACCAAAATAATAACTGCGCTTTCCTTGCACGTGTGCCAGTATCTAATGCTGTGGTACGATGAGAAAGCACTCCCTAAGGTTACGAAGACCAGAATATACGGGCAAAGGGATAAAGGCCCATTATCCCATGGCTGAAAGGTTGGGTCGCCGCTGGTCGGCCACGGCCTGAGCCATAGGACAGGACAGGAAAGTCTGCGAGTTAGTTCCATTCCAACGCCTTGCAGTGAATCGGCGCGCGTGGACTCACCTCCTCCGGCTGCTCGGTGGTGGTGGGCTCCTGCTCGGTGGGCTCCTGGGTGGTGGGGGCGTCGGTGGCGGGCGGCGGCGGCGGGGGCGGGGGCCCGTACTCGTCGGCGGGCGCGCGTAGTAGGACGACTGGCGCTGGGCAGCTGGAACTGTCGGCCCGAGGGCCTCCACCACCGGAGGGCGGGGTAGGGCGCGCCGTAGTCGGAGCTGGGGCGCGTTGGGCGCGCCGTAGTCGGTGCTGGGCGCGCCGTAGTCGTCGGCCGGCGGGTGGAGGGGCGGGGCCGAGTTGCGCGCGGGGGCGGGCGCGCGGTAGCGGCGGGCTTCGGGAGCCGCGCGAGCCACGGCCAGGCAGGCGACGGCGACGGCCACGGCGAGCACCTGCGCACACCGCCCCCCCCCACATGAAGCATGAGTTCTCCTCTTGGTTACCAGCTCAAATGGCTCGGTGACAACGCCACTTTGCGTTCCCTTCGATTCATTGATTAGTGATACCGTGCGCGTGAACTGCTATAGCCATTTGTCTCGTAATTGTAGTGGATGTTTTTTCGCGGGAGGGGTGGTGTTCTTCCCTACCTGGATCGTGTGATCCGGCGCCGACATACACGCACAATAGCTGGGTTTTCCCCTAACCAGGTATCTCCCACCAGCGGGTCACTGCCCCAGCCGGGCAAGCTCTAAGCTCTCGACATGCGTGGTAGTGTAGTGATTGTACGCCCGATATTAAAACCGCCCGGTATTAAAAAATAGAAATTACAGTCTCAGAGCAAGTGTTATTCAATGTTAATTTTAAAACGATCTTTGAAATGTTTCCGTTAGAGAAAAATTTGCTTGAAACCTTACTTGTTACAGCCGTTCACATGAAAAAATGAGAATTGCCTAAGTTAACATAAGAAAATCGCAATCCTCAATCCTTCTGAATGAACATTGCTTCCCATTTTGTGTCGTTCAGCGATAGCAATCATACCCACAAGTGGGTTCTGGAGATTGTTTGATTACACGAGTTTACTATGAATATAATTCGGGTTGAAACGCGGAGGGTTGCATTACTTGTGAATCTTAAAGAAACCGCTCTATTTCGAACACAGCGGCTCACGTGTCATATACAAATTCAAAAACATAAACCGCTCAGTGAAGTTTCGTATGGAAAACGACCCATTAATTTTAAAGAAATATAATACCCAGACCGATTCGACCAACATTTATCAATAAAACGCAATACCTTAATACTATTTTTTAATGAAATGAGAAAGTGGATGAAAAACTCTGATGAATAATTAAATGAAAACGCAAATGTGATCTTTCAAATCGAAATAATTTCAATATCAGTGTGAATCACAAACTTCCGAAGATCAGTATAAATCTTAATATTTTTCGTATTTAGTTGAAGGTCTCAAAAGATGAAATATTAGTTATTAGAAAAATAAATAGAAGAAAAAATAAAAATGTTTGCCTACATTCAAAACGCCCCTTTCTATCCCTCCTCCCTTGGTAGTCGAAAGCAATGCAGTATGGTTCGCTAAGACACCATGAATGTTTCTAAACATTGATGTTCAAGATTAAAACATCGATCTTAATACGATATTGAAACAAACCTATCGAAGTTATTAAACGTCGATTTTTTAAAACTTTTAAAAACTAGTTTAACGTTTAAAAAGGCTTGGGGGAATTTAATTATGAAGTGGTGTCGTTTAAGCATTTTTAATTTAGATTTAACTGACAAAAGACAATCAATGAGTCATCATGACAATTTAACGACTGATTATCTGATTCGATCATTAGAAATTATAGAAGCTTCTAAAATGACGAAAACTCGATTTTAATTATTTTTCACTCGGAGTAACGTTGCTCTGAAAAATATTCCATGTATGAATACTAAAAATTATTATATATTTTTATGATGAAATTTTTTCAATAAAAATATATTGACCACGTAAAAACATCGAGCTCAAAACATAGATGGTAACAAAACATTGTTGTTAAAAATTAGCCTTAAAAAATCGATGTTAAAATCCATCGATTATTTTACAAAAACAGTTTTGTATTTTGAGAACCTCGATATCATTGTGCGAATCACCTTCGAAGAAGTCTCACATTCATAGCGGCTGGTGGTGCGTGAATAAAATTAGCTCATTGGCTTCATTTAGGTTTCAGAACCTTTCATATGCAGAAAATTTCCTTTACTTCCCTTTCAAAAGAAGGCGTAGGTAATACTTTTTCGCCTTTAAAAATCTAGGTCTTCTATCGGGTTTCAACCCTCGAACTTGGGCCCGACACGCTAACCGTTATAAACCGCTGGCAGTCGAACGCAGTGAAGCCCAGGAAGAGCGGTCTCACCTTCATGGCGGCTGGTGGTGCGTGGGCGGGGTGCTGGCGAAGGGGACTGGTGTCTATCGGGCCACGCAGGGGCGCTTTTATACAGCTGACGCGCGGGCCGCGAGGCGGCAGCGGCATTGACCGCGCGGCCATTGCATCACAGGGCCCATTGTGCGGGGCGCCGCCGGGCCGGGCCGGCCCGGGCGACGAGACTCGGCGGGACGTGCCGCCCATGGCGATGGCGGCCGCAGGCTTTCCCGCGTAGGGCCACACGAGGGAATCTGAAGGCCGACTTACCCCAAGTGCACCCATTGCGCGACGCGACACGCGCAGCTTTGCAACTTGCCAGGAACCCCGCGGGCGGGCGCGCGCGCGCGTTGGCTCACGAACAACCTCCTTGCCTCTTAGCCACCTTCTCAGCCGGTTCGGATGGCAGAGATTGTTAAGGCTAAATGCACCGAAAAATACTTGTAGGAAAATTCAATAGATCGCAGCACTATCACAGGGGAATTTACTTTACTGATAACGTCTGAACCAATGGTCCGATTTTCGATTTGTAAACGGCATTTGACGTCTTTTTAAAATAGAATTTACGCTATGATGAACTTTTTACAAAAATCTAGCAAAAACGCGAATTTGAAATTAGTTCTCAAACTTCCGAGAACAAAGTTAAAAATGCGGCCTTATAGCGCTATGGCGACATCCTTCCTGAATCCAACACCGTGACAATCATGCAAATCGAACGAATAGAAGCGTCGTAAAGTGAAATTTGCGTAAACACCTCAACCCCCCTTCCCCTTTTGCGCCGTTGCGTCACCCACCCGCCCGTTGTGGGCCCTCTGTCACCGCGGTGGCACGGCAAGGCCCGGCGTCTTGCGGCCAGCCTCGATGGAGGAGGCGGTACTTGCGGGGCACGCAAGCCACACACTCGGTTTATGCGTTCGTCACTTCGCATCTCAATCTATTTTTCCACGGATATC
>BOPP01000044.1:6943588-6968279 GCA_017312745.1 Gryllus bimaculatus
CGACGTAAAAACAATCCTTGAACTTCAACAAACATTTTAAAAAAAGAATTGCCGAAATTGGTCCAGGCATTGTTGAGTTATGCGCTTACCAACACATTTTGCGATTCATTTTTATATTATACTAGATATCAAACTTCGATGAAGTAACAGTGTAAATATGTATCCCACAGCCCTGATGAGAGAACAATGAAGTTCCAAAACTGGCGAAATAAAACTTTTTATTGAATCACCAAAAAACCATGAAACATTCCTAGTATTAATAATGGGATCATGAATTCAAGAGCTAAAATTGTTTTTTATTAAAGAAATTTCGATTATCAATTTTTTTTAATTTGAAAATTTTGAAACTGGTCTGGATGGCCGAGGTAGCTAAGAGCGAGTACTGACTCAGCGCTTCGGTCCAAACGGTCTCGGGGGTTGAGTCACGGCGTTAGATATGGTTGTTTGTCCCTTGCCTCTAATGTACGTGTTGTCGCGGAGGGCCTCGCGTTCTGCTGACCCCAGATCAGACGAGCCCCCAAGTGTTTTGGGGGTCCAACGTACGGTTTAAAATGCGTCCTATTGGAACGTAAAGGGTAACCGGCAGTCTGCTGGATAAAAGCCGTAGAAAAAAATTGAAACTTTCTTTACAGTTCCCAATTCACAATAGTTCGAGAGCGGTTTACATTTCCACCAAGCAGGGCCAACGCAACGGGACAGTAAGGCCTGGTAGCGTGATTTTCCGTGGTAGTGGCAGAATATGAAGAGTCGACGTGACCATAAAAGAACTACATCTCTTAAACATTTGCAAAGTAACATAGGTTCGTCTGTCTGTGTGTTTGTCTGTAGTCAACGTTAGCGCCTAAATCGTTCAGCCGGTTTAATCAAAAATTGATACTCCGTTGTTGATCTAAACTAATTCAAGGATTTGGGAGTTTCAACAGGATATTTTGATTTTTAAAGATAATTTGCATGACGCCTAGAAAATATTGTCAAAATGTTCTCAAAAATAGCACCAATTTTAAAAAAATTAAACTTTGTCCTCGGATAGCGTGCATTTCGAAAATTGCAAAAGTGCATTATTTTTGGAAAGTCTTGCTACAACTGTAATATTGAAGATGTATATGTTTTTCTAGTGATGATTAAATGTTCTAGATGATGTTGTTTTCTATATAAATAAACAATAATGACCCTGTTTTTAGTGTCTAGTTCCAAGAATTTTCTGTCGAAAAATCGTAATTGTTTTCCGCAGCATTACAATATTTTCTCTCTATTATGTAAGATGTACGCGAGATATTGAGAAATATATTTGAGGTGGCACATCCTTCTTAACATCATTATCTGTGCAGAGTGAAAACGTAACTGAATTGGCGTAAGAAGTCTGTGTATTGATGTGTGCGTGATATCAGTGGCGATTAACTAATTGACCATTTACGAAGATGATAAAGACCTAGCTAAGTCGTTTCATAATGTTACATGGCGCTGCGCTTCTTTTTTGTATGTTTTTTGGTAAATTACAAAGACGCAAATCGTACCCCTCTTATTTTCCCTTGGTCCATACACTGAAATTGTACGAAGAAATCTTCAGACGTGATCTGACATTATACCTCTGATGATTTCTTTGTACAAACAATTTAGGTTCTACTTTGTGTCATACGTTTAATACAATGCAAAGTAGCCTCAGTTTGAGAGGGTGTTTTAAAATGTTAACGTCAGGTTTAAGAACCTTGATACTGTAAAATATTTCTCAGGTGAACTCGTCTTCGTACATGCTTTTCTCCGTGAATTACCATATTTGTTTATGAATTGGACATAAATATATAGGACCATATATAGGTCCAAATGTCTTGGACTTCCTTGGAAAAAATTTAAGATATGGGCTTTTATATTCTTATATGAGTTCGTCGAACATCACTCATGGTTATTGTGTACAAAATCCACTATATTTTATTTGACAATAACACGTTATAGGTAGCACAAGTATGGCTAAAGTATGATGTATAAGTATGATGTATGCTGTGGCCCCGTCCACAGGGCGAAGAATCCTACTGCCCATTCGTGTACTGGTTTATTTATTAAATTTTCGCAGTAAAGGAAACTGACAATGTTGGATGGTACGACGAATATTGGTAAAACTAATTAGAATAGTTGAATAAATCTTTTATAAAAATGAGCTTTTTAAAAAAATTGCGTAAAGTGCCAATTATCTTTACTGAACGAGTATTTTGAAATGTACGAAATTGATAAGTAAAGACAGCCGAGTGAAATAATCTTTACATTTCTTGGTCCGGAAGTATACATTTTATTGAAATTTGTTTCACGGCGGAATACTTTTGAGAATAGAAACATTTATATTCTGAATCTGTTCATCACGGACATGAGATTGCAAAATCACTAGGGTCCTAAAATTATCCACAACTTGGCACCAGATTGGCTGGTCCCTGAAGGCCATGTTGCTTTCGGAGGGACCCTCGTAAATGTGTACGCTGCAACGCCTGACGTCTCAGCCTCACGTGCCCCCTGCCTCCTTCGCCAAGGCGAAGCATAGGGAAAGCGACAGGTGGCGGGGGGCAGGAGTGCCGGTGCGGACAGCACAAGTGGCACTTAATGGAACTTCTCAATGATGATGCATCCAGTTGTTATAGTTCCTAATTAATGAAAAACGAACTATTTGAATCACAGAATAAGTAAATTAATATTATGGGTTACTAAAAATGCCAGAACTGTTAAGTTTTGCTTTTGTTGTTTTATTAGTGATTTTTTTACTTTACTCAAGTTAATACACTGATCGAAAGATACAGTAGTAAATAGTAACTTAATTAAATGCATTACCCAATTCGTTCAATTAAAAATTAACATTGATTAACAATGAAATTACTCGCCCTTACAAGAAGAGAAAAAAGGAAAAATTATATTATTTTTATTTCAACTACGATTTTGATTAGTAATTAGGTACATAATGTGCTAAAAATTGAATACTTTTTTATCTTTTGATAAGAGATAATTATCTCTAACAAAAATGACCTGACACAAAATTGGTTGCAATTGAGTGCATCAGTCAAAAGAAAAAAGGAACGAAACTGGGCGGAACATGATAGTTTTGGAAGTTCTGCTTGAAGTTGTCAGCGGGTAATTTGGTCATCGTTTAAAGCCTCAGCTCTTTGTGATGGTGCTGCGAAAGAACCGAGTCGCCTTAGTCAAATGTGTTCTCATCTGTTAGTGTGAGCACGTCCCCGCGCCTGCACTGACGCAATTACTACCTAGAAGGCCCGAGTAGAAGTATTTGATAATTCAGCGCAACTTATGAAGTGTTACGTGGTGGACTAAGGTATATGATGCGTTCATCATCGGAAGATAGTTGAAGCCTGGGACAAGCAACCTACGTCCTCTAAAGTATTGCAAACATTTTCCTGTTTTCAGTATTGCGCGCAAAATATCAATTGTCTGCTGATCGGAAACTTCTTCACGTTAGGCGATTTTTGTCTACAGTTAGCGCTGAAAGCGTTACGTGGTATACATCAGTGAAATTCAACACCGCTGAAATCAGTGCAACAACGACGTTACTGTGATGTCATATTTATTACTTGTGTTATTTCTTGTATTATTGTTCGCTTGAAGTATGATAACTAGGATCATTTTACCAGTTCACTAACCGAAAGATTCGGTTCCCTTAATTATTAGAAATTGTTCGTTTTTGGTGGAGAAAATGCAGCGTTGAAGTAATAGTCTGGCAATTAACGACTCTTTTTGAAGCCGGACGAATGCGCCCGCCGCCATATTGTATCACTAGTTTTGCTCAAACGCCTATATACGAAATCGTAGTGCTGTAAGTCAATGGTCCCGAGGAAATCTATAAACCTACATTTTCAAAACATCGCTCTTGAGAAAAACTGTAATGTCAAATAGAAAATGATATTACGGATTTAAAAAATATTATCAAGGTTTTTAAACAATTTAATTTTTTATTTATTTTCAGAATCAAGACTAGTCTCAGTCAGTGTTATATATTCATGACTAAAAACTACAATTAAAGATTCAGATCCAAATGCAAGGGATTCTCTCGGCGTGAGATATCTTTCAAAAAATTATTTGACAAATTTTTGAGAAAAGGAAAAATACCACTAAATAATCATTGTCATATTAAATAGACCAATGAGCACTAACCGTTCGAAAAATTTGAAGAAAAAAATTGCAGCCATTTTTTAGAATATGGCGTTAGTGCGTTTCTGGAAATGCGGAATTTTGATCTAGTTTTCACAGAAAACTGTGTTCTTTTCGAGTTTTTTTAAAGTATGTGCTGTAAATAATGTGCACAAATCGCCACTAATGTAAATATTAATAACGTAAGAGACAATAGACAAAAATTAATTTTTTGTAATTTTTGAAAAAAATAATAGAGCACACTGAGGTTTTTGTTATCTCAGGGTATATACAGCACTATTCCTACCAAAAATGCGTAGATACAATTTGGAGCAGTTTATAAAACCATCATAATTACGGAATTCTTTAAAATTGCATATACTGTTCGCAATTTTGCGCGAAAACTACTAACATTTTCAAAAAATGTACGACATTAATGATAGATCCCACTATGGAGAACAAATTATATTTGAAGGAAGAATCTCTATCTTCAATTTTGTAATTGTAGGAAGACACCCAAAATTTTTCAAAATTTTCGAAAATTCAGTTAATTCTGAAAATTGGACTTTAGAAGGGTATATTATTCTATTCTTACAAGAAATGTAAAGAAAAAATTGGAGACTTTTTGAAAAAAATCGAAAATCATAGCGCCTTGAGACGATCCACATCGACCAGGGAATATTCCTTTCGGAAAAAATCCTACGCGTGGTTTAAGGGCTAGTGGTGTTCACAGACAGAAAAAGAAACCAACGGACGAACGTTTTGAAAAAAAATAAAAAAACATTTCTTTTTCGGTACTAGGGAACCCTAAAGCGTGTATTTCCGTTGAAATCTCGAAATTGATTTTCCACATAACTTTCTATATACTACGTATATTACGCCTAATATACGTATGTATACGGAAAAGTAAGAACAGACGGCAGCTTTCGCATGCGACGAAGTTAATGTGCTTGTGGGTGCGGTGTGCGCAGGGCGGTGGCGCCGCCTGGGGCCCCGGGAGGGCGCTCGCTGGTGCAGCCGCCGTCCCCCGCTGCCGTCGCCTCGCGCGTGGCCGCCCGCGTCGCGCCCTCCGTCAGGTGAGCCAACCTCGCCACTCACGAACGAATGTGTCTAATGAGAGTGTAGGCGTTCACGGCCGGAGACAGTAGCTACTTGGCTAACTAGGATGACTAGAAACCGCCGTGGCCTAGGCACGGGTGCTAACGTTTCGATCGCCACTCTTGGGTCTTACTCCATTTTACATTTCGCCCTGAGGAAGGTCGCAGAATGGCGGTCGAAACGTTTGCATGAATGCCTAGGACATGACGTCTCCCAAACAGCCAAGTAGCTAACAGTTTCTAATGACAGTTTTAGACAGCCATTGGTTACTTTTAGGACATACATGGCGTGCTAAAAGACCCAATTTTAGTATTTGCACTAAAAGTGAGACGATGTTTAAATATTTAGATCAAACAGTATGACTATAACAAAGAGAACCATACTTTCGAAGCTGCTGATGCAATCAGACGAATCTCAGAGTAACAAAGAATACAATTAAGTGATATATGAATTAGAATAAATATAAAATTAATAAGTCCGTCTTAATAATTTTGTATGTCACAAGTACAAAAAACTTATTGTTTTCCTTGTAGAATTGCGCAACTCGACCTGCCGGCCTCATCTCGCAATCTTTACTAATCGTAAAATAAAATATCACTTCCACTAATCGTATCATCAGTAACTCTTAGCAGACTATAGTTTGCTTACAGCACAGAAATTTCTTGTCGACTTCTGTCAACGGTATACAGAAAATTGTGCTCAAAGTGAGCCAAAACGCTGAGATTCAAAGTATTGCCTAATAAAAACGTAATTATTTCAACAAAACGACGATAAATCAAAAAAGTTATGATTGAATAAATCACAATTTTTGAATTGACGAAAATGAAGTGTATATTACGACGAACCTATGTTGTGCGAGGTCCTGGGATCGTGCCCAATTTTAGATCGTCAGAATCTCAGTCAGCCAGACTATCACAACTGCTTTTTTTGAAAACGACTAACGACCACCCTTTTTTGTGGTGCGTTTGTAGTTTTGGAAATGCGCTCAAGGTTCTGTTAACATACAGTCGAATTGACATTCGAAATAGGAAATTACAACAAAACCATACTTTCTATGGAAATCTACACTTTTGAATCCGAAACAGTAATGGAATCATTTATTGTTAATATTATGAGGAAGATACTACTCTGATGGTTTCATTATTGCCTGGAATGACTTCCTCTGTGTATGTCTTAGACAATACTCTGGTACTTGATATAAGGTTAGCATCACCTAAAAACATGACTATTCTACCACTGTAGGTTATCTTAAAGATGAGATTCCATTTCTTCCGAGGTGTATCCGAGGAAAGAGTTCTATACCTGTTTGGATATATCTGTTTCTTCACCAGACCTATCATATTCGGATGTGATCTTGTCTATCCTTCTAATGCGTCTTACCAAAAAGCTCAACTTCTTCTTTTACTAAGTTTTCAAAAATTGTATAATGGTTTTGGAACTTAGAAAGATATTTCTAGATAAGATTCATTTTTTAAATTACCAATTTTAAGAATGTAGATCTCACCTCTTTGTTATCTTGCCGACACTCGTATGTTCGGGAACGTAACTAAAAATGATTTTAAGGGTCTAAATATTTGTACTTGTAAATAAACACTTAACAATACTGAAATGTTTACTCATACACTGTTCTAGACCCGTGGTACAAAGAACAGAGCCGGGCCGTTTGACTGTGTTATAATTTGAAGTCATTTTCATTTTTAAAACAATGATTTGCGTAGTCCTACTGAAAAAGGATCTAAGGGCAATCCCAGGGCGAAAGATTTAAGATTTAGTAAGGGTCCAATGTTTCCAGTAGTAACGGTCACCAGTGGAGGGGCGTGTGTAAAGGGGGTCGCTCGGACTGTAATGGAGAGAAGCGAACTTAAAATGTTTAAAAAATGCCCGGAATCTTCGCAAGATTGCTTCTATCGTCCAAATACACAACTACTTTGTAAAAGGGAACTTACACTGACAGTTCACCTTAGTAAATGACACTTAGAAATTTTTGGTTATAAAGAAAACGGTAACGAATATCCTGTAATTAAACAGGTAAAATACATTAATCATTTTCACCACAGTAAAATATTTCAATACACTTGTCACAAAAATATTCGAAGAAGTTAAATATTTTTACTTTGATAATTGAACCCATAATTTAACACTGTTCTACTTACGTTTTGTTGGTGGGATTATCTGCGGAAGTGAATATTGATGCTGTCGCAACTGAAGAATTATATCCTGCTCAAGAAGCCGTTTCGTTCTTGCATCATTTCCCATCGTTGTTCTGCCTGACGCTGGATGTTTTGTAATTTTTGAAGATATTCTAGTTGTTGGATAGATAGTGTATACTCTACCATTTCCGTGGTTGTTTTTTCACCTTCGTTGGGATTTTAACGTGTTTAGAACATTTTTAATTGGTTTCCATGAAACTAAACTATGATTCATGAACACTGCAATAGCGTGGAGGTCAGTAAACCAAGCGCGTTAATGACATTGTTGACCACTGGGTGATGTTCTGGCCAAGACGAGACCATAAACTTTGAATCACTAACTGATCGCACTTATTGTATGTTGTGTTTAACACTCTATACAAAACTAAGTGAGTATTCGTTGGTCGTTTCTCTGCTCTCGCCACTTAGCACTAGCGAAGTGACCTCTGCGTTGAGAACTGGAGTTGCTGAGCGCGATGTGAACGCTACCTCTTCTCTCGGGCGACTGTCGTCGTTATAGATAAATGGATTTTGGAGCTTCAGTGGTATAACGGTTACCGTATTGGGTTGTCATTTTCAAGTTCGCGAGTTCAAACTCCAGTGCAGTCACGTGCTTTTAAGAGCGGCCCCTGCGCTAAATTCAAAATCTCCTGTTTCGTCGCCCGAATAATACCTTCTTTCTCCGCTAGATGGTGAAAGGATAGTAGCGAAATTTGCGAGGTCGTGGAAGAACATGCCTTTTGGCCTGAGTCTTGCCAAGTAAAATAAGGCATCATTGAATTAAACTGAATATAAAAAAGGGAATAAATTTCGCCTAATCGATGATGCTTTGAATGACCCCGCGTGTCCTGTGCTGCCACAGGGACTCCGGCTGCTGGCCCTCGCTGTAACGCCCCCAGCGCCGCCAACGCCCGCGCCAACGCCCACGCCCTCGCCCTCAACCAAGAGCCACATTCCTCTCAAATTTTCTATTGTATTACCTTCTTATCTTAGTTTTCATAGAAAACTTGTTGATAATATACATCATACAAAATATTGCTTTGCTTTGATTTCTTAAAACAAACATTTTCCAGAGGAAACCAAAGTGTGAACTTTAACAATGTTTTAAAAAGGAGTAATTTCTCTTTTTCATTTTTATTTCGTTTCCTATAGTACATCCGTACTATTAATTCTTAATGTCGCTTTAAAAGAATTATTTTCTGAATCTTATCGTTCACACTTATCACGTTTGTCCTCTCCCGAAACGGTTTTTTCCACTTCTTTTTACAAAAGTCCTAAACAACTTTAATCCCTCTTCAAAATCTCTAATTACATACAAACAAATCATTAGATCAACATTTTTTACCAACAGACGTCAACAATTAAGTCAGTGTTTCTAAAGAAAGGAGCAAGTGTGTTAAAAAGAAACAGTTTCAAAGCTTCGCATAAATTTTACAAAGCCATATGCACTGCATTTATCCGATCCCTTCATCATCTAGTATTCCCTAGTAATCATCGTTCTCACGAGTAATGGAGAAAAATCAATAATTGACTGTCATTAAGCGAGATGTAAAACACCACATAGGTAGAAAAAATATTTTTTTAATGCTCCTGAATTGCATATGTTCTCGTGCTGTAATGTGAAGAGCAATAGATATGCCAATCAAAGAAGAAATATATTGCACTCATATTTCATTCATTCCTAGTGTCAGTAAATTCAATATGTGTACATATCAATGGACACCCAAAGCATTAGGGTATGGACCTTCCTTTGCAAGTCACCCATTTGCCCTGACATAACTGCCACACTGTTGCAAGTTTGAGCAATGAATTTGGTTTCTACATTACACTTTTTGTCAACATTTTTTACATGAAGTTACCTAACAGATGCTCTGTCAGCAGTTAGTTCATCAGGAAATCCAATAAACCTGTCCTTAACGTACCCTTTCCCCTTATGCATATACCTCTAAATTGTTGACAAGAGAGGTATATTTCTAATATTTAATGTTTCATCTACAATAATTTTAAAAAATATATGAGATTTCCGTTTCTTTTAAAATTGTTTCACTCTTAGCAATCACTAATAATAAGAAGTAGATAATATTATGTATCTGGATGTGAATTTTCGTTGTGACCGCGAAATGGAAGTTCATGTTTTGCTGGAATGCACGTAACATCAGATTAACACATCAAAACTTCTCAATTCGCTTCTGGTTATGTAATGTATTATTGACTTTAAATGTAACCTTTTATATCGTTCCTTTTCCACATATATGTAAGTCCACTATGTATTGAAGGTTTCTTTCTAATTGTTCATGGACTTAAGCCGATATTGTAAGGCTACTTATATTACAAAATCTAATTGACACTCAACCCTTTTCACTGGTCTCTTTTGAAAATATAAGGCATGGTCAACAAAAGAGTTTTGATAAACACCCACTTACACTGAGCCACTTCTAGAGGTACTAGACCACGGAAACGATCTGGTGTAAATTATGTGTTTTTTGTTCACTGTCAAATTTGTTAATCGCTAGCAGGAACGGCCTTAGACCTAAACGGTCTATAAAGTTTCTCTTTAAATTTCAGGGAACCAAACTGTTTTTGATTCTATGCAGGATATCTTCAATTTCTCCCATACCTAATATACACTATTATCACAAATAAAATGTCAGTAAAGACGTTCAATAACCAGGACGCAACGCACTTAAAAACACCGCCCCGTTTCACTCACGATACTAGTTCATACTGTGGTGAGGTAAGTCTAATGGCACCTCTCGCCGAGTACGGCTGGAAACCGCCAAACGGCCTTAGCACGCGACTATTACTTGTATTATGACTTGTAACGCGTGTTATCCCCATGCAAAAGAATACAAACCCACGGTCGACTGTGTCATCAAGAATGTGTTAAAAATTTTAAAATTTACTGCGGCGTTGTGGTTACTTGTAAGTCCAAAATTTTCATTTGCAAAGTTTCTCAAAAACTTGAAATTTTTCTGAGAAAATGATAGAAAATTGGCGCATTTCCAAAAACGGCCAAACTATAGTTTTCCAAGAACAGCTTCAATTTTTCCGATGAAAATACAGAACCATGTTTTACTCTTCTGAAATATTCTTGAAGTCACATTTCAGTTCTACTTCTAGGAATCCGAAAAATTGAACTTAAACTACTGGTGCTAAAATAGTACATACTTTCTCGCCCAGACTAATGATTACGTAATATTATTTTTACCGCAATTTATATCCGAATTATCACATCTCAGTCATCATTTTTTGTAAAACTCATAACAAATCTGGAATCACGCGCCGGCCAATAGATCGCCGGTTTGAGTCCCGCCTAGGGGCATAATTAAATTTGTGTATGATCTTTCAACTACCATCACCACCATGTCATTTCATCTAATCATTGTTATCCATAACGTTGAAACCAATAGTGGTCGCTAATGACCTAGGTTTCGAAAATTGGAAATGTGCAGTTTTGGAGATTCTTCCTACAATTACAATATCAAGTAATTCTTTCGTTAATGAAATCTGTTCTTTAAAGACAGATATTGGTGAAAAGTAATGTTCATTTTTTTCGAAAATATGAGCAGTTTTCGTGTAATTTTGCGCCAAATGCAATGTTTAATTAATTTTTTTATAAAAACGTTCCATTTCTCTTGAAATTATATCCTTGAATCAATCAAGAGATAGTAAACAATAGGGTGCTTGTCCTGTTTTTGGCGAACTACCCGTATTTTCGAAAATTGCAAAAATTGCGTGTTGGAAATAATGAGTGGACACAATTACATTTTTAAGCGTCGGCCCGAGTTCGAACCACATGGCACTTCTGTAGCGTAGTGGTATAGCTGACGGCGTGTTAACGCAGAGGATCTAAGTTCGAGTGTAATATGTGCGGAAAATAATTTCTGCTGGTTAATGCTTAAGCAGTAGATTAATGTTGCAAAATGCGTAGAAATAATGCGAGAAAGTGTGTGCTGCTGTAGCGTCTCTAGTTTTGATGCCTTTTTTAAAATATAGCAACGTTTTCTTAATAAATTATGGTATTAATGCGATTTGCATTACATCCTCTAGAATTTCGAAAATAGCAAGAGCGGTAGTTTTCAAGCCTAGGTGCAATAAGCAAATATTTCTTTCAATATTTAAGAAACATTTTTACGTACAACCGTTGTCCAACTAGACAACTTAGTTAACATCGGCCCAAAAATTAAAGTTTTCTATTCACGAAAGTAATTTAATTATACAATTTAATTATATTGCAAGTTTTTTCCCATTTTATTTTACAACTACATTATTAAAGACTAATTTTTGAATCTTAATGAAATTTATTTCTCAATACATGATATCTAAATAATTTCACGTGTATTTTTTAAAATTATTGGTAGATTTGGAGGATTTTGAGTTTTGTTTTAATATTTTGAGTGATGGTTTAATCGTTAGTAAGAGATATAAAGTGCAATATTATATTACAAAACCTTTACTAGTAGTACGAAAAACGTGCTTCATGTGGTTGTAGTCCCACTAAAGTTATTGATGTAGTTATTGTAAATTGATATCTTCACCTTTCTGCAATAATCTTAATGAAATTATTTGATGACATATCATGCAATATTATTTTTGATTTATCTATTGTCTTTTGTTTTTATACCACCTGGCATGGAATTTCAATATTTACTCCAATACGTTACCCTCACAACCATAACATTGACTATTTATGTCGTTTTTCCTTACCAACGTGAAGAAACCAATTCCGTGATCCAGATCCATAATGTACAAAAGCTTTAATCTTTATAACGAATATTTTATAAAACAAACGGTGTTGGTATTATTTGAAAGAAGCTACATTATGTATAAATGGCTCAGCAATTGGTTTTTATTTGCTCTTTCATATTTATTTAGGTAGGATTATTTGTGTGTAAATACTGATTATAACCTTATTTTAGTGTAGATAACTTTCATGTACCGTGTATTTCACGTCCCATGTGTTATAGAACTTGGATTTAAAATTGACAAAAACTACAGCGTTAATACGAAAATGTTGTAGAAGAAATGTAACAAATGGTAGGTCATATGATTAAAATATTCCAGCTTTCATGACGTGATACTTCACTACAAAATACTGTACAAGAGAACTTACGTTTTACATTTTCTCAGTAATAATGCATACGGTTTATTCTTGAAAACTTATTGGGTAAAAAACTTCCCAAACATTTTAAGTTATAGTTTTATTTTTAGGTACTTATATTTAGATAGTTGAAAATGAACGTTAAAACTGATAAGTCAGTTATGCCATACAATTAGTTTGATTCACGCGTCTTGGTTTAATTTTTGAATTATTATTAATATTTTTATTGTTGTTCCTATTATTTAAAATTATTGAATAGAAACCTGTGCAAAATATTATTATTGTATTACTTGAACGGAACCCAATATACAGAAATTGTAGAATTAAATTACTTTTATGAATATAAACCTTTCATTTTTGGGCTGATGATTATTAACTAGACTAGTTAAACATTGGTTGTATGTAAAAATAATTCTTAAATATTGAATATTTCCTTATTGCACCGTAGATTTGAAAGAGAAAATACATCAGATATAAATGAAAAGGTCAGAAGACAATCAAATACTTAAAATATGCTCAAGACTAATATTTCATTAACGGGAATGTTCCGTATTGAAATAAATCTTTCCGAAGAGAACCCGCAGTTTACAGTATTCAAATATCAACCATACGGAAATTTCTACAGGAATGCAAAAATTAACAAAAGCAGGTAAGATAATGTGTACAATATTTGAAAACCTTTTAACCAAGTAATATTTTAGTACAACGTTGGAATGAGTTATTAAGTAAATGCAATGGTTCTCTCAAAACTTTTGATTCGCTGCAGTCTCATTGCGACACACAAGAGTTGCAGAAGAAAAGCAAGACATATCTTGTATACAGTACCTAAGGACTTCATACTTTGATAATCTAGTCATACTAATTCAGTTTTCAACGACATAGGTACCCACAGAAAAATCTGCAACCCCACATTTACAGTTAATAACAAAAATGTCATAATTATTGAGAGAAAATTTTATTAGGCTAGCTTGTAATGCAATTACGTGATCTAAAAAATCTCAATGCTTGGTGTTCGTATATTCCTTTTAGAATTATTTTAGTAGCACACACACCCATTAGGGGTTACGGTATCAATGCATTTCACTACGGAGTTTGAAAGAGAGATGTTTATTGAATAGTATATGATCTCCTAAAGGAATTTCAATAAATTTTTTCCACAAAATAAAACATATTTTTAAAATATTTCTGAGACATTAACTATATCTGTGGCTCAGATAATGTAACTAAAACATATAGTTTCTGTTTGTATTTTAACAAAAACTTTCTTAAAACATTTCATTCTATTTTTATTTTTTTAAATAACGTTTTCCTGATAATGAATATTTAATTTTAAATCTACGCAGAAACGCTTTTAATTCTGACGTAATTACATTCTGTTTATTCACCGTGCTGATGTTCTTTTCTTTGTTATCAATAATGAATTTACCTATGAAAATATATGAATAAAATATATATGTTTTTACAGTGCTTGTTTTAGGAAAATATAAGTGAAATTTTACAATATTGAAAACTCGGGAGAGGAATTTTATGCTCTAAAAATCTTGAAATATGATTTTAAAAATATTCATTTATGTCCTAAAAATACTGAAATGTGCTCTTTAATATTTAAATAAATTAACAATATTACATTGCCTCTATAGACCGTACTTGTTAAAATTCAGGAGAAGCATGTTTGGAATGAAGAGACATGCAAACGTGATATAATCTACCTTACTACGCGGGAGAAATATTAAAATAAATAGTAACCGTGAAGTACATTATATGACTTGTATTTCTTATGCCTGGTTTAAAATAATATATCACGACTACATTTGTACAAGTATTTTATCATCTATAAAAAACAAAAAACAAAAACGCAAACTGTGAAAAGCTCTTTCGAATCAATGAACGCTCACAATAAGTAGATTTTATGAAAAGATTAACCATTTTTTTAGATTAGTCTCAATTTAAGGAAACATGCATAATATGCGCGTATAATTTTACGAATATGTACCAAGAGGAAAAATAGGTCAAATATCTACAAATATGCACTAACTCATTAATCTACTCGTACATAGCATCATAGTCTAATCAAATGTTAACGAAATTTACCTTAGATATACACTAAAGCAATGCACAAAAATATTCAAAAATCATAGAAATCCGCTCTTATTAATTCAGAATTATTCCTAATTAAAATAATATAATTCCTAATTATTCAGAACGCGATAAAAGAAAACATTTTGGTCCCTAAAACAACATACTAAAATCATGATGTTGCAGAAACTGTTCCGTTTTAGTGCCAGTGGAACAATGCAGAGCAAACTTTCTATGTTGATTATTAGCACAAAAATATGAATTTTTCTATTGCTGTAATTACGATACCATCCATTCATCTTCCAATAATTAAATTCGTAAACCAACCTAACCAAGCTACTGTTAGTTAAATAGTTGATAATTTCCATAATTATTTTTAATCCTAAAAGTTCTATTTGGATTTCATGGCTTAGTACGTCTTCTCAAGCACTATTCAAAGGCTGTGCCGTTGCCACATTTATACACATATATGTACATATTACACAAACATATACATGTCAAAAACGACGAACACATTTTTACTGCAATGCTGATTATTAATATTTACCCTTTTCTCACCATAGTTAACATGAAACTAAAATGGATATAACTAGGGCATGATTCACATTGAACTTCGAGTGCTTTTCAAGGAGAGGTTTTTTAAACACCTCTCTACATTCAATGATTGATTATTATTAATTAGTGATTCCGCGCGCGTCAACTGCCCATATTATGAAAGAAAAAAGTTAGAGCCGTTGTCGACAAAAATGTTTAAAAAGTTAAAATCTCCTATATTTCACGCAAAACTATTTGCAAATTATACTCATATTTTCGAAAAAATTGTAAATGACATATCTTGATCGGCATTTCGATGATCGGTATTTAAGGAAAAAAAATATTAATGAACGATATCTACCTTCAATATTTTAGTTGTAGCTAGACGCTGTAACAAAATTCAACTTTCGCAATTTTCGAAAAATTTGAGATATTAAAATGAAACCTGCTGCGTCATTCTGCTATCCAAACTCAAAGTTCAACCCTGTACAAGGAGGCGTTTTCAAGAAAATTTTGAAAATGTAGAAGAGGGTTGTCGTAAAATACTTTCAAAATTGAAAATATTCAAAAGACTCAAGAGGGCTACGAGTGTAATTGATCGAGAAATACCAATTACGGAGAAGATTGGCTGAACGATTTAGGCGCCACCTTTGACCATGCACGGAGGGACAGACATTGCCGTCAATGGATTTTTCGGTACCACGTACCCATGAACATAGAACCTGTCTGCCCAACGAGTTAGAAGTAATTTCTTACGTATGGAAACAAAATATTCCCACTTTTTCGACAACAGGGCTCAAGTGTTTTTGTACGAATTTTTCTTCCTATCAAAAATGCCCCATTTTTTGGCGCACCATTTCAACACTTTTTTTCCTTACGAAGTAAAAGTGAGAAAGTGGTACTTCAACAGTACACACACTCTCGCATTATTTCCAAATGTGCAACAATCCTATGGAGCGTTTTATAACATAGCGATGTGCGTTAAGAGTACCAAACAGTTTACCAATCAATGTATTGATGAAACTACGGGAGAAAAAAACCTTTGTCTTTACGTTGGCGATCCCTCGGAAATGCAGAGAATAAGGCTTTACTCGAGAAAGTCGTTGGTCGGTAGAAGTTGATGATTGATCATGACACTTGCCTGTGTCGACACAATATGCTGAGGATATTGTTGAAGTAGAACTAAACAGAAGCTTTATATTGCACATGCAAATGTGGTAACAAATACTATTTGGCGGTGTCTGGTTTATTTTATAAATATTATTATGTCACAGATAAATAATCGTGCTTCGATCCACTCTAAGATATGGTCGTTTCATTTAGTAGTGAACCAAGTATAATTGCACAAGTCACGGGGCTTCTCTCAGCGCTTTTATTCGCCATTCACGTTCGATGAATTTTCAACTCACATATAGAAACGAGTCGAATAGCCTGCAACCTTCTTTCGCGCTCAGTAACAAAAAAATATTTTTGCCAATTTTCTGACAATAATATAAAATTTCACAACCTACACTACGCTTAACGAAGTGAATCACTTACGTGGTGAACGCATAAAATTTTAAATATGCAGAATAATAGGGGATACTCTACTTTGAGCTCACCTGTAATTCAAATTCCACAGATCGATCGGAACTTGGGAATATTAGGGAAGAGATCTCGCAGCCCACCTTTGCCTGAGCTGATGAATTTGAGTCGTTATCTTAAGGTGATGCAGTAAACATTACACTGTCATGTCAAGTAAATCCTCCAGAGAATACTGATCTTTAGAAATTGATTCGGGAAATGCAACGTGCATTGAATGATATGATACAGAAAGTACAATATATTAAAATAGTAAACTCACGATTCCAAATGAAAATATTGTGATGTCCCACTTAAAGGTAAGCGACTTTTTCAACGTCCATGAACATCACGGTCCTGCACTTCAGTTTTCTTCGCTCGAGATGGAATTCTGTCGACAAGAGGTGCGGTTGTTTGTTTCCGAAAGTACTGAGAAATGTATGTAATATATGTAAGAACAAGCCAGACACACAATGTGTTTTTTCTATTTTTTCTCTGCCGTAAGAATAACCACATTTAATACCATGTGATTTGCGATATTGAGAAACATTTGCTGAGAAATTATATAATATAGTGTAGAGCGTTTCGAGTAGAGTAATTGTTTCGACTCAAATTCACCTACAATGTAATAGAACATTTGGTTTTGAAAGTAACACTGTTCAGGTATCCTTTCGCAACCACCCTGGCCTCGGCTCCCGACCGATTTATCTATGGTGAGGCATTCACATGAATTGCCGGTGTTCTTTACTAACAATTATTTCTTTAAAATATTTTTGAGGGAATTGTAAGTTATTAGGAGGTTCTCTTTTGGATTTACAAAATGACGGGGATTTGAAGTACTTATTTTGAAAATCAAAAGATTTAGGAATTTGATAAACATGATAAAGAATTTTAGACTGATTGTTGGTATCTAAATACAATTATAAACAAAATAAAATCACAAATAATCGTTTAAAACACACACAAACACATTTACACGTACTCAGTTACACTTCTAGCAGAAATAAAATTGCAAGCTCTGGTGTATATTCCACCCGACGTTTCTTTTGATTAATTTAGGCATTCCTTGCCATGGTTCTTCCTTACACACCCTGAAACATAATAGTTATTATAATAGAAATATAACAGTAAAAAGTGAAATACGAAAATAAATTACTAACGCGGATGCTCGACGGCGACCGTGGCGCTCACTCTCAAGAAGCACAAAAAGCGAGGGTGAGCTAGCAACGAATGCACAGGTGTTCACGACACTTCCAGATCGTTCTCCTAATACGTTTATACGAGGCTAGACGCAGTTTCATGGACATGTTGTTATTATGGATGTAAAAGAAAGAATTGAAACGAAAAGTGTGCGACAGTGTTCGACAAAACTCACTTAAGAAATACGCGTTTTTCAAGGCCGTACCGCGTAAGAGCAACTGAAATTACATGAGTATTTGTATAAATATTATGGACAAGCTATATGAATTCCACGAACGAACCGCAAGCATATTTGATATTCATTATTAGCACCTGAGTCGAATACAGGTTTGTTTCTGAGCATTAATGTGGGCGCCGTGGAGGACAGATGGATGAAATTCGACTCTTATCACTGAGGTCTTGCGTGTCTCAAAAAGAAGGGTGCCGGTGAGGATTCGTCACAGCAAATAAAGAATAGCGCTCGGAACTCTTATCTTCGAAACTGTAGTAGCGGGAGCAATTTTCCTTTTCTTTCTAAAATACAAGTCTCGATTACTACAGTTATTACTATTGACAGTTAAACATCTTTGAAAAACACTCATAACATAGAAATTATCGTTGCTTGTTTTATATCATCTTATCTCATTATCTTCATACATTAAGTAGTGAATATGGACTGTGTTTCTCTTCACCATTTCAGCATCACGAACGAGTGAACTATAAAGTGATATGCCTTTTAACCATAGCATGGTGCGATTCAGATATGTTGGTGCTGCTTGTGGTAGAGAGAAGATTTCTAGATCACTTTTAGAAATCCATCTTCTTTATTCAAAATGTCCGAATTCCTCAGAAATAATTTTAGAATAGTGTAGGTGCTGATTTCTTTGTAAATAAATTATTAAAATCTGTGTAATTTAAAAGTATTTGTGAATTTTCGAGATATTTGAAGATTTTTCAACATAAGATTCTCTTCGTTCAGCGATCTAAACTTTCAGCAGAAACAATTATTTATACACCTGTTAATTAATATTAAACATAATTCAAAGAAAGAATCGCTAGATTCAGAAATTCATGTTTGATGTGCACTGTGGTTATCTTAACTACGTGATGAAAACACTCTCATAGCAAAATATAATACACTATTGTCAACATATGGCTAGTAAGGTAGAAAATAATAAATTCAACTCCCCCTTAAAGTTGAAAGAAAACCAGGTCGTTTTCAATACGCGATCGAGGAAGAGTGTTAATACCATGTGGAATAAACTTAAGTGCGCAAGGGCTAGGTGTTTAGAGGGGTTCCAGGTAAATCGGTCCATGTGAAAAGTTCCATTAACACACAGTCCACACCATAATGTCCACAGCAAAATGTCTATAAAAGGAATGTCTTCATCAAAAACGTTCACTGATCAAGGTCTTCAAATCAAAATGTTATACTACAAGAAATGTATTGACCTCAGCAATAAATGACATTGATATTTTATTTTTAACATTCTTATTAAAAATAGAAAGCATATTTTCAGTGGCATATTTACAGTGGGCGTTTACCTGTAGACCAATTCATAAATATCTTATTACTGGGGACACTGCAAGCGGAAGTATGGCACTCAGGCATTGCCCAAATCCTCCTTCCCCCACTCTAACAGTCACTATAAGGTCTAATAGTTCACCTGTGGACCGATTGACTGAGAGCCGTTTAGAGGCTGTGTACAAGTTGTGTTGTTGCTCCGCAGGCAGCGCCTGCGCTCGCTGACGGGCGACTCGGGGCCGTACGTGTCCGGGGCCGGGAGCGGCAGCGGGGGCAGCCTGGCGTCGCGCCCCAGCCCCTCCGGCACGTGCTCGCGCACGCGCTCCCCCCCGCGCAGGTGCGCACGCGCACGCAGCTCGAGATACAGGGGCGCAAATCGCGTAGAACAAAGTGCATAGGCCCGTTCACAATGCAAACATAAACATAAGCATGGCGCTAACATAAACGTTAGGACTATGACCATAAGCAGACTCATTCACAATGCGAGCACAACAAGTAAAAGGTTAACTTAGAAGCTTGCAAGTTTCTGTGATAATGCTTAAGTAAGACATAAAAAATGGACCAATCACAGCACGTTAACTCAAAATCGAGTATCGAAATAGGATCGAAGTCGATAAAGGAATTAACGCCATGTACCCTGGGCCATGGACACAGTTGATATCTCGAAATCAATTCTCACATTCAATCAATAGTAAACTAGCCACTTGAGACTCTTATTTTGCTTATGTTTATGTTAGACATTGTGAATACTTCAGACTATCACTTATGTTAATGTTTACATCTACGCGTTATGCTGATGTTTATGTTTGCATTGTGAATGAGCTTATGGGTATACATGCGACAGCTGTCCCTTATCGGTAGGCAACACATCGTTCCTTACTGATTGGCAGGCCGCGTTCAAATAGTTCACCAACAGATTACCAAGTGCGCTGGCCAGAGGGTGAGCGGCGGGGTGGGCGTGGCAGGTGGCGGCTGGAGGGCGGGACGAAGCCAAGGAGTTTGTAGGAGTGAACCTTTGTGGCAATTCACAGTGTCGGCAAATAGCCTAGAACGAAGTGTATAAGTACACACGAGACAGGTGCCCCTGATCATTAGGCAATACATCATACACCGATGTTTGATGAGTCGCCTCACGCATTCAAGGAGGTGCTGCTACTAGACCCCTGCTACCCTGCTTCACAGAGGCGCTCAGAAGGGAAGAGGCAGCTGGTTCAACTTGCCCAAGGTTCCGTCTTCATTGGAGCCCCGATTTGTTTCATTTAATTAAAAAAATGAATAGATCTTTAATTTAATTTAACACTCCTCGTTATTTCTGACGCATAGATAAATGAATTCCATTTATGAATTGGGGGAGGAGAGTTTCTTGTTTAAAATGATGGGCTCCTATGGATCAACTGCACCTGGCGCCCCTGCGACTACTACACCACTGGACAGTGCGCGCAAACGCAAGCGCGTGGGCGTGGGCGTGGCAGGTGGCGGGCGGAGGGCGGCGCTCCGGCGGCGGAGGCGCTGCGCGCGTGTGGCTGCGCCGTTGAGTCGCTGCGCGCGGGCAACGCGTGGAAGGCGCCGCGGGCGCAGGCGCAGGGGCAGGGGCAGGCGCAGGCTGCGCGCCGGCGGCCGCGAGGAGACGCGTCCCCGCCGCGCGACGCAGACCAGCCGCCCAACGCAGGGCCCACTGCGCGACAGGTAGCGCCTTCTTCAGGTCTTTGGCGCTTAAACAGTTAGTGATGCACCAAGGGTGTTCCGTAAGGGTTATAATAGTCGAGCAGCGAAAAAAAGCACACTGGCGCTCTCGTATTTTCTTCTTTACTTACTTTTATTGATTTATATTTACTTGTTTACTCATTAACCAGATGTTAACTCGGTCTCTCTTTTTTACAAACCCCTGTAGGGGATCTTATTCTCAGTGTATTTTTTCCCGTTGTTATTAACCAGTAATAATATATACCATTTTTTTTGGAGTGGCATTGTTACTGCGCCGAAGAATTAAGCTGGAACACGAATACATACATAGTTATACGTCATTTTTCGGATATCGATATTTTCGCCAATGGGAACATTTATAAGGCAATACTTACAATGGCGATGAGATAAATCATAGAGTTACATTTAATAATTATTATATTTATTTTAGGTTTATTATAATCTCACAAACGAATAGTTTTACACATATTTTTTAAAATAGAAAAAATATAGTTTTTTGAAAATCTGTACCTCGCTTCTTAATTGGTTTCGAAAAAAATGCTTTATACAAATAGAAGTAGTACAGAAATACAAACAGGAGTATACAGTAGGAATGTTTATCTTCTTTATATTTGATTTGAATCATTTTATACAGCGCTTTAAGGTAAAGATATATTAATTAAAAAACAGATACAAGTAACAAAACGTTTTTTTTCGGGCCATCTGGAGTAAGCGCAGGGTTTGGGAGGTCGAAAACTTAGGGGTTTGAAATGTGTGGCTCTCTAGAGTCTACGTACATACAGCATTATCAAGAAGAAAGTTTTATGACCTTATCCCAGGTAATCCCTCTTTTTCAGTTCCTACTAACTGGAATAAAAGGCAAACATGTTTAAATTTATCTCTCTTTGTTCAATTGACA
Organism: Gryllus bimaculatus; assembly: GCA_017312745.1. Taxonomy (NCBI): domain Eukaryota; kingdom Metazoa; phylum Arthropoda; class Insecta; order Orthoptera; family Gryllidae; genus Gryllus; species Gryllus bimaculatus. Next base: position 6,965,572 of record BOPP01000044.1, read on the forward strand.
AGAATATCATAGGAGTTTTTTTTGTTATTTAAGGTTGCATCAACTACTAGATCATTAGAGACCACTATTGCGTGTAACGGTATGGTAACTAAGAGAATGACACGATATGATGATAGGGGCGTGAAATGACGAACACAATACAACCGTGCCCGAGGAAGACTCGAACCCGCGATCTTTGGAACGAGATCACTACGCCACTACTGCCTTAGTGAACTGCCGTCCGGACTGGCAGTGTCCGGTTTGTTCTTCAAAAATGCCCAATTGTGCTGGACACAACCCAACCCACCGGAATCAGTATTCACCACTTATCTAAAGTGAAACACTAAGTTATCCGTTAGGCGCCACGCTTGCGAATCTACCGTATGAAAATTCACCACATGGAAATTCACCATAAGAAAAGTCATCATATGGAAATTCACAAAAACACTAAACCTGGCATCGGGTCAGAAAGGGAAATTGAGAAAAACATATACGCCAATGACATTTTTCATCGCACGCTCAGAATAGGAACGTTATTCAAAGAGATTACATGGAGCCCGAATCATCGGTAGTTAGCCGAGATTTCGGTAAATAAAAAGAGAAGAGCCGGCCTGGACGGTAAAGTTCGCCAAGGTTGAAGGGCTGAAGTTGCCTCGGCTCGAAGGGTCGCGAGTTCGAATCCCGCCTCGGGCATGGATATTTGTGAGCGTTCGTGTCGTTCTTCCTATAGGTCCCCCTACAGTTAAAATCATCGCAGTGGTCACTATATGACCAAGTTGTTAAAAAGCGACCTATAAAAAGAGATAAAATGCGTTCGGGTCAAATTGTTGCGAGTCCAGTACTTAAAGGTTAAACTCTCCAGACATCCAGGGCTGTGTTGTTGCGCCACGCGTGGAGCGTGTTTGTCGTGTCGGCAGGTGGCGACGCCGCCGGCGGACGGCCACTTGCGGCGCGGGGCGTCGCCCGGGCGTCGTGGCGCGGCGGGCGGGCGGGAGCGCGGGCCGCCGGCGCAGGCGCAGGCCCAGGGGCAGGCCCAGGCCCAGAGCGGCCGGCAGGCCCAGACCGGCGCTCGCCGCGATGCTCGACGTCACGCGGCCGCCATCGAGTCCTCGGCCAGCTCCGCCCCCAAGTCCCACGGCCCCTGCCGCACGCGCGCACGCGACCGCGCGCGCCGCCTCGCGCTCAGAAGGTGCACCAGGGACATCTCTCGATTCAAATTGATTCCATTCCATTCCATTCCATTCCATTCAATTCAGTGATGTTTTATTTTACGGGGCGAGTCTCAGGTCATGAGGCCTACTCTTCCGTGTGACCATGCAAATTTCGCTACGCTCCTTTAACAAACTAGCTTTTGATTGATTAAATAATGATTCCGGGCACGTCAACTATTAAGGTGTAGTTCATGTTATTTCTCGGGGCGGTGGCGGTTGTTTTCCCCCGCTGGATCCGGCGAGATCTGGTGCCAACGGCGAGTGGGGGTATTCCCAACCAGGTATCTCCCACCAGCGAGGCACCGCCCCAGCCGGAACAAGCTCTAAGCTCCCAATCTGTGACCCGGCACGTGTAGTAGTATAGTGCATGTTAGTGTAAATGTGTAAAAAGAATCAGGAAATGTTAGGAGGAAGAAGTAGAAAAGATCACGATCAGTGGCCCGTTTGTTAGTGTACTGCTCCGGCATTCGCATTCGCAAAGCTACCGGCCGCTAGAATTCTACTTCAGAGCTGATAAGCAAGTATCGAAAATCTTGTCACCGTCGGAACTCGAACCTAGGACCTCCCGGTCTGACGGGCTGCAGTGACGTCCGTTGATGTCCTGAGCCACCTTTCCCGGTACTAACTATCGGAGAAAGAACTTATTACTTGGGTGACAAAACAGACCATTTGAATTTAGATTAGAGGATTCACTTTCGTCACCTCGCCCTCAGAAGTTGCCGAAGTAGACCGTCTCCCAAGGACCAACTTGCACCTGTATAAATCGGCAGTTTTCCCTGCAATCACATTCGCATCCACGATATGGGGCTTCATCAATCAAATCCATCCAAACTTTATAAAATAGTGTCCTCCGCAATGCTGTTCGCGCTCTTAAGGTGCGATGTCAGTCTTTTTCTTCTTTCTCTCACAAGAACCGAGCGACGACTGTTGATTGAAATAGTAGTGAATCCTGGCCCGTCAATTCAGGATTACATTAGTCACGTAAGCGTAGTGGACGTTTTGCTCGGGAGGTGGCGGTCATCTTTCCCTCACCGTCGGCCAGCGGGGTTTCCCCCAACCAGGTATCGTCCACCAGCGGGGCACCGCCCCAGCCGGTACAAGCTCTTAAGCTCCCGACTGGTCTCCCGACATGTGTGGTAGTGTAGTGCATGTAAGAGTAAATCTGTTACACAATACCCCGCGAAAGGGAACGGCAATGACAACTTGAAGGCGAGGACGGGAACGGGAACGGCAACGCGACGGAGAGGACGGAACAAGCCGAGGACGTGCGCTTCACTTTAAACGCCAACGGGAAGAGGAATAGAGCTATAAACTCTTACGCGAAAAATACGAGAACTTCAAATAGAGTTACCATGCACTTTTAATCTAAGCTGCTCTGTTCTCTTCTTTTTGCTGTGCCATTTAAGAATTAAAAAATGGGAAAACTGCAACAAACTTACGGAAAAAACTGCAATGCACTTTAACGATATATATATATATATATATATATATATATATATATATATATATATATATATA
>BOPP01000044.1:6970024-7031750 GCA_017312745.1 Gryllus bimaculatus
GGCGCCCGCGCCCAGGAAGAAGAAGAAGCCGGCGCCGGCGCCGACGCCGGCGGACGAGGAGCCACGCCCCCCCGCCGACGACGCCCCGCCCGCGCCGACGCCCGACGAGCCGCCCGGGGACGCAGCCGAGGAGGCGTTGCCCTGCAGGTCGGATTCGGTGCGCGAGCTCTTCGTGGCCACCGATCTGTACAGTTCCGGCTCGGACGCGGAGCTCCTCAGCGTGCTGTCCGACTCCCACCTGCCCAGCGGGGGCAAAATCGAGGCCCTGTCCCACAGCCTGGTGGAGATGGAGGAAGACGACGATACGTTCCACGACGTGGCCGACGAGCTGCTCGGAAGCCTGCACAGCGCGTCCGCTCCGATCGACATTCGGATGGCGCCGCGCTTGGAACTGGACGACTTGGAGTTGGCCGAAATCGACTCGGACGTGCTCTGCTCCTCCATGACGTACGGGACGTCTGTGGCTGGGAACGACACGATATCGGTAGTGATAAAGCACATCCGGCGACAAAACATAAAATCGTCTGGCGACGACATTGACGAAACCTCTAACATTACTGATGATATACTCACCAGTATGTGTAATAAAGACGTTGGTTCTCAAACTGACACTCCTCATTCCGATGAGTCTAGTAAAATGTTCTCAGCGAGCAATGTCGATGTACGAGTTTCTTCGCGAAGTGATGAAGAATATGAAAGCGTAAGTTGTAGCATGATCACGCCAGACACGTCTCTGATTGTTAATGAGGAAAAACAAGAAATTTCTCCTGTAAGCGATACGGGTGAAAAGGGCGATCCACCATTTTCAAGTGACATGTTGTTTTCAGACCAGTGCATATCGGCTTGGGAATCAGACTTCTCTGAACGCTCCGCTCAAGAGATTTCTGCAACGCCTTGCATACATCTTACTGAAGATATAAATGTGTCGAAGCATAATTTTCTAGAGAACCAAAGTATTTCATTATTTATGAGTTCCGTGTCCACAAATAACAAAGTGGAGATTTCAAGCAATTATGAAGTGGAAGTTCAACGCCCCTTGTATGTAAATGATTGTGAGAACTCAAAAACTGAGTCATCAACATGGCAAATATTCCCTAGCTCGTCTGTGCAGAATACAGTAAGCAACGAAGATAAACTTGAAATGAATCACGTGAACATATATTCTGAAAACACAGATCATATAATTTTTCGCGACCCTTCTACATCAGATCTTCAGAACCCTCAAGACGTCCCAAGAGTGCCAATCCCTCAATCTGTAGAACCATCAGAGTCGGAAGAGCCTCCAGAACTTGGAAACGATCTTTTTCTGGATGCGTCGTTTTCCGTGCAAGCAAAAGACGAAGAATCGCTTTCAACACTCGCCAGCGACGACGTTTGCAGCTCCAGCTCCGAAGAACCGGTGTCGTGCGTGTCATCCGACTTTTTCGAAAACGCACTTCTGCTGATCTCGCCTTCAACCACCGATCACGAAGAATCGACGTCCGCCATCGACTCTTCGTCCTTGCACGACAGCAAGTCCTCGCCGAGCGTGTCCAACTCCGGGCCGGTGCCTCGCTCCGCCCAAACCACCACGTGCTCGTTTTCCTTCCCCGAAGACACGCACCCGCCGTACCTCTCCTCGCACGACTTCGCCTGCACGTCGGGCGAGCGGCGCGGCGTGTTGGGCGGCTTGATGGCGTCGCAGAGATCCTCCACGTCCTCACCGCCCCGGTCGTGCGCCTCGGAGGAGGACGGCACCCTGCGGCGCAGCAGCAGCGGCGGCGACGCGCCCGGCGTCCGCCCCCACGCGCGCCCGCGCGCCGCCTCCTCCCACGTGCTGTGCGAGAGCCTGGACGACTCGTCGACCATCCCCATCTGCCTCACCGGGCGCGCCAACGTCCGTTTCTCCAGCTCCAAGTCCACGTCCAACGACTCGCAGACGTCGGTGTGCGTGTTCCTGACGTCGTCGCAGTCCAAGACGTCGTCGGAGGAGGACGCGGCGTCGGCGCTGGACACCGCGCACGACGTGTCGAGCAGCGAGTTCTTCGAGCAGGCGAGCGCCGAGCGGCTGGCGGCGGCGGCGCCCGACCGGACGTACTCGTCGCCGCAGCTGCACGACGAGGAGGTCTCGCCTCGGGGCTGGGCGTGCGGCAGGGCGTGCGGCAGCTGCAGCAGCAGCAGCGTCGTGCACTTGGTGGAGCGCGCTGCGCCGGGAGGCGGCCGACGCAGCGCCGCCGTGCTGTACCCGTCGCGGCTGCTCGTCTCGGACATGGAGCGCCAGCAGCGGATGGACGCGTGGCTGGCGCAGCAGGACGTGGCGTGTCTGGAGGCGGCGCTGCGCGGCGGGGGCGGCGGCGGCGAGTGGGCGATGGAGGCGGCGTGCCGGTACGCCAAGTTTCGCCTGAGAGCGGCGGGCGAGGGCGTCCCTTATTTCAGAGGTGAGTTTGAAAGAGCGAAATTTGCCTTGACAGGGTTTTCTTTCACAACATTTAGATATTCGTTATTCACTAAGTTTAACTGACGAAAATTTACAGAATTGAATCACATTTTGATACACTGAAAATAGGTATTAACTAGTAAATTTATGTATCCATGCGTAAAGAGAAAGATGTTCCCCCTTCAAGAATATTGCGCGCACGAGCGCGGAGAGAGATTTGGCGTAGAGTTTATGTAGAAAAGGAGGGCAGAAAGGGAAACTTGATGTATAATATTGGGAGAAATCAGGGGAGAAGTGCGACTTATCGATTAACGTTTAGAGAGACACGGAGTTGCCGCCGGCAACGCAACATCAACAAGCGTCGAAAGGATTCATCGAACGGATTCCTCGGACGGAGACATTCACAGTCTAAGAGGTGAGGTGTTTCCCTACGCAAGATATTGAAGTAAATGTGAAAGCCTGTGGATGACGGGACGGACGCGCAGGGGAATCACAGAGACTAGAATGACGCGAGACATTTTGGGGACTACACCAACAATTTCCGGGATTCATCTTGCACATGAGCAATTTCGACAAATCACACCGACTACACGAGAGAAGAGCCAAGTCTCGCGCGTGTCATCCGACTTTTTTGAAAACGCAACCGCCTTCAACCACCGATCACGAAGAATTGACATCTGCCATCGATTCTTCCTCCTTGCACGACAGCACGTCCTCGCCGAGTGTTTCCAACTCCAAGAGAAAGTGACTGACTATACGAAACACGAGACAAGATGGTGTTTGATAGACGAGTGCAGATAAACAGCGGAGAGTCTTGAGACAGAAGCTTCTTGTCTTCAAACCGTTTCTTGGAAGGGTCGGACCAGAGAGAGAGGGAAGCTTGGGGAGTGAGGCGCGCTGGCCGAGTAAGAGGGAAACTCTGAAAATGTTCGAAGGAAGTCAGACGCGAGACGAGTAAAGCTCCAGAAGATATATACTCTTGGGATCTCGCGGCAGTGCGTGATACCGCGAGTCGATCCGAGAACAGACTTGCCGAAAATGATAGTGCGTAAGTGCCGAACTTAGAGCGGACTGAGACAGCGACGAGAGCGAACGCAATTGGGAGCAGAGCGCGCCGTTCAGGCGAGCGACGATCAGCGAGAAAGGAGCTTCGTAGCTATCAGACTTGTCCTGTCTTCGTTCGGCGGCGCTTCCAGACCCGACGCCTCGCAACAACTCTAGAGCCCATGTGAACCGTCTACGTCCGCGCGCTCTGCGGGCGCCGCGCCGCTGGGGTGAACACATGTGCTCCTACGACGCCTCATGATATCACTTCAAAGATATGTAAGACACCTTACATTTCAAGCCAAGTTTCACACTCCACGCCACTTCATTCCTAGCCAAGCAATGCTGAAATAAAACCCGTTCCGATTTGAGCTTGTCTCGAGCGTGCTATTGCCACTGCTGACGGCGAACTCTCAGGGCCCATATACAGGTGAATCGCCTCAGAGTGACGCGCAACAGGTCAGCGGTTCCAGACGACGCCCGACCGAACCCAGTCAAGGCGCCCGCACAAACCCAGCGAAGTCGATGGCCGCAATATACACACTACAAATATATTAAATAAATATACAGTTTTGGCATAATCTCTGCATGAAATTAATGCAATTTATAAACAAAAACATTTTCTCAAAAACTGCTCCAAATTTATTCTTCAAACTTTTCGTATCGATAATGATAATTGCATTGTTTAAGGTGACATAGAAGCCATTTTGCTGTATTATTTTGCTATTTTCAAAAATTACACAAACGTAATTTTATTCAAACATCTCTCACGCCGTTAATATTTACATACGAGCAATTTGTATATATTAAAACATTTTTTAGTGTAAATGCTTTAAATGATTTTAAATGAAGTTTTTCGAAAACTCGAAAGATACCTGTGAAAAGGAGCTTCAAATTTCGAATTTGTAGTAACGCTTAAACGTCATTTTCTTAAAAAATGGCTTCAAATTTATCAATGAATATTCCCATATAGGACATACTCTTATTTAATTTTCTAAAAGTAACATTTCGAACCTATCATTAGGAAACCGAAAATAAGAAAACTTAAAAAATTGTATTTAGAGTGGTGATAGATAGCAACTCCCAAAAGGATTGGGTAAAGCGGAAAGTATGTCCCACACTAAGGAAATTAGAATATTTTACTACGAGGAAGTCTGTGCTATTATAACACCACTAGTTTTCTGTAATTTGTTTCCAAAGACAAAACAAGGGATACTTAACAGAATGACGTAAGTCTTATTTTCGTTTAACTCCCAGAATTTTCTTAACTACTTGCTGGAAATAATGGGACAATTAGATTTCTACGTGTCAGTCAGTTCAAGTGAGAATGTCAGAGTGAATATGTGGTGTAGCGATAGAGCGCACGGCGAGTTAATTCTATGGATCCGAGTTCTATTATCGGCGTGGAAAAAAATATTGTGTTGGTTGAAAACACTTTTCAGATTCATATAGTAGTATAAAACTACGGAGCCGTTACAACTAATTCACAAAAGTATGTGTAGTGTCACAAATCTTTGGAGCATGAACCGACTTGGAGGAAAGCTCAAGAAAGATTGCATGAGCTTGCTTACTTAACACGCCACGACCATAATAAACTAAAGGTGGTAAAAAATTACTTTTTCTCGCCCGTATTTTCTCCCAAAAATATGCGGAACGTTATTCATAATCTTATTCCAAAATTTCGAAAAATTGTACATAATCTTATTCCAAAATCTATCTGTAAGGAACGCATTTCAATACGCAAGCAAAATGAATTGACGTTGGCTCATGGGAGCGCGTGGGCGAGTTGCTGTGCGAAGGGGCGCTGGCATCGCGCTCTGCTGTGCACTTGGATGCGTGGGTGGCAGTGGCGGGGCGCGGTCTGAAGCACCCTCTTTAAAATAATCCGTGCTCTTTAGTAAATAGTGATTACCTTTGACCCTTAAAAGCGCTATGCGTTTGTAATATTTATTTCACGTTTTCCAGGGAGGTCTACAAGCATGATAACTTGGAAAAAGCAATTCACAACCGTTTCATTGACGTAATGATGATCATTGTTATTATTTTAGTTTATTCCATTTCTACGACAACTTATCTCATTTATTATTGTGTAACAATTGCTTTGATTTGAAGCAGAGATAGAAAGTCGTTTCTCGAGTTACTGCGTCTCGACTTCGGTCCAAGTTGCGTCAGACTGCGAAGAGAGATACAGTTCTTAGATATAAACATTTACTTCTAAAAGTCAAGGATAAACGATATTTGTAAAATTTTAAAATAAATTTCCTTTTTGATAGAAACAATAGTAGAAAGAATTGCCAAAATTGATAAGGTGCCTAAAATTTGTGTTTCGGCGCGCCAACCCGCCTCTCGTGCGAGATTCCGTGATGGCACAAACGCAGTGCGTAAACGCGGAAGAACACACTAAGAGCGAAAGGAAGAGGCATTACTGCTCCAACGACTCGCTGGATTTCGATGCTGTTTCTCCCAAGCGCCTTTTCACAGGTTTTTAAACTTTTTAAAATGTAAACTGCCGTTATGTTTGCTAAAACTCATTTCTTTACTTTCCGAAGAAAAAATCGCGATATTTGATATAAAAGCCCTGAATAATGAAAACGTATTTTTATATAATATTCGCAATAATGAGTTTTAGGGGAATACGGAGGGGAGATATTAATTTAAGATTGTATCATCAAAAATGTGTTATTTTGATTGACCTCTCTGCATTTTCGAAAATTGCATGTTGGAAATAATGGTACAGACAATTAGATTAATAAGCGTCGCCCTAAGTGAGTACGGAATTGTCACTGCATGGTGCAGAGCGCACGACTATAATACAGAGGACCTGAGCTCGAGTCTCGGCAAGGAAAAAATTTATTGCTCTTTGGAAAGACTTGCCATTTCATGTAGAGAATAATATTGTGGAACCGCGCTTTGTGTTGAATGTTTCTTGTTTATGCACAAACATATATTTATGTGCATGCATCTCTATGACGTCTTTCTGGACTATTAGTTTTTATAACTTTATTAAACAGTAAAATTTCTACACAATCTACACACTATATATAATGAGAGAACGTATGAGCTGTTCTGAACAACTAGTTTCTGTATTTTGTCTTATTCCTCCTCTTTGTTTAGATAAGGAGTTACTTCATCATAAATTACTTTTGTTATCAAAACATATCTGAACCCTTACTGAAGGTTTCGTCTTTCAACGTTTATTGCACGTTTACTAAAAGCTGCAAACTGTCGCCATGCGTAATCCCTTCTTGGACACTCCGGCGGTTTTATTAGAGCCAGGCCTTTCCATTATCATGTTACAATCTTATTTTAGTATGTGTGGATTTAAAATACCGTTGAACACTCGCAGCAGCATAGTCAACTTCCAGCTAGTTCTTCAAAAATAGGGCGTGGCCATCCGAGTCTGCCGTATAGAACTGCAAGTCCGTAAATTGTTTAAAATACATTTGACCATGTCATTCCTTAAAAATAAAATTATTTTTACACAGACATACATAAAAAGATTGAAATTATTATTGTTCAGTAAAATGTCGAACCCGGAACCTGTACAAGCCACAAACCTGTCAGACAAGTTTTCCACCAAGTGGAACGAAACGAAAAGTGGACGGAAACGAAACGATTTCTCAGAAATTCATTCTTCATGTCCTACAGGAAAATATACCTTTATAAAACGGAATTCCTATGAATTTACAGTAATTGGCAGAGACGCGAAATAGTGTTTTGTTAATGAAATAGTTGCATCTGCAAATTCTCTGTTCCTTTGCGATTTAGTCGAGGCAGACGCACAGCGAAGGAGAGGGGCTTCGGCTGTCAGGTTAGGGTCGCTGGTCTCTCAAGGCGTAGGCCCTAAGGGAATCCGCTCCCGACCGTCTCTCTGAGCGTGGGAAGGTGCACGGGCGTGGCGAGCGTGGAAGGTGAACGCGCCTCCCTGCCCCGCATTGGCATGAAAGGATCGTAACCCCTCGGCCGTAGACGCATTGCTCAAGACCGTTCAAACGTATCGGAAAGACATTGTACTCTGGGCTGTGATGCATAATTCGTCAAAAGAGTTAGTAAGCAATCGGACTGCAACCATTAGGCGGTGAGTTTGTGTATATTTTTATTTGTTATATATATTTTTGTTTGTTATATATTTTCAGAACCAATTTAACAATTATTTTAAAAAAACTCCAACCTTCTCCCTCTTCCTCCTCCCAAGAAGTTGTTCAACTTATAGACGCAAGTGAAATCTCTGATGCTGTCAATCAAGAAAATTTAATATTCATTCATTGAGATTTCTTCTATAACTACGATAATGTTAAAGTATTTTCATAATTACATTGACGTCTAGAAATTTACTAGTTTCAGGACGGAAACATCAATAACCCAAAGTGTCATAAAACGAGCAACCCTGCCTAAAAGGAAACCTCCCTAACCTGTATTTTTTTGTCCAGATCAGTTCCGTCTTCGACCGCTTTTACTGTATGATTTTCCTTACATTAGGCAATTGGAACGCAATGGATGGTGGGCGTGGCTGTGCGTTGGCAGGCTGCGCGCCGGGCGACGCGCCCGCCGGGCGGCCGCTCGCGGTGGCGTCGGCGCCGCCCCACCGCCCCTCCCCGTCCCGCGCGGCCCTGGCGCCGGCGGAGGCGCGCTGCGACGCCGGCGGCGCCGAGGAGGTGATGATCGTCGTGTGCTGCAGCGACTCCTCCTGCACCGACGCGAACGCGGGAGAGCTCGCTCCGCTCTCGGTGAGAAACGGCACGCGCTTGCTGTTGAGGATTTCCGCTTTGTACACGAACACATCAACACACTATCTTGCCTCCACCCCTATGACGTCTTCCTGGAATATTGTTTGTAACTTTCTCAAATACTAAAATTTCTACACAAACAATTCAACACATTGTCGTGCCTGCACCTCTACGACTTCTTCCTTGAATAATGGTGTATGACTTTCTCAAATACTTAAATTTTGCGAGTAGTCGTACAGCATATTATAGGCTTTCTCGGATTATTTGTAATAGATAAAATTATAATAGTTCTTTCCCAACGAGCCGTGGCGCCGGCGCCGGCTTTGCTGTGCAGTGCGTGCGCTGCGCTGGCAAAGGGTGGGGGTTGCCCAAGGGGGAGGTGAGCCGTCTGCGCAGCCACTGGTACACGCCCGACCTCGTCAGCGACCTGCCCGAGGGCTGCCCGGCCGCGCTCAACGGCGCGGGACTGCGCCAACCCCGCCGCTGCGGAGACTGCAGATGCGAGGTGCGAATCAGCTCCGGCCTTTCTCGCCACAGTTATTGAGTTTATCCCTTATTTTATTTATTTATTTACGAAAACAGTTAAAAACTGTGTGTGTGACGTGCTATGGGGAGAAGTTAATTTGAAGTTACATTTATGTCCAGTAGCAAAACAAGGGGCAATCTCAGCATTTGCTCAGGGAAACTGGACGAAAACCTGATCGAGATGGGGGTCATTGACCCGGAAGTTGAAGTACAAATACTTGTTACAGGTACTTTACAATTATACAATCAAATGGATATATAATACATTAAATGTCATTGTTAAACTTAATATTACTTTCCTTTTGGATGCTCGGTATAGTCTCTAATTGTATAGAAACAGTTGTGCCCTTACCGTATCAACGTTCACGAATTGACTCTTCCGATGCGGGACTGCTGAACGGAAGACTAGATCGAGAGGCGGGAACGAGGGCTTTGTGTTTCGTGCTTCAAATGAGAATGACGCGACTTTATTAAAGTATTTTGTCGTAAAATATATTCGAAATTATGAGTGGGACATTCCTTGGACTTTTTTGTTATGGCTTAGAATGAAGGTCGGAGCGCTGAATTCTGCCCTTTGTTCTTGATTTAGACTTATTCTGTAACTCTACACTTAACAGAAAAAATCTGGACCAAATAATTCTATTTTTTGTAGAGAGATTATCACCGATATTAGTAGTAATTTAATTTATTTTATTATGCTCATTACCTGTTGTTTTGGCGGCTTAATGGTCGTAAAGTTTCGACTATCTCCTATTTTAGTTTTTGTCTCTTAACTCATCGCGGCAGTCGGTGAACTGGACTAAGGTTGTTTGGTTAACAAAACTCTGCTGAACATTCTATCTCAGCTTTCGTCCCTTCATGCGAGTCTTAATATAAGAGAAAGTGTACACGTAAGCTGCACAGTCACTGCCCTGAGGAAGCAGGCGCAACGTCGGCCTCCCAGCCAACGACGCGGCGCCTCCCGGATAGTCGAGAATTTATAAGAGAAAGTGATATGGCAGCATGAAGTCGTGATAGAGCGGGGGCGAAGAAGATCGAGTAGAAAGCACATGCAAGGTCACATAGATCAATAATGCACAGCAGTGCAGCATGAAACGAAGCTGAAGGACTTTTTTGAAATTTGTAAGAAGATCAAGTTTTCTCACTAGCATAGTAAATAATAAAACTAATATTTTATAACAAGTACAATGAGAAAGAAAGTAAGGTCTTGTGTCAAATTCAAATTATTTTAAGAGTAAGCGAATGATAATTTCGATCGATGTGAATGAGCATTTCATTTTTCAGGAAACATATGGCCTTATTAAAGACGGTACATTTTCCAGAAATTATTTCATTTATTAAAACATTTTCATATTCTTAACAGCGCAACGTTTCGACGCTCACAATTTGCTTCCTCAGGCAAAAATTAATAATTATATTCAATATAATACCTTATGTTACAACAACTTTTAAAAACGATAACCCACTACAATAAAACGTTTTTGAACTCACCTTAATGTGTGATAGATACATTCACCAGAAGCATTTTTCTGACCGGCCCCAAAGCTGACTACTCTCCACCACTTGCAGCTCTCGCGGGCAGTCGGCTGACTCGTAACTGCAGAATGCCTACGGGAGCAGATATGTTGTAGGGTAACCATTATGTTTAAATACCAGTTGCAAACGTCGCATATAGATTACAATTTTTCGGTATCTTCTCACCTTATATTTACCCATTTCTCATTCAGACATCTATTCAAAACTTTCATTTTATGGATATTTGTGATTTTGTGTCTCCTCTGTGGAGAATTTCCCGATGATGAAGTGTGCGACCCTGTGGGTGCGTCTGCGCAGACGTGGCGGCGCGCGCAGGTGCTGCTGCGTCGGCCCGAGTCCGCGCCGGGGCCGGGGTCGGGCCAATGCTGCCAGTGCGCGGGCGAGGACATCGACGCCAGAGCGGGCAGCGGCGGCGGCGGCGAGCGCATCGTGTGCGCGCCCGTCAAGGACCGCATCCAGATCTTCAACAGCGTCGCCGCCGCCCCGCGCTCGCGGCCCGTCAGCGCGCAGCGCAGCGTCGAACTCGGTACGCGGACGCTTTCTTCTTACTCATCCACGCCATCATTTTTGGTTATTTCGTGAGAAAATAGTTTAAAACATGTGACGTACTATGGGGAGAACTGCACAAAGTTCTTGAACTCTGGGATCGCTGTCCTAACTCATATAGCTTCCTCAGTGTTCCAGGGCTTTGTATATATATATATATATATATATATATATATATATATATATATATATATATGTCAGTTGAAGCACAGCCCTGGAACACTGAGGAAGGAAATCGTCTGCGTATGTGTTTATGTAGCCGGAGGCAAAATGTTGTAGAGCTGGGCCCCAGCACGACGCGCGTCAAGGAGCGCATCCTGGCTTTCAACGCGGGGGTGCTGCCCGCGCCGGACGCTTCCGCCGCCCCCGCCCCCACTCCCGCCGCCCACTGCCAGCCCCCGCAACCCGGGCCACTCCGCGGCCAGGCGCACCCGGAGGTGAACAACGCATCGGAAGGAGTTTCAGGAATAAAAATTGTAATATTTTCTATTTGGGCAGACTTTTATTTCCATGTACTCGGGTTTTGAGATTTCTTGTGGGTGTAGGAATTCTCACTGTCCAAATCTGTTTCAAAATAGAACACATACACTATCCCTGAAAATGTTTTGAAGATATAGGTGTGTTACCCAAGTGTCATCGTTGTCAGTAACATTGCATTTATTGATCATTGATTTGACTAATTAATTCAGTCGCGTCAACTACTAAGGTCATTAGTCCTATAAGTTAAGTAAATGATTTTATCACTGGAGGGGCAATATACGGCGCCGACCTACCGTCGGTTAGCGAGGTTATCTTTAATCAAGTATCTGCCCACCAACGTATGGAAACCGAATGTGCCTCTTCTACACGTTATTCCCCGACCATCACCATCACCACCCATATGATTTATCACTCGCTTCTCTAAGTTTTTTAAAATTATTTTATACTTATTTTTCTTTCAAAAATACACAGTTCAATTACACTTTTTATATGCAGTTGGTTACTAGTATTCTTATTTCATCTTAAAACTAATTCTAACTACACCGCGGGGTAGGTAACTACAATCTGTATATACTGGTAACAATTGTTCACGAATATGTTTAGGAAGGCATCACATGGGTATAGGCAGTTAATTCGTGTTGAATGATGGTATGATGAAGCGAGGTTATGAGGTTATAATGGGTTGCGAGTGGAATTGAGTTGTGTGAGTAAATTTATTGGAGAGGTGGGCTATGGGTGTTATATTCAGTTATTTGTTTAATTGGGAATAAATCATTGAGCGTGAGTTGATAACTGGAGAAATCTCTTTTGTAGTATTTTTAATTCATTTTCTGTTTCAGCTGATGCATTTGTCCAAACGGGGCATGCATATAACATTAAGTATCTGATTATCGAATCGTACAAAGAGATGGCATGTTATATAATGTGATGGCATGTTATAATGTGAACTGCTGGTGACCTGTGTGTAGGTGGCGTCGAGAGCTGCAGCGGCAGCGGAGGGCACTGCCCTAGAGCCTGGGCCGCCGCCGCCGCCACCGGACGCGCCCCGCGTCAGCCCCGCCGACTCCGCCACGTCCCTCAGCTCTTCGGAATCGTCTCGCGAAGGTGCGCTATCGCAAGCCAAGGTTCACTACAACAACATTCAAAGCGTACCGATAGCCTCAAAATCTGTCTAAACCGGAACTTGTACAAGCCGAAAACCTGTCTTTAACGGAAATTTCTTCGCCCCGTCGAGTTGAATAGCATTTTACACGGAACCTGTCCAACGCGGGAACGGAATAGTTCTCTGGGGTGTGACGCATTGTGCGTTAAATCAGCGAGCAGTCCGACTATAGGCACTAGGTAATAAGGTGGGGAGTATTTTTACAAGTTTCACAACTAGTTTAACAATGGTTGAAAAAAAATGAAAGCTAACCTAAGATCAAATATTAATGTACCATCCTACCTTAGATCAAATGTTAATGCATTTTAATAATTATAATAAAATTATGTAATTTACTAGTTTCAGGACGGAAATATCAAAATCACTAGTGCCATAAAACTAGTGATTTTGTGATTTACTAGTGATAGTTCTAGTGATTTTGGTCTACCTTGCATAAAACGGAAACCTCCTTAAATCGTTTTTTTGCCCGATCGATTAGAAAGATTTTACTGTACTATTGAATATATGATTGTTTAATCGTACATGCTTACGGATTCTCAAACGTCTGCCTTATAGAACGGAATTCTTAGATTGAATGAAAATTGAAAATAAAATAAAATAAAAACTAACCATAAAACAGCACCATCATAAGACTGCACCGCTTTCACCTACTTTGAATTGAAATATGTGCCTGTCATTTCACTATACTGCCCTTTTACTTTCTTGCCTTCACTTCGTCATAGAAAGTATTGTAATTGTGCTTCGGAAAACGGCGAATTTTCTACAGAAAAACTCATATTACCGGGCTCTGAGAAAGCTGAACACAAATGGGAATAAATCTTGTTCCTAAATAATTACTTCCTCTAGCACTTGTGTAGTCAGAATCCATGTATTGTGTTAATGACCTAAAATCTTGTTTCAAGTTTTTAATTAAACTTTGACTTGAGATAGCGTAAAAGATGCTCAAAAAAATGACGTAGGTCTTATTTTCCTTGAATTCCCTGCATTTTTGAAAACTGCCAAATTTATAAATAATGCAAGGAAGTATTAATTGCTAACATCAGTTTCTTAAAACTTTTGGTATAGATACAGTATAATGTACTCAATCACATGATATAAGCTCCATTTTTATTTAAGTTTTTGATTACACATATGTAATTTTTTTAAACATTATTTTTTTTCTAAACGTTAAAATTTATTTGCATTACAGGTGTATTTTATACTTAAATGCGTTTGCAAACCCAAACACTTCAAATGATCATTGATGAAGTTATTAGTAATCTGAAAAACGTTGGATGAAAATTTAATGAGCCCAAAATGACACTTATTCAGAAAGTCTCAGAGCAGATTTTCTGAAAACTCCACCGGGAGAGGTGGCTCAGAACATCAACCGATGTTACTGCAGTGCCACTGAACAGGAGGTCCTAGTGATACAAGCCCTAAAAGAAGAAAAAAAATCATTTTCTGGAACCAGTTACAAACCGCGATACGCACGTGGCCAATAGCTATACGAATAACCGATCTCGCGCTTCTGACCTCAAATACACTTTGGCTAGCTAGCTGTCTCCCTTGCTTGTTTAGGGTGCGCGCTGGCCCTAGTGGCAGACGACGCGAGCGAGTCGTCGGTCGACAAGGCAGCTCTGGTGGCGCACGACGCCGGGCGCCGCTGCGCCGTCAGCATGGCTCTGGCGGCGGTGGCAGCCGCCTCGCTCTGGTACGCCTACAATTAGCCCACGCAACACGAGCTCTTTTCTGCCTCGAACTTTATATTTTTATATTATTTTGTATTTGTTTTGTTTTATAATAAAATGAATCATTTCTGAGGATGTCATCACTGGCCTTATTGAACGTCTGCGTAACCCCTCGGTTATCAGCTGACGCTCCCCGCTATAAGACATTTCCACTATATACATCATGGTGTGGTAAGCCAGAATCCCCGGTTTTATATGAACAGAAAAGACTGCATCAAGACATTATGAATACCACGTAAATTAATGTACTTATAGAATGTTTATAGTCAGAGAGTACACGTTGTCAGAGCAACCGGTGAACAAGAAATTTTATTCCTTGCTCTCTTATTCCATGCTCCATAACGCTCTTCACTTTGTAATAAAGTACGTAGGGTCCCATGGTAGTATAAAGAGAGTGTATGGAGGAGGCAGTAAAAGTTGTGACTTTGTAGAAATGTTAAAATAATCACTCTCTATCTCTCTCCTCTCTTCCTTTGCGGTTTATGTTTTCTAAATAACTTAAATACTCCGAGGACATTTGAAATTAGATTAGATTAGATAATTAATTTTTGAAATTAGATAAGATTACGGTAAGAGGGACGTCAGCACAAACCTATTTTATCAAGACAGAAGATTTGGGGTTCATCCGAGAAACAGGCGTTGCGAGCAAAGATATGTGTAAGCCCGTGAAGAGACCCTTCGTGATCGTACGGAATCACAATTATGAGCTGATTGATTGATCAAATGATTGAAGAGCTCATTTATTGAGTAGCAATTTTGTAAATATCCAGACAGTCCAGACAGTCATTGACAATGAGAATGTTATTATTTGAAAAAGTAAAAAAAGCTGATAATTTGTAGCTAGTTGTTGTCAATTCAAATATCCAGTTTCAATCAACAGAACTTCCAGGAATGGTAATTCTGTATAGAATTGCACATCCTCATACGACAGGTAAGAAGGTAGCATGTTGTACGTTGAAATCCAAAGCAAACACTGAAATAGAATGAAGATAACATTTCATTACCGGACAAGTTTATGAGCATAGCAGGACAAATAAATGATGACAAATTTCTCGATCAATATGATGTAAATTCCCATTACGTGCCCAAACAGAAAAGTAATCATATTAATAAAAGTAGAGATACTAATTCTTTCGCGATAGTGCACAAATTAGTAAGAAAGATTTATTAGTTTTATTTATTATATATCAATATGGGCATTTCACAAATAGCTTGCTCAACGGGGGGCAACAAAAGTAAATTTGTCAGAAGGTTTAAGCATTTCACAATAGGTAGCCTTGATTCGAACTTCAACTCCGCATCGCCGCAATAGATTGTTCGCCTCTGAACAATAATAGAGACTAAATTATTTGTAGATTGATTTCTAAGTGTACGATCTCCAAACTTGAGGGACTTTCACACCCTAGAAATTTGAAAATATTTAGTAAAATTTTGGATTTACATCACAAGAACGCTCTGGAATATTATCACAGTTTTGTCAAAAATAGCTTTAATTTCTCTCTCTAAATTTCTCGTACGATTAGAGTGAAAAACACCCTTATGAACGGCGAAAAGGGTGGATAGCGCCAAGGAAGTGTGTCTACAAGAGGGGTATCTGCTACATGACGGGCGAACGCTGGCCAAGCTGCATCGACGATCAACTTTGGAAGAGAGGCATGAAATGATTTCTTTCAAAGATTCACAATAACTTTTTTAAATGTACATTTTCTCATCCAGCGAGGCAAGTTCTTTATAAGAATTCATAGAGCTGCAACTCAGCACTAAGAAATACAAACAGTAAACCGAGGATACTCCCACTGAAGACCTCAAAAATTAATAGTTATTTTATGCAATGAACATAGGAGAATAGGGGTTTAGGTTACAATTACAGGAAGAAAAAAGGAACAGAAAGTAAATTTGGAAAATTATGCGTTTCTCTTTGGGACTGATTAAATTGATCTTTTGGGAATCTAGATTTGATTCTTCAGCGTTGGTTATAGCTTTATCCTAGGTTGAATGTTGACGGTACGATAAGGAAAGAAAGAATTTATTTGATTGGTATCTGATATAATAATCAATTATATTTGATTGGTATCAGATATAATTATTTAATTTGACTGAGAAAAAGCAATTTGGGATGAAACTGAATATTTTATTGAATAAATTGTCGAGACTCGAATTGGATTTCGATTTAGAGGCAGAGCCTATTTGAATTATATATAGAAGTGGGGCCTATTGGAATTAGATAAAGCCACAGAGTCTATTTGAATTATATAAAGCCACAGGGCAAATTGGAATTAGATATATCCGAAGGGCCTATTGGAATTAGATATAGTCGCAGGACCTATTGGAATTACTCGTAGATATAGCCGTATGGCCTATTTGAATTATGTATAGTCTCAGGGCATATTGGAATTAGATAAGTCGTAGGGCTTATTACAATTACATAAAGGCGAAGAGGCTTTTTGAATTATATATAGCCGAAAGGCTTATTGGATTTGTATATAGCCACAGGGCTTATTAGAATTAGATATAGCCGGAGGCATGACCTATTTCAACTATAAAAAGCGGCAGGGTCTATTGGAATTAGATATAGCGGCCTATTGCAATTGGATATAGCAGCAGGGCCTATTTGCATTAGATATATTTGCAGGGCCTATTGGAATTAGATATAACCACATGGCCCATTTGAATTATATGTAGTCGCAGGGCCAATTGGAATTATAATAAGCCGCTGAGCATCATGTAATTAGATATAGCCGCAGAGCCTATATGAATTACATGTAGCCGCAGGGTCTATTAAGATTAGGTATAGCCGTAGGGCCTATTTAATTATAAATAGCCGAACGGCCTATTGGAATTAGAAACAGTCGCAAGACCTATTTGAACTACAAATAGAACAGCAGAGCTTATTGGAAATATATATAGCCGCAGGGCATATTTAAATTATATATAGTAGCAGGGCCGATTTAAATATATATAATCGCCGGGCCTATGGGAATTAGATATATCAGCAGGGCGTATTTGAATTATATATAGCCGCAGGGCCTATATTATATATAGTTATATATAGTTGCAGGGTCTCTTTGAATTATATGTAACAGACCGAGCAATGGGAATTAGATATTGAAAGCTTGTTCTAACTTAATTTGTTAAATTTCACTACTGTGTGCAGGTCATAATCAACAGCCCAAAAATATTCGAATTTTTTTTTAATACAGGATCGTGTATAATTTTTGTTTTGTCTTAGAAAAGGAACTATGTATCAAGAGAATTTCAAAACCCAAATACATATCACCTAACAACAAAAACAATAACTTTTTTCACAATAACATAATAATTCTAGCATAAAGTCCGTCTCCTCTCTTAAAAATTAAATTATTTAATTAATAAATTTAAATACAATGATACATTTTTTTAAACTTTGACGACATCATAAAGAGATCATCATCAAGCACCGTTTGTGAAGTTTAAGTTGCGTGCACTTTGCGAGCATTCATGACAACATTCATTTAATTGGGCTTGTCGCTCTCTGCATTTACTTTTTACTTATGCATGGTATAATGGCCGCTATTTACACTGAAGGATGTCATGACACGCAACCATTGCACACAAGGATTAAAGGAGATGCTTGGGGCACTATGGAAATGCTGCCAATAGCCTCCTACATCTTAGCGATTGATGCTCTGCGCAACTTCATGCTCTTCGCAGTCATGGCAAGTCCGTGGCGAAAGATAATGATTATTACAGACCTTTTATCTGGGGGCTTGCCCCCACACAACTGCGCTAAGCTTGCGATGGTCAGGGGACTGGTGACGCCGAACATACGTGTCCGCACACATCCGGGTTCTTCCACGGCAGTGTAGTGTAAGAAATGGACACCCGTAAGTCTAGGCGCAGCAGCATCAGTGTCCGTTTCTCTTCTTCGTCTTGGAACCACGGTCACCGCAACCCTCCAATACTCGTAGCACACTCATTCGACCTTCTCTCGCGTCTCAAAGATATCACCACTCGTTGCTATATACGGCGTAGGTCGGCACAGGCACTACCATTCAAATATCTAAGAATGTGTATAAATAAGGGGTTTTAAACTCTTACCGAGAGGATAATGCCCGGGCTATTTGAATGTAGTGTATCTGTGTCCACCACAGTTAGGTAAAGGTTACAATATTGCCACAAGGCCTATGAGAATTAAATACAGCCGCAGCTCCTATGGGAATTAGATATAGCCGCAATGCTTATGGGAGATAGATATAATTGACGAACCTATGGGAATTAGATATAGCCGCAGGACCCAAGGTAATTAGATATAGCCGCAGAGTCTATTGGAATTAGAAATAGCCGAAGTGCCTATGACAATTAGATACAACCGCAGGGCCTATGTGAATTATATATAGAGTCAGCGCGTATAGAAATTTAATATTGACACAGGGCCTATTGAATTAGTTATAGCCGTAGTATCTACGGAATTTAGACATAGCCACGCGGTATATTCAAATTAGAAATCACCGAAGGGCCTATTAGAATTAGGTATAGTCGCAATGCCTTTGGGAATTAGATAAGGCCGCAGAGCCTATGGGAATTAGATATCGCCGACGGATTTTGGGAATTGAATATATGAGCAGGCCTTAGGCGAATTAGATATAGCCGAAGGGACCATTAAAACTAGATTAGCCTAAGGTCTTAAGTGAATTACATATAACCGCAGGGCTCATAGAAATTAAATATAGCCGCCGGGCTTCTGGGTACTAGATGTAACAGAGAGGCGTACGGGATTTTGATATAGCCAAAACGCCTATTGGTTTAGATATAGCCGCGGGGCTTATGGCATTTGGATTAGGACACACGGCAAAAGGAATTAGACACTCGTAAAGACGCAGGGCCTATGGAAATATTACTTGCCCTTGGAAATATTACTGCCTATAGTTATTGCCCTACGACTTATGGGAATTAGATGTAGATTCAATGTTTACAGGTCATAGATACAGCCGTTAGGCCTTTGGGAACTAGATATAGTCGCAGGGATATGAAAAATAGATATAGATCCAGGGCCAATGGAAATTAGATATAGCCGCAGGGATTATTAGAATTAGATATAGCCGCATGCCCTGTATACTCGTAAATTGAATATATCAATAGGGCCTATGGGAATTTGATATAGCCGCAGGGCCTATGCGAATTCCATGTAGCCACAGGGTCTACGGAATTTAGATATCACCACAGTGTTTATGGGTATTTATATAGACGCAATGCCTATTAGAAAATTATATAGCCGCAGAGCCTATGGAAATTAGATATAACCGGAGGGCCAATACGAATTATGTAGAGCCGCAGGGCCTATGGGAATTAATTTAGGCTGCGGGGCCAAATGGCATTAGATAGAGCCGCATGGTCTATCGGAATAAGCCATAGCAGAAGTGCATTTGTTATTTAGATAAAGCAGTAATAGTACATTTAGATATTGGGGTATACGATATATCCGCAGGGCCTATTGGAATTATATATATATATATATATATATATATATATATATATATATATATATATATATATATATATTCCAAACATACGAACATACATTCATTTAATAGAAGATGCTCATTATTATATAATAACCTAGAGTTCGAGTGACTGTGTATATTTCCTAAACGGTTCTTTATTTATTTTTCTCAGGTCTGCTACCAGCATAGTTCCTTGGATTTTTTAGAAATAAACACTTTTTACTTTCACCCATGCACTTTCAACTGTTTCTCTGTTTATTAAATACGTCAGTTTTTAGTTACCTTATTGCATATATTTAGTATTCATTGTGACGCATCCGAATGGACCGTCATAGTATGGTTTAGGCCCAAGTAGTGTTTACAGACACACAAACGGACAGACGGACGGACAGTCGGACGGATGGACAGACGCACGAAATAAAAAACGTTTTTTCGGTATAGAGGTCCCCAAAAGGTGTATACCGTGAAAATCACGAAATTGATTTCCCGCAGCATTACATAACTTTCCCTATACTACGTATATTACTCCGTATATACGTGTTAAAAAGTATGAAATGACATTACACCCGAGAAAATATTATCATAATGATTCTAATTTCCAGTAAAATCTTTACTAAATACAAAATAAAAGACAGAATTAAAGACTTTCATTACAATTATATTTTAAACCATTTCCAAAACACTTCAGATTTTAATATACATTATAAATAGTATTTAATTAAATAATAATATATGTAATATAATAATAAATCATTATATAATATTAAATTTTATTATTTAAGAAATGCTAACGTGCAACAAGGCGGTCAAGAAGGAAAAACCGTATTTGGTGGTAAATACGCTATGACACGTTCCATAATTATCTAAATTTATTATTTTAATGAAGGGATCTTATGGTGATTATCATGTACAACAGGTTTTGAAATCTTAAATTTTGGCCACGCCACATCCCCTCTATCACTCCTAATAGCAATTCTACATCGCTGCTATATCGCTCGTTTCCCTCTCGATCCTTTTTGAACTAGAAGTTCGCAATAAATACCAATTATGTTCGGCTTTATACCGGTTATAATTCAAAGCTTGCTAATCTCGCGGTTTTTTAAATTTTATTTTTACTTATTTATCTTTAACTTTTACTCATCCTTCAACTATTTATTGTTAAAACGATGGGAAGGGATTCTGGAACTCAAGAAAACGTGCGCAGATGATCTTCTTCCCCATACGTCACATACAGTTTTTTTCTGTTCTTTGACTAAATAAATCTAAATCTAAATTCCGTTACTTGATACGCCTGTGAATAAGCCGGCTACTGTTTTAAACACACTGGCGCACGCAACTGTGATGTTATATTTCTTGTTTCGATACCAGAAGTTATTTAATATTTTGTACTCAACATTTCGAAAATATACAACAGATGTTCTGTTAGTTCTCTGTTATCATTATGTCCGTACTTTTGAAGGAGGCACGGTAATTCTGTGCCGCTACTGGAATGGTAATCTGTATTCGCTCATCAAATCATCAATAAGAAAGTAGCATTCATTAAAACTGCCTTCAAGTCAAAGACATGAACTGCATGGCCTCATTGGCATTAGTGGCTGGCGAAATCCCTTTGATTTCCTCCTCCTTCTCCTCCTTTTCTTCTTCTTCTTCTTATCGCCCTGCACAATTTATTTTGTCAGGAAATGTGGTACCAAGCGTTTTATGTGACCAAATTCTCGTTAGCAATGCGTGTTATTTTCCGACACCATTCCTACACGGTTTTCATCCGCTCTGATTAGTGTTGGTTTTTTGCCTACCAAAACGTGTCCCAAAGTATTTCGAGGTGGGAAACTTGGTTTTCTTACTTACAATATTTTCTTACAATATAAGCAAAATAAAATATTTTATTATGAGTTGTTTTTACGAAATTTTGCGTGAAATGAAGGCAATTTTTTTAACATTTTTTCTCAAAATTCGGTCCAATTTTTTCCTTCAAATTTTCTCATTGTATTATCTCGTCGAAATTGACTCCTCGTAAAAGACCTCGGAATAAAAAATTGGTGCTAGCCTCATACCCGGCGACCTGTATTTTCGAAAATTGCAAAAAGTAAACGTTGAAAAAGTACAATGTTGAAGAATAATATATTGTTTTAAATGAAATCTGTTAAAAAAATCAATCTTTAAAAGATCATGTACATTTCTTAAACGAGTTATATTGACATATTTCCTATAATAAATTAATGCAATTGTAAAAAACAATTGATCAAAATCCACTACAACGTTTTTCTTCACATCTCTTCCATCGCCAAACAAGCGACGCTTGAAAGAATGGCTTCTTCTTTAAGTTGATTTATTTCGCCACAGTGTTTAAACTTAGTGTGAGTTTCACTTGTACACTAATGATGTGAAAGTTGTAAGTTCTTTGACGTCATTTCTATACTTCACACACCCTTTGCAACACAAAACTATTAATACAGTACACTCTCCAACACAGCCAACTGGAAGTTTATTGAAATGAATTATCTTCATTTGAATAATAGTGGTCAACAAACAACTCTCAGCGTGATATAATGCTTTATTTTAACATTTGATACCTATATGTGAAATAAAAGTTGTGCAATCAAATGGAATTAACACGTAAAATAACCCTCACTTTTTGTTCCCTTTTGTGTGCTTGGCATTCTTTTGAGCATCGCTGTTGCTTGTTTTTCTGGACAAATCTTGTTTTGCGCCGGGACCCCTTTCCGGAAATAGTCGAAAAACTTCAAGTCCTCCTCCTGCACACGTTACAAAGTTACCTACTCTTGTAACTCGCTGATGCGGCAATGTGGTTGTATGACTACCACCACAATAGCGTTGACATAAGTGATCCCTGAAAATTCAAAACAATAGTTATTAGAACAGAAAAAGAGGAGAGTAAAAATTATGTCTTAGCGAAGAGTTAAAATGAGATCAAAAAGTTTTTAATTTGACTTTTTTTGACGTGACGTCCCTGTACGACTTGAGGATTGATCGGAGGGGAAAATATCAAAAGTACTCAATTGTCTCGTTCAAAAATATTAACATTAAAATAAGTATTTTCCCAATGATGTTATTAAGAGCAATTTTGAGTAAAGGTTCGAAATAGCATTTACTTGAAAGGAGAGAAGGCTCTCTCTCGGAATTCACAGAACTATAAAAATCTTTCAGGTTTGGAAATCTCGATGAAATGGAAAAAGCGATTTTCAGCATGTTTCAAGTAATTTGACAAGTTTGTCACATTATATACAAAATAACGACTTTATGAAAATGTTAAATTATCTTTCATCATTTCGTGACATGTATTTTCTAATATTTAATATTATTCAAATTGCATACGTAAATTTTCGTTTTCCTCTGTAGAATTGTGTTATTGTCGGAAATAGACGGACTCAGAAATAGACGGACAAATAGCGATGCGCAATTTTTATAGCTGTCCATCGTGACAAAATGGTTTTCCAGAACCTTCGGGAGACCCAGTTCATTCACTAGCGTTGTATTTTGACGGCAATATTTCAATCGTAAAAATGTTAGCTTAACTTATTGCTGTTTTATTATACAGGACAAAAATGTCTAATTTTTGTGTTGTGTGAAATTTTGTTTTCTTCGAATGCTTCTTCATTTCGAAATTCGAAACAATTTATTAACATTATATCTATAGTGAGTGAGGTTAAGGGTTTCATATGACATTTCCGAACCGTACTTAATACTATCCCTTGAGCGTTGAGGGGCCTTGAGAGTTGTGTATACCATACCAATCCATTTTATTGATTTAAATGTACACTTCGGTGACAATTATTATCACTTCACCAAAACAGTTGGATGACTATTCATGAGAGTTAACATCGCGAGTCTAAACTATAAAAGAAAAAAACAGAAGCGATACAGAATGACTTAACATGGAGATTTTTCACGTACAACTAGCCACTAGCCAAACGCATCGCTCGAAATCTCAAGACCACTTCGCGCGCTAACTTGACCCTCAGATCAACGAGCTTCTGCAAGAGTGGGAGGGTAATAACTGACAAAATCGCAAAGCCGCTGTCGCAATTTTGTTCTCTTTGTGATACCCCGAGTAATGTAATAGTCGAGACCGATCGAGGAGTATCAATTTTGGAGAAAATCGGCTGAACAGTTTAGATGCTAGCGTTGACCACAGATGGACAGACCTTTTGACGTCAATCTATTTTTCGGTATCAAGAACACACAATAAAGTATTCTGGCTACACTAGTGTTCGAGAAATTTTTCTATATTTAGCAACTTGATTTATCCACTCTTTCGTTACCAGAGTCTGGCAATAAGAATTTATCTGCCAAAAACTGGCTGCTTTCCGCCGCACGATTATATATTTTTCTAACAAAGAACGTTCGTAAGAGCGAGATAGTAAAAATTGCCAAAATATTGTAAAACTTGTCAATAACGGAATATTTTAAAATGGAAAAATGGTGATTTATAAGCTATTTGAGGTCTAATTAAGTTTTCGAAAACTCAAACTTTTTCTCAGTAAATGAGCTCAAACTTCCGCATTTTCAGAATGGATCGAACGACTTTTTTCAAAAATTATTATAATTTTTTTCATTTACACTTCTCGTACGAATAGGGCTAGGTCACTCATGTCACTCAGACCACTCATGGCAATTGATAATAGCTGAAAAGGTGGGGCAGTACTGAAAAGATAGCCCATATAAATATTAGGCTTCCTTCTGAACAGAGTTCTTATTATTCTTCATGTCTTCCGGGCTGATGGGCCGTGGTCCAATTGGCTCTCAGAGCCAATTGTACCACGGCCCATCAGCCCAGAAGACATGAATATTGACTCCGGCCGTGAAAGCCTCCAATGCTGTATAGAGTTCTTATTGTTTTAAAATTTAGGGATATGTTCACAACTCTGTAAATTTCTTAAAACCAAATCAGTACTGATTTACATATTTTAATAACGAGTTTTTTTTGTTACGATTTAGCCTTTCCATGACATTTGACTGGATGATGCCTCGGCTATCCATGTTCCGAATATGTATTTTTATCGGTCATTTGTTTACCGCTTTGCATCCTTATTACTACATATAACTATCTTTAATTTGTGATTATTTACTACATTTTAAGCTAGTTATACATTTTAAGCTAGTTATAATGTAGTTTATAAACGAGTTAAGTTGGTGACAATGCGACTAAAAATATTTCGATATTTTAAAATGAGGCTCTTTTCTCTTTTTAAAATTAAAAAAGGCTATTGTGAAAGAATCGACATCCATCAAAGACAGGAATAACAGCAGGTTTATCATCAACATTACTTGTCCAGCAGGTTACCTTGTCACTTACTATACCCACGACTGGTCATTATTAAGTGTTTATTTTGCAAGAAACATACAATTATAAATGGAAACGCAAGTATTGTTAATATAATTTGTTTAGATTAACCTACCCTTTTGATATACCAGGTTTCCCTTCATTAACCCGAGTTTTCGCTCTTTGGCTTGAAAGCGCTTCTTCCAGGCGAAGTACATTTTTTGGTGGTAACCTGTAAACAAAAAATGCAAATAACCTGAAGCTATTGTAAAAGTATAATATATAACCATTTACCAAAGTTTAAAAGTTGGACACTGTGCCAAAATGTTAAACCTTATAAGAATGGATGAAAACCAGAATGGCATAAGAAACATTTTATAAATTCTGATAAATGTGTTTATTTAAGTCAATACCACCGTTACGTCGCGAAGCTTTGTTCATTATTATAACCACAGCATTTACTGTTCAATTTTTTATTAAACCCACGAAAATACATTGTCAGTGAAATATAGTCTAAAATAAACACTTTTTCTAAGAATTTATAAAATGTCACTTAAAACCATTTTGATTCTCACCCATTCATGTACAGAAAAAAGTACATTTTGTGATTTTAATAAACTAAATAAATTCTGTTATCAACATACCTGTCTACTTTCAGAATATAACTTACGTACTATGGAGAAAGTACTGTAACATAGCAGCAAATGTAAACTAGTAGTGCTACAGAATGGCATAGGGTATCTCGACTACTTGGTTTCCTATTCTATTAAGTCTGGGGTAACTTTTCGCATTAACCCCACACTCATTCCAGCTGACATCTATTGCCGACTCAAACAATTGCTTTTCACATTTTCTCACTTTTTCGGTTCTCTAATGATAGAATCGAAAAATTACTTAAATCATATTATAGAAGAGTAAAACCTGGCTCTACATTCAATTTTTCGTTGTAACGTTTTCAGGCGTATCAGAGATCATTAAATTTGAGCGTTTTTTAAAATGTGAAGTTTTCACCTCTTTTCATTAAAATAAGTGTTTTGGAGAAACTTTATTACACATAATTAGAAGCACTTGCATTTCCAATTGCAATGATGTAAACAATTCGCCACTTAATGTAAGTATTAATGACCTGAGATACTTTTCAAAACAATTTTATTTCTGTATTATTTTAATGAAACAAACGAATACAGCAAAATGCTCTTTATATCATCTTATACAGTGTATGTCCGTACAAAAAGTTTGCAGAAACAATTTGGAGCAGTCTTGGCAGTAGATATCAGCTGAGAAGAGGGTGGTTTAAAACCAAAAAGATTGCGTAGACTAAAGATATAAGGAAAGAACTAGTACGAGAAAGTCACTGTCATTCTGTAGCACTATTTGTTTATTCTGCAGATCACGTGATTATTCTAGTCCGCAATAAAGAATTAAGAATATATTAGTTTTAAAATTATTCAAGATCCACATCTTCAGGGGATCATGCAAAGTGTAAATTCTTCTTGAAGTGTGTCATATTTTCTTACTTTTTTTCTTCGCGTTACTTAAAAAAGGAATGTTATTGTGTTGCTGTTAAAGCGCTTTAAGGAAAATTTACCTTCTATTTTCCTTCCTAATCATATCCAACTCGTAAGTGAGATATGGTTTGAGATTGCGATGCGCAGTTGCTGCCGGAGGTACAGGAACATTACCTTCCAGATTCCTCGGCATTACTGCATCTAAATCACATGACACGCAAGTGACATCCCTGAAAAGAAATTGCTCAAGTAAAGGTTGGTTACCAACAATCATTATTACAGGTATATCTTTACTTTTTGTAACTTATTTTTTATAAGAGCGACTAAATACATTTGATCATGTGTTTGGTATCAATTTCACTATTTAATTCGTTTAATATAAGTTGTAACTGTCTTGTTCATTTTTCATTAAGGTCGCATCCTAAATATTTGGTGAAGAATGGAAGAACAGTTTAGTAGAAAAAATGTATTTATAAACAAAAGTTAATGCCGACGAACTGCTATTTCTCTTCGAAATTAATTACATTTTACTTTCTCTCATACTGTTTAGCTAATATAGTGCACCATTACAGAGAACTTATAGTAATGGCGGGGAGAAAACGGCTACGGAAAAACTGATTCTTCGACCCAGTTCCTTCAATTTTTCAAAATTGTACGGGTACATTTCGTCAGGAAAACGCGTATTGCAAGAACCTGATACTGTAGAAGTAGATATTTTTTGTTAATACGTATTATCTATTAAGTTACTTCCCCTAAGACGATCTTAAGCCAGAATACAAATTTTGTGGGTTCTTAATACTTAAAATTGTTTGAAGACGAAACGTCTTTCCGTCCGTATGACTGTACGTGAACTACAACCATAAATAGAATTTTCGCCAAAATTGATATTCCCAGATCGATCTCATTGATGTCACGGTTCCTTCAATTTGAAATGGATATTTTAAGTCTTAGGGGTAGTACTCTTTACATGAGACATCAACATTTTCAAAACTTTCTCAAAATTTGCTCCAAATGTTTTTGGCGATCGTTTCCTCGTATACAACAAAATACGTGTTAAGAAATCACACAGATCACATTTTCTTTGAACATCTGAATTTTCGCAAAGTGACAGAGTTTAGAGTTTATTCGACGCCTTCCTACAACTACAATTTTGAAAATAAAGACATTTCATTTTCTCCCATTCTATTTATGCAGTAAAATATATTAATGCTGCAGGAAAAAACGGCGATTTTTCGATAGAAAAACTGTTATTGCCAAGCCCTGGTGACAAAAAAGTGGATGAATCTTATTTCTATATGGAATGGATTACCTTCTCTAACAAGTGGTATAGCTAGAATCCATTATTTGTAGGAACTTTATATCAAAAAATCGATTGACTACGAAATTCCGTCCATCCGTCTGTCTTTGGTCAATGCTAGGACTCAAATCCTTCAGACGATTTTCTCCAAAATTGATATTCCCCAATCGATCTGAAAGCCTTCGAGATCCTGCGAGTTCGAAATTGATATTGTGATTTTGGGGTCTGTTCTATATGAAACTTCAGTGACACTTCAATTTTTCTCAAAAATAGCTCAAAAGTTTTGGATTAACTTTTAAACTCATAAATGCTTAAAACTAGATGTGTAAATATCTAAAATAAATGTCGCAGAACTCATTTTTGTTGACTTCCCTCATTTTTTGAAAATTCTGTTCCCGTTTTCCTGCTGCAACAATATTTAAGATAGAAATTTACGCTGAGGTGTCCGAAATGGTGGGGTAGCAATATGCAAATACAAAGATAGTAGTAGTATTGCGTACAGAAGGTATAATAGGTTCAGTACATTGACAAAGTTTTCATTTGCACTAAAAGTGATTCAGGTGAAAATGTTTCTGACATGATTATGGACGCAGAACGGGAATTAACAGATTTTGTACGCGGATTGGTTGTTGGAGACAGATGTATGGGATATTCCATTTCGGAATTCGTTAGCAAATTCAATATTCCGAGATCCACATTGTCAAGAGTTGGCCGAAAGAAAACTTATTTCAAGCATAACCTCTCACTGACTCTCACGGACAAAGCAGTTCACAAACGCAACGGCCTTCATTTAATGACAGAACGCCGGCGTTTGCATAGAGATGTTGGTGCTAACAGACCAGCAACGCCGAGGGGTAATAAAAGCAGAAATCAATATGGCATGTACTACGAATGTATCCGTTACGACAGTGCAGCGAAATTTGACGAAGACCGACTCGAGTGCCTTTGCAAATTGCATGTCATTTGCCACGGCGCCTCTGCTGGGCCCCTGATCAGATTAATTGGACTCTAGACGACTGAAAAGTCATGACTTGGTCAGATAAATCCAGATTTCATTAGGTAAAATCTGATGCAAATACTATGAAACCATCGACCTAAGGTGTCAACAAGGCACTGTGCAAGCTGCTGGTGACTCTATAATGGATGTGCGGTATTTACAAGGAATGGATTGGGTGCGCTGATTCAACTACGCCAATCACTGATTGAAAATGGTTATATTCAGCGACTTGGAAACATTTGCAGCCATTCATGATCCCAAACAAAGATTGATTGTTATGGACGATAAAGTACCATGACACAGGGGCACAACTGTTCGTTCGTGGCCTAAACTCCACGATGTCATTGACCAAGTTAAATTCTTGGCTATCCGGGAGACGCCGCGTTGTGGGTCACTTAGCCAAGAATTAATAGAATCGAGCCGCGAACAGAATGTAAGCTGGTTGTGGCTTCATAGTTGTGTGTGCTGCTTTTACATGAAATGGACTGATTACCTTACTACCTCTGGTGCAACTGATCCGATCATGGATTAGAAATTATGTTCAGCTACTTGGAGACCATTTGCAGCCATATACCCAAACAACGATAGAATTTTTGTGAATGACATGGCGTCGTTACAACGGGCCGCAGTTGTTTGCGATTGGTATGAACATTCTGGACAATTAGCGAATGATCTAGCCGTCCAGAACGTACGCAATTATTACCATTAAACATTTATGGAACACAATCAAGACTCAATTCCTGCGCAAAATCCTGCATCGGCAACACTTTCGCAATTATGGACGGCTGCAGAGGCAACATTGCTCAATATTTCTGGAGACTTCCAATGACCAATTCATGCCAAGTCGATTTCCTGCACTTCGCCGAACAAAAAGAAGACAGATACTATGTAAAGAAGTATTCCATGACTTTTGACAACCTCTTAATGAAATCTGTTCATAAAAAATGCATCGTAAATCATGTAATAATAATATCATATTCAATTTTTTGAATATATGGCGGTTTAGGAGTAATTTTGCGAGAATTGTAAATTGAAAATATTTTCTGTATAAGAATTTTTTTTTTATTTTATGATTTTTTCTCGTATATACAAAGGACAATAGAAACACTGGAGCTAGTATCATTTTCGGCAAAAGCTCTGTATTTTCCAAAATTGCAAAAGATTAACATTTCGAAACGATATTGAAGATAGAGATTTATTAACCCATATTTCTTTCGACATTACTGGCAAACTACTAAAATTTGCAAAAAAATGTGTGCATGACGTTAATGACAGGACTTATTGTGGAGAACAATTTCATTTGACTAAAAACTTTATATCTTACATTGCAGTTGTAGTAAGACGCCAAAAAAGTTCGAAATTGGGTAATTTTTCAAAAATTCAAAGTTAACTTGAAAATCGGACTACGTCATCCTCACAAGTATATTTCGATGTATTTTTACAAAACTTTTCAGCAAACAATTTACTTTGAAAAAACTTGGAAAATTTCACAGGGAGTCATCACGTAAAATACCCCCGCCATTTAAAAACTTTTTTTTCAAAATTGCAGAGCTTCAAGTCGAGCTAGACTGACGGGGAAAATGTGGAAAAAATAATTTTAATAGTTGAGGCGATAGTGTTGTTTACAACAGGACGGACAGTCGTTTTGAAGAAAAAACACCTTTCCGATTTCAGGAAACCCCAAAACGTGTATATCCGTTGTAATCTCGAAATCGATTTTTTCACAGCATTACATAACTTTCCCTATACTACGTTTATTACTCCGTATATACGTACGTATACCAGAAAGTAAAAAATATTAGTTTTTTTTAAATCGAGGAGTTAAAGTATTCGATTTTTGCAATATTCGGAATTGCGAATTCGAATTTCCCGCCCACGTTTGACTAGATATCACGTCGCAATGCAAAAATTGCAACACTGCCATACGGCAGTTTAAATTTCTTAGAATTCTTCGCATTGTTGACCGATAAGGATGAGTCGATGTGGCCCTATGCATTTAACCGTTATTTTACAGTGCGCCAGGAAAGTCTCTCGACAGTGGCATCTTGCTGGTGGGAATGCTAGAAAAGAATCATCAGAAATTATGTTGGTAGAACGAGCAGCAGCCTGTATTTCCTTTAACATAATTAATAATGTACAAAAGCATCAATATATAATATGTGATTGATTAAAGGCGACAGATTTATAACCGTATACATACACATTCACGGTGCTATATATTGGATTGTTTTCAGCTGTGCATTTTTAATGTACATATTTATTTTTCATTTTAAAATGTTAATCAGTTATTATTATCAAATATAATTATTCAAAAGTTAAAAGCTCTCTTTAATGCAATGGCGACAAGTTGTGTGGAATTATCCTCGCTTGTCTGTATGACGTACTATGAATACCGTTACAGTTGAGATTTATTAATATTTATTTCTTTTGTACAAGTAAGAAATGACCACAGTTCATGACCATTAAATAATTATAATATATGCATCAGAGGAACTTCGTTTGATTTAGTTTGGACTGTTTCAAGTGATAGCTGATGTGATAGTAGGGAAGAAATTGCATTATTATATTATGTAACCGTTTTCAATAATGCGAGTAGATGTTATGTTGTATTAGCACCACTAGTTCAAAATTATGGTACTATTGGATGCAAATAATCATTTGTAACTTGTAACTTACTTCATAAGATCCTTCTTTCCTACTGCTGCTTCTGCTTGTCTTCTAATGTTTGAAAGTTCTTTTAGCTTTTTGTGTAACATTTTTAATTTCTTATTGATAAATTCTTTCAGTGGAGCCATTTCCCTTTTATCCAATTTCATTGCGATTTCACTTTGAAATTCATCCAATGCTTCGTGCCATATCGCTTCCTGGCAAACAATAAAACGTTTTGTAATATCCCAATTAATATACTAATATTATTTGCGTTTTTTAAAGAAATGTGTTACGGATGCAATCAGTTAAACTACTTTATTTCTACTTTAGTCAAGAAACTGTTCTAGCTGGTAACTTACTTGTTCAGTGAGTTTTTTTACAGCTTCATGTAACGCAAGAGACAAATGCTCTAGGGCATTTTCGAACTGTTCATGTGATACTTTCCTTTTGACTACCGTTGCATCGGCTTTATCGTGTAGCGCCTCATCCATTTCTTCCCTATCTGCTTTAGAATTTTCCAAGGACTCCACTTGCATTGTCAATGACTAGGAGAGACAGATAATGCCCACTAAAATTAAAAGTCAGGATGAAAGCGTATGCTTCCACAGCCGGAGTCAATGTACGAGTCCGCACACATGTCTGCCCAGGAGACGACACGTCCTAGGCACAATCATATTCCGACCTTCTTCAGGGCTCACATTGCGCCCCGAGGGAGGTTGTAAGGCGAAACGGTGTCCTCTGTGTCTAGGACGCGGCGTCTCTCGGGCAGACAAGTAAATAAAGTATATAAGCTACATCCCATGAAATATCAATAACACAATTCTTTGAGAAAGAAAATATAGTGAAGTATGTCAATAAAGGATAATATAGAAAAGAAAATATAGCAGTACAAGAGAGACAACTGTTCTGATAAAACAGTAATTATTGGATTGCCTATTTAAGTATAATTCGACTTAAAAAGCAATCTGCTGAAAAATTCAAGCAAGATATATCGTTGTCGAAACATTTGTGTTAAGGGTGTATTAAAGCGGTGAAAACCCTATTCAATTTCACTGAAATGTTTCGA
The DNA here is from genome assembly GCA_017312745.1 of Gryllus bimaculatus. NCBI lineage: Eukaryota > Metazoa > Arthropoda > Insecta > Orthoptera > Gryllidae > Gryllus > Gryllus bimaculatus. The sequence goes on from BOPP01000044.1 coordinate 7,002,472, forward strand.
GAAATTAGAGGTTAAAGGTCACAAACCTTTTATTTTGCAATTGTCTTGCTTTCTATGCAATGCATCAATTAATTTTATTTAAAGAATACCAGAGTATAAAATAATCTACAAAACATACACAACTTTTGTATGAATAACAGTTATTAAAGTAGGACAACCGTACCAGTGTCGGAAAAGCCCTTATTTAAAGAACAGTTAAAACATTTTTGCACAAAAAAATCTTTTGAAATTCGCCCCAATGAATGTTGAATGAGTGTTGAAGCCAGAGGCTTCCAAGCATCTAATTTCATTTCCTGAAAAGAATGTTCATTCTTTGGAATTTTTTATCCATTCATTTGGTGAGAGCTGTTCATTGACAATCATAAGTAGTCATTCATTGAAATTAAGGGACTAAGGTTACACCCACACCACTAAATATTTTCACATATATCTCATTTTCTATGCGTTGTAGTTTTTTTTTCGTTACGTGTTTTCCGCAACACCTCTCTTTAGCCCATTTTTAACATTGAGCGTCTATACATTGGAACAATCCTCCGTTAAGGAATTTGTCTTTTGTCTCGTAACGTCGCAGTTAGTCGTGGCCTTTAATCAATTCGACCAGTAACTTTGCGCCGTCAGTAACAGGTATTCTCAGACGGTGACCCATCCGGGAATCCGTGGTGCCTCTAATTGCATAACTTCCGTGACTTTACGGAGCGTAGTTATGCAAAGAAAGAAGAGTCGAAAACCAGCCACATTATCTTGTAAAACTCCTGGACAACGGTGATCACATCAGATGATAACACCACCCCCTAGATATCAGTCATAAATTCACAATTGCATAAATCTCGTACAAACTTAAAAACGAAGATGACATGCTATGTAATTATTGCAACAATCATTACAAATTTGTCATTGCTTAATGTTAAAAATTTGACTTGTAACAGAGAAGTGCTGTCACAGGACAACGTCTCATGTTCATTTTATTTGTAAGTTATCCACCCAATGTTCATGAAAAGAATTAATTATTAATAAACAGTTCGTTTAAAAAATATAAACAAAACTGTAATCGATACTGAACGTAACGCCTCATTGAAAGGCGAAGGGAACGTTTTTTTCGACAGGCACAGCGATCTAGGGTCATCAGATGTTCTATTCTAAAGTACAAGGAGTGATTGGAAAGTTATTCTCTTTTGTATTCTCTCTTTTTTCACCCGTCATACGCACGTTCTCTTTTATTTATGTATAGAGATAACGTATGTACTATTTTTCGACCTTGAGAATCTGAGAGCTGAACTGAAAACAGCGGCCAATCAAAACTTTTACAAACCCACATTGCAAGGACTTTTCTATGCTATTCACCTACTGCTTGTTAAGCATTATTTCTGAGCAACATATAGGGAAACGTACTTCCAGTAGATTATTCTTTTGATCTGCATCTTGCATCAATTTAGCAGATGTATTAGATAACATTTCCAGGTCACAATTTATTTGGTCAAATTTCTTGTACAGTTCATCGAGTCCAACATAATCCTGTAAATAACCATAAGCTGTAGAGTGTTCAAAGTTAAAATGCTACTTTCTTTTACTTAAAAATGCAATAACAGTTCTGCTTACTTGTTGTGTACCTCCTCCCCCGATGTTCACTCGTTCTGTGAGAATACCAAGTCCGCTTTCGATGTCATTGGCTTGCTCCTGAATGTTATCAATCTGATTCGTCAGTGATGATTGCAAGTTGTTTATTTGATCAGTTAATTCTTGGAATTTACTTTCCAACATTTTGTCTTTCTTATCCTCAGGTTCAGTGTCTTCCACTTGTTGAATTTCTGAAGGGAGGGATAGGATTTCGAAAATGTTAGAAAATATTTGGAAAGCATTTAGCATTTCATGTTCAGACAAGGATTAACGTGTAATTCGTGTTAAAATGACCATATTTTAAGAATATTACAATACTATATTATTTGATAATTAATATTAACTATTTTTCTATTTATTTGCATTTGTTTACCAACACTACTAGTGTTTCTGTGTTGTAAAGTGTACATGCCAAACCAACCGTCCTTTGACGTTTTAAGGCAGCGCTGGCAACAAAGCGCTTTAGCTTTGGCGTAAGCCGCCGCTGCCGCCTGGGCTGCTGCCGGGGCTGCCGCCGGACCTGCCGCAGGCGTCGCCGCCGCCACCGCCGCCTCCGCCGCCGCCTGCGCCGCTGGGGTGGCATATTATTAATTAACTTTTAATTATTTTACTTCTCGCATACTTCTTACGCATAATATTGTAAGGCTAAATTACGCATCGGATATGTTCGTGAATACAGTTTGATCTTCCATATTTTTTGTCTGTGTTGCGAGGAATGTATTTGCTTTCTCAATGTATCGATTTATTTTCTTTGAAGCAATCCGCAAACCTTAATTAAAATTAGCTCGATTAGGTTTTCTTTAAACAAATACCATTTAAATGTAATATGAAAGAAACATTGCTAGCTTTAAGGAAGTTGGAATGCTACAATGGCACTCCGCCCCGCGAATTCTCTGAATCTCATTGTAGACACAAGCTGTAAGAAACGTAGTTATAATTGTCGAATCTGTGTTGATATTTGCTTGAAAATATTTAGTTTCCGGGGTAAGACCTCCGCGCGTGTCGGTCCCCGAGAAAAGCGTTCTACAGCTGCTAGTGAGATTATTGTGTTATCGACGCTGGTAGTATTAGTGGAAGTGTTTCACTACTAAAACCAGGTGGAAGAATTACTAGTTATTTAATTTATTTATAAAAGTGTGTGTAATTATCTATCAACACCATTTGAGTGTAACGAGTAAAAACGGCTGCCCCGGCACGGGGCAACATATAAAAATAACAATGGATGTAACAGATGGAAAGAAACTTTAGCTTCCCACACGAGCTCAGTGGAAAACAACATGTTCGCGTATCAAAATGGTCAGTTGTTGCCGCAACATCATGCTGGATGCACACCGCTAACTTGCCACAGCGCTGTATATTGCAAAACATAGTGAAAATATAGCAGCAAGGTTAAATGCAACCAGAAGCAGCTCAACTGCAGCAAATACATTATGGTCCAAGGTATATACATCGTAAAAGGAAACAGTGATAATAGTGAATTGTTGAGTAATAAAGAACAGACTATAAGGTTAATGAAACGCTATACTACAATGTAGCTGTAACGAACTGATTCGAATCCTTACAAAACTTAGATAAGAATTATAATGAATTATAACTGAATTCAAGACATTAAAACTTCCCCCAATTATTATTCAAAATTACAATAAAAGATGTGATGAATTCCTAAACAATAAACTGCTCGAAGAGGATTTAGTGAAAAATGAAATTGAAGTCACATATAGTAACAAGTTTAAAGTGCAATTTGGCAACATCAAAGAATTTAGGAGAAAATTTTGGGAAAATAATGAGATAAGAGTTCTACTCCTCCTGCAAAAGCGTGTGAAGTAATAATAAAAGATGTTCTTGAGTGTCTAGACGACAGTGATATTAAAAAATTACTCAATGATAAAGTCCTGTAGTACAAGTAGTCAGACTATGGTAAAAAGAGAAAACCCCTCCAGATAGTTACTGTAGATGTAGAGAATAGTTCTGTCGGTAGCTGAACTCTAAAACTAAATAAGTTGGGCCACTGCATTGTTAAGAGTCTTCATTACATAATTATTTTGCCAAAAGCAAAAATATGACAGAGCAACAAAAAAGATGTACCAAGTTTTCAAGAGGTTGCCAATAACAATTAACAATTGACGCAGTAATTCTTAAGGAAATTAAACAAAACGAAAGAAACCTTTACATAGTCTATATAGACTACAAGAACGCTTTGGACAGTATTCAACACTCATGGCTTTTTGAAATTTTTGATCTTTATAAAATAAATCCGGAAACCCGAAACTTTCTTCAGACCACAATCACAACTTGGAATATCGAGATGCATTTGAGGAAAATACCACCCCAAACATGCAGATAATTTGCTTAAATATCGCAGTACTTACATTTATGATGGGTTTCCGCAGGGTAGCAGTGAAATTCCCTTCCAAAGCACAGACTGAAAAATCTTCATCGCAGGTGGGAGAACTGATCCCCGTAATAATAATTATTTCTTGTGTTAAATTCCATATGCAATGTCTGTCTCCCACATTTCCTTTTCAACTTTGACAGCGTGGCTAATGGCTGATTTCCAGTTCTTGTGACTAATATGAGACAATGCCAAACCAAACAGGGTTTGAACATCATGTAATTTGTATGTTGTGTTCCCAAATCTTCCTTAACCACTTCAAGAATGTTATTTAATGTTGGGAGCTCGTTCCATCCCAAAAAAAATTTGTGGACGTGAATGCGAATGTCAGAATTAACAAATTCATCGCACTCGCCCTGCACCGGTTTTGCTATACTTCTCTTCTCATGTGGAGAAGTTACCCCTCCATTGACTCTAATTCACTTCGCAATTTTCTAACACTTCCGAAACCTGTCAATTCAGCAGTCATTTCTTCCACCTGATGGACAGCTATTGTCGGATTTTTAGCCGCTAATGATTCAAATACATGCAAAACCACCTTCTTACCACTTCTGAAGGATTTTCTCTGCGAAGTTTCAAACCGGACGTACCGAGAACTGCTTCACTCAATGTGATCGACGAGGTAACAGAAATCAACGCAATGAGCAGTAACCACCTTGCACTAACCAAATAAAAACAGCACTCTTTTAGAACCTTCTCATTCAACGAACGAAACTGCAACTGGTCAAAGTCGGCAGGAGTGGCGCCGACGGCCTGGCGATCGAACGTTATCTCAAAGAGGTCCGTCGGCAACTAAACTGCAGTTAAGGTCACGCTCGATTTCTGATTTCACGTGAAGACAGAGGAGTACATTATTTCGACTTTGTGTAGAATCAGGAAATAATTCAAGTTTGAAATTTCCCAACTCCTGTAGCGCACGACGCGTAGAAGGTGCGTGTGGTGTCGTCAGCCAATGAGAACAAGCGTCGATCATGTGCATTTGTTTACCTTCCCAGTAAAGCGAGTAGACCTAAATAAGAAATTTTCAAAAATATCTGAGAAGAAATATCTAACTTGAACAATAATAATACGTTCTGTAAGAATAAGAAAATAATTGTTACAGGGGACGTAAATAATAAAAATAAAGGAATTGCAAAATGACAACAGGTCGTCAACTTTTGTAGTTCGCACAGCGAAATAATTTATTAATTCATTACCCTGCTGCATCCACGCGGTATCCATTTGACAATAAATGCGCCTCAGACGTTCTTGATACAAATCTAACCACAAACATGAATTCTTACAAGCTAGAAAGGCCATTCCTGAAGACTAGTTCGGTTTTAGAGCAAATCACTTAACTGAACACCAAATTGTAAGCCTTGTTCGCAAATGACATTGTCATCCTCTAACAATATAAATCAAATATCGTTGTGAAATACCTAGAAAATGATGCAATTACTTAACTAAATGAACTGATAAATTAATAATTAATATAAATCCGAACAAATAACAAGCTAAAATTGTCTCGCTTAAAATATATTTATAACCCCCCCAGTTTTAACAATCAGTAACAATCCGGTTCCCTGGCTAAACCAACCTGTCAAATACGAACGTAGGAGATTAACATGGAAGGACCTGAGATTATATTCAATATATGTTTTTAGCTCAATTATATATTATTGTTTTATTTGCAAATACGAAAAGTAAGCTCAAGTAAGTGTATAACCCGACTAAGCGAGGTGCAGGGCTGAGGAGAGACCGGCGCATCTGAGAACTAGCAACGGCAACAATTGCGTCGCGCGTCAGCGCCGGTATAGTCAGATGCATTCACGTTCTTGTTCCTAGTTCAAAGTGTTGAAAGATTTTTGCAAAACATGGTACGTAATGCTAATTAATTAGCCAGATTAGTTTATCTTCAGATAATTTTTGATACAAACTTTACGTTAATAACACAGAAAGCTTTTGATAACTCATTAACGATTTGATCACTCACTAACGATTTGAAGCGCATACAATATTTTTTGGGAATCTTGAAGTTCAAGAAGAAATTCCTGCAGTTTTTCTTTATATCGAATAATGCCATGTACTCGTGTTCTAGAATTTGTTGTGAAGTGACTAGAATATATGGTGACTTTTAGATATTCAAAATACTTCCACTCTTCATGTCTTTATCAATATTTATTAATATAATTATTCATCGCGTCGGCATCTCCCTGTGATTTTAAATAGACTGTCACGAGTATTGTTGAACATAAGATGGCATTACAAGAGGGTCATTTATGCGTCTTCGGGCCTTGGTCTACATCGGTGCTTCGGTTTTTAGTTGCACTGAGTGTACCAATAGCTCTCTCTTTCTCTCCGAAACAAAACAATGCAAAGCCGGGGACAAAATGTCACAAAAGAGACAGAATTGGAAAAGGGTAAGAAATGAACAAAATGAGGAAAGGAGAAAATTAGACAATGGGGATAATAGGACAAAAAGGCTCAAGGGCAAATTGTGACAAGGGGACAAAATGGGACAAGAGGACAAAATGTGACAAGTGACAATTGGTATGGAGGCAAAATGGAACAAGGGACAAAATGTGACAATGTGACATGAGGATTAAATGGAGCAAGGGGACAAAATGGGTCAATGGAAAAAAAAGAATCACAGGGACAAAGTGGAACAAGGGGACAAAACGGGAGAAGGCAAAAGAACAAATGGGTCTAATGGGACAAAAGGAGCAAATAGGACATGGGGACAAAAGGGACCAATAAGATAAAAAGAACAAGGGGGAAAAGGGATATATTTATTCTAGTATTTATGAGCACTGGTAAAATCTAAACCCGAAAATATGTTTAATAGACTCTCGAGCATTTTTGCGACCGTTGCTATGGACGTGCTCTTAAATCATTGTTTATATGGTTGGTTGCTAAGGAGCTAAGCGCGTGTTTACCGACGTAAATAACAAAAATAATATTTTAGTGTGTTTTAATAAAGTTAGAAAACTATTACAATCATCGAACATATTTATCCGCATCAACATCAGCAACAAGACTTCAATTTAGGAAATGGTAATACTGTTTGCTAATAATCTCATTTTTTCACAAGATTTAACTCACTTCAAATCCCTCCATAGCTTTCTTTACATCATATCTTAAGTGATCACATCCTTGGCATTGCATCCATACAGGCGAACCATAAAGTCTGTCGAAAAGGCAAGGTCAGAGTTCCTCTCGTCTGTGATCTGAAAATGTTTACCCGTGTACACCCTTTTCTAGATTGGGAGGGGCGGGAGAGGCGAAGGAGAGGGGAGTCAGGGGACGTTGCCTACGCCCGCAAGGGAGATTCCCAGGCGGGCAAGTGCTCGTGCGGGTGCAGTTTGATGCGCCTGGTGAGACGCCTATTAAATAATAACTCCCGAAATGCCTAAAGGACCGAACGGGTAGGAAATAAATTAAAGATAAAATATTCTCGTTAGAATAAATCAAGAAACTTTCTCAGTTGCCATGCGCATGGAGCGATTTATTCCTTCTGTGCAGTTATGAGAGAGTTCTAATGTGTAAATTGTATTTTGACTTTATTTGTGTTGTGAGAGATAAAAAGGATTGTCACATCTACTGTGCTAATAATGTCTGGGAACGTACATGTCTAGTTCCATAGGTCCAACGTCTGGTTCCATGCTCAGTTTTAACCTAACCTAACTTAATTTGTTACCATAGATGCGATGTTCAGCTGTTTGATCATCAATTTTTGCAGCGTCCGGGAGGAATATTTTCATCACGATTACGTGCAGAAAATGAAATGACCGTGTAAAATGCTAGGAATCATTTATCCATTTTCGATACCGAAACAGTATCGCGAAGAAATAAACGCCCCTTTTCTCTCCATTTTCTGTACAGAAAAAGGACAAAAAAGAGGACAGAATAAAATCTGATTTAGATTCGAGGTATAAGAATTCAATGCCTGCTTTCGAAGAATAATTGCAATCCACAATTTAAATATAATTTCTGAAATAGTGATAGGAGGATGCGCTAGAAGGTTACTTTGAAGCAAATAAGTATTGTATTATTTATTTTTCTTGTTACCTTGTTTCGCTGATAAATCCTTTACTATTTGTTGTGTTTCTAGAAATTGTCTTTTCATTTGTTCAATTTCATTTCTAAGAGAAGTGATTTCTTCATTGGGTACTTTCTCATTCAGTGAAGCATCTACTGCATCGGTCTCCAATACAGTATTTTTTACTTCTTCATTCTCTGAGCTGAAGTGAGATAAACACAAATTTCAACTATTGCTCTTGTAAGTGGCAGTTGAACGAATAAAAATCATGTTTTTAATGTCATTTTTGGCGTACACAAGTTCATCAGGGACGTCGAGTTGCTCCTCATTGTCCTCTTCAGAACTGAAATGCAAGGTTTGAATATTAGTTAAATGAATTACAATGTAGTTAACCAGTTAAAAAAATTAAGTTTTTTAATGTCATTTTTGGCGTACACAAGTTCATCGGGGACGTCGAGTTGCTTCTCATTGTCTTCATCTTCAGAACTGAAATGCAAGATGTGAATATTAGTTAAATGAATTCAAATACTTAAGAGCCAATGAAATTCGTTTACTTAATGCAACCTTTTTGGAAGAAAAATAATTATTAGCTTTTCAATGTCACAACATCCATTTTATGGCATGCAGTATGACATCTAGGTAAACAAAATTGGAGTACCTGTGAGTTGAAAATAACTGTCTTTTACTTTTTCGCAAACTATATACGTATAGAGACAGTTATGTCGTGCTGCAGCAAAGTACAGTGATTTTTCAACGGACAAATTGTTATAGTAGGTTTATGACTCCGGAAAAGCAGGTAATTTTTGTTTCCACAAGTATATGAGGTAAATTACGTTTAACACATGTAGTAAAAATGCATGTATTGTGCGTCCTCTCTTTGCAAAAAATTGTTTACGCCAAACTTCTGGCTGCCAAAAATTTGTTTACGGTGATCAGCGCTAGCGGCTAAAGCGAAAGAATTTTCACCACAATTGATATTTTCGGATCGATCAGGCTGAGTTGCAGCCCCTTGAATTTTAAACAAATACTTTAATTTTCTGGAGTACCTTACAAGAAGCCACAATATTTGCAAATTTTCTCAAAAATGTTTCAATATTTTTCTCAAATATTACAAAGTACACTTATAACTAGTAGTACTAAAACTACACGTACTTTCTCCCATGTATTTTTACGCAAAATTATGCGAATAGTACAAACATTTTCGATAAATTGTACGTGATCTTATTTCAAAATCTGTCGTTAAGGAAAATATTTTATTCGGCGGAACGTGGGCGGAGCAGGGGCGGAGCGGGGCCGGGGCGGGGGCGGAGCGGCAGCAGAGGGGCGGCGGAGCGATGGAGGAACGGGGCGAAGTGGGGCGGGGCGGAGCGGGTTGCGAAAAGGCGGTACTCTGCCAATTAGCGGATGTAAATGAGACAAAATTGAGGGAGGGGTCTATTTCTAGTTCTCACAGTTCACACACTGTTTCAATCTTTTTCTTTACAGACAGAATAAGAAAATGGGCAGTGTACTACATAATTTTAATATCAAAATATTAATAAGGATTCTCATACTTATTTTTACCTACCCATTTTCTTCGTCCTCTACATCCTCGCTTTCGTTCACTTCAACTTCTTCCATGATGGATACTTCTTAATCTACACTATTACCCTTGTTTCCGCAAATATCGTCTGAAACCAGTAGGGCCACAGCAATGTTTTTCTTAAACGTTGAGCATACGGGTTACCTTAAGAGGATAAAATGATAATGTCATCAATTTGTTCACCATACCAACGCACAAAACATAATCTCTAAATATACATATGTCATTTTCGCAGTCATACAGTAAAAAAATAAAAAGAAACAAATATTTTCAATGTAAGCAATACAAATACGCTTATTCAAAAATTAATGCCAACAGTTAGTGAAGAGCGTCTATGTTTAAAGAACCATATTCTTATGTCTTCACGTAAATAACCCATAGACAACGTTTGCTTCGTAGACATCGAGACATAGTAATCTATCATATGGGACAGCGGCAAATCTACGAGAGCCATGCTCCGCCAAAGACACATAATGCTTTTCTAATTATACTCAATTTAATGAAAACATTTAGTACCACATATTGATTGGATCACATCCAAATGAGTACTACCGTTATTAATAAACATCTTTTAAATATCAAGTTAACATTATTTACGTATTTTCTTCAAAACTATGTATGGGACACTTGAGAGGTTAAGAGCTTAGTAAAACATTAGCAAATGATATACAATTATCATCAGTTAATAACATAATGCGCAGAACATAAATAAAATTTATACAATAACGATATTAAGATAAATGATACAAAAAATACATATATTTCAAGTAAAGGACGAGTTCAGAATTAAATAGTTCATGATTTAATAAAATTAGTAGTACATTACTACAACGTACTTTTTTTATTCGCCGAATCAAAGTTTCTATAGGCAATGATTTCTTTAACAAAACTTATTTTTCTCCTTTCACAATTGTTGCTCTATTAGATTTTCATAATCGTATTTCAAGTAATGATTTTTCTATCATTTTTGAATAATTGACAGTTTATTACGACTTGTGTGACGTATTGGAACTAGTGATCACACTTGAGAAGCGGCTAAAACATAATGTTTGTACACGAGACAGTTTGGAATGTTCAGATCTTAACCTTGTAATGACTACCAGTTCTTTTCGAGTAAAGCTTTTGAATGCTCTTATTGACATAGAACTGGAGGCGACTACGTAGTTCACCGACCTTTGTATATTTTCGTGAGTTGTACAAGATATTTTGGATTTCATTATATAAACGATTCCACAAGTCTTTTAATGCATTAATGTATTAAACCTGTGTCTGTTGCAAAGGTTCTTCATCAAGAGAAGTATAGCATTTTGTTTGTCTTACTGAATAGGAAATAAATTTTTAACTATTACATTTAATTATTATTTCGTATGCAATACGTTCGGTTATTTTGTGTGAAATATTAAATGGTATACGCAGATTACAATGTCTACGTAGTCGACATGTAAAAAGAGTATTTAGAGAACGCATTGAAAACACGTGTAGACGTTATGTTCTTGTGTAAGGCACAACTCTGCTTATAATGGAAGCATGACAAAATGATGATATGCGCCGAAATATGTTGCAAAACTAGGACAAACCTTTCTCAAAGACGAAACAAAAAATCACTTACTCGAAACATTCTTCATAGACATCGCAATTTTCTTATTATGTAACAAAATGAAACGTAAGTAAACGTTCTTTTAAAAAACATTTTTCACTCCCACATTTAGAAAAATAATAAATGTTAATATATCATCAAAAAAATAAATATCTCTCTACTTAGAGCAAAAAAATTAAAAAATGAAGATCACAACCAGAGAAAACAGCTGTTAAACATTATACAATCGTGCTGGCGTTGCATGCAAATTTTTTTTATATCTTGACGATTTCGTGATAAAAATACAAAGTGCATTATTTTTTTAAAAATAATTTATTTATCCTTGTTCGAATATACATTTTCTTTCAAGGAGTTGAATAAACTATGATAACAATTAAAGCTTATGAGGGAAAATTTACAGAAGTAACCTCTGAACATTCTACTATAACACGTATTACTCGCGCAACGTTTCTTGAACGATGACCTTGCTTCCCCCTCTCTTGCACAATAAACAGTTCACGAAGAAAGCTCTCAGAGTGCACTAATGACAACATTCTAAACACATCTTCACTGGCGCGAAATAGAAATAATTTTCTTTTGAAGGCGAGAACTTCAATCTGTTATTTTCTCAAAAAAATCTAAATAAATGACCGAAGCAGGTAAAGATTTATCACAGAAGATACCTCGAACTCCTGAGAAAGTTAGAACGCAAATTAAAATCTAGTGGTTGATTACGTAACTAACCACTCTACCCGCATTTTTTCAATCCATCGTTCAAGAAAAGTTGTAATGCAGTAATAGATAGCAGTACGTTCCAAAGTAATAATACATTTTACTTTGGATTACGTAACTAATATCCCCACTCTACCCGCATTTCTTCAGTCCATCGTTGAAGAAAAGTTGCGCGAGTAATAGTATGTTTGCATGATTATAAATTGTAGCACATTATAATACATTTTCACAATTAATGAATATTATAGTTAATTTTTAAGAAGAAAAAATGAGATAATTATGGAGGTTGTAATAAGTTTTTAGCAAAACGTGACCGAGTAGTGTGAAAAATGTGAACTTTTTATAAAAATACCCCTACTTATCCCCGAATAATTAATGGTGAAGCAATTCTTTGGCTTTCTTCGAATAAAGCGGAAACATATTAAGGACTACAATTAGACACCAAATTAACTTGAAAAACACATATATCTGCCACAGCTCACAAAACTAATATAAACATTTTAAAATTATATCACTTTCTGAACAAAATCTCCAGGTTATCTACAGAAGCAGCATTATCTATATTTAAATACATTATTCGTCCTTCCTTAACATACGCCTGCCATATTTGAGATATGTAATTTTCAACAGTTAGATTAGGTATTTAAGAAATGTATTAAAAGCTCCTTAGTTTATTTGAAATAATCTAATTTTAGAACTGGCGTTTTTCCTTTAAGAACCTGGATTAATCTTCTCACCACAAAATTTTTCTGCAGTCTCTCTGCTTGCCGCTCTTACAATATCTTTAATCTTGGCAAATAAGTTAACCGTTTCCTTTTTGAGGGCTCTTTATATGAAGCTCCAAAATACTTTCAACATTTTCTCAAAAATGGCCGCTAATATTTTGTTTAAACTTTGTTCTCGGTTAGTATAAAGATCGCTTAAGAGAATGGTACAGGTTTCATTTTCCTTGAATCTTTGATTTTTCGAAAATTGCAAAAATTCACATTTTTGTGGGCGTCTTCCAATGGCAATATTGATGATAAAGGATGTTTTCCTAAATGAAGTATATTCTTTACAAGAGTATCTTAAAATAAGGTCAGGTATAATGTTGCGAAAATATGCGCAATTTTCTCGTAATTATGCGAGAAAAATATATTAAAATTTTAAAAACTTTTTTGTCTTACAAACGGCTCCAATTTTTTTCTTTAAAGTTTCTCTTCGTGTTATCAGAGCGAAAAATTTGCACAATAATATGGCATTGGTCCTATGTTTATTAAGAAATTTAGAAGTTTGAAACGTATTAGAATTTTTCTAACTTCTTTTACTTCTCTAATACTGAAGCTAAATAGTTCTTACATGAAGCAATATATTCCTGAATATTAGATATTAAAATCATTTCATACACATTTTATAAACATGTTTTTGCGTAATTTTGAATTATAGAGTGCAATGATCAATATATTTCGAACCTGTACTACACATTCAATATTGACGTTAGAGATTCCTTCAACGTTACGTTTTGCCCTGTTTTCGATTTTTAAATCGTATTCTAAACGTTTGTATCGAAATATGAGTGATTATCGGATTTTTATAGAATTTTATTAAGTGTACCTGCCCTTTGTTTTATCTTGCAACAATGACTGGGGGCATCTGCTCTTGGTTTGGGTATTTGGCATCGCATGGAATACCTTCGACATGCTTTTCTCTTTTAGCGAACTCAGGGTTGTCGCGTATCCTAAGATCTCGGGGTGGGAGAATGCAGTTATTTTAGTTGGTAGAAAGAGAAAACACTTATTCTCTCCTTGGGCAGTCATTTATGGCCTTAAAAACTCACGTTTAGGAAAGAAGAACCGCTTAGGAAATGTTAACGAAGGATCAACGTGTCTTCTTGGTGGAAATTTTCTTCGGCACTAATTATCTTTAAAAGTGACAGGAAATGTTTTTTAAAATATATCTGGGAATGCCAGCTTTCAGCAACTTGACAATTTGTAGATTAATCCAGCGTTTCAGAGATACGTTAAAGTCTATAAAAACCCGTAATTCTTGGAAAGTCAGGGTTTCTCGTGCCACCTAATTTGGTGCGCCGCGGGCCGGATTATCGGACCATTTTTCAAGGAGACAATTACTTCCGAAAAGCATAAAGATATTATTGAAAACGTTGTACTCTTTTACAAGAATAAGAAATGCCGGTTTCAGCAGACGATACCCCATTCGCACAGCGCACATAAATATGCTTTTTAACGGCATTTTTCAGAAAATGAATTGTTTCACAAGGTATGTGGCCATCACGTTCAAAGAATCTTCCTTCTCTGAACTTTTTTCGGTGGGGGTGTTCTTAAGAGTAAAATGTATGCTAATAAACCATTTTCCCCTCAAGATATACATGAGAAGGTCTATTTGTCAAATTGAAGAAGTTACTCATGTGTAGCAGTATCTTTACTGAAAAGAGTAAACGCCTATCTCTTGGCAAATGGTGATCAATTTGAGCATTTTCTCAAAGACAAGTTTACGTCCTTTTAAGGATATATTCTATTATTTGTCTTGTCGGTTCTTTTGAATGGAGGCAAAGGTATTCGATTGTCAAATTACCAAAACAAGATGTGTAGATATTTGTACAGAGAGATTCTGCCTCCATCTCTGTTCAAGGAACTACAGTTTCCCGTTACTTTGTGTTTTTCAATGACAATCAATACATCACTAGGAGAGACTTTTTAGTACGCCTAGACTAACATAAAAGCTGTTTTAGTCATGGTCAGCTTTAGGCAGCATGCTCTCGAGTGACTGATTCCACAAAAGATTTGTTCCTTTCTCCTAAATATAAAACCAAAAATATAGCTTGTAAAGAAGCTTTACTGTAGAATTCATTGCAAAATTAATGTAAATATTCAAATAACTAAATATTTTACACTTCATTTTCACTCTTTTAAAATTACCTGTCTAAATATGCAAACGAAGTTGCGGCAAGTTTTAATTTTCATGTAACAATGTATTATCATTTTTAAATTAAGGTATTATTGAAGTGAATAATATTTAAAAATCCATTCTATTTATTATTAGATAATGAATAGTGAAGTGTAAATAAATAAAACAAAAAGAAATTTATTCGTGAGGAATAAATAATAAATGTACATATTAATTAAAAGTCCTTTTATTTTCTTCTTTATAATACCACTATTAATGTGAAAAATGCCAACATGAAATGAAACATCGAAAACATGTGTCTAAATCTTCCGCGGTCTCAGGCAGCAGAAGTTCGAAGGCATGTTACCACTCGATTAAAGTGAATGGCTGTTCATTATATAACTACAAACATTCTGTAAAGGAACGAGATATTGAACGCCAAATATAACGTGACCTGCAAATGAACACACGTTGGGCGTAACGTAACGAATTCGTTAACACTAGTGATGTAGCTTAAGAGATAGGATTCTCGTTTCGGGGGGCACCGAGTGCGATACACAAACCTGCTTCTTTGGGTGGGAATCTCAGGTGTAGTAGTTCTGAGTCGGGGGAAAATGCAAGATTTCTACTGGTTGTATCTTCAAGGATATATCACAATTTTCGTTTTAAAGCAACTCACGAAAGTGACGGATGCGGTTTCATTCAAACAAATGAACTGGATAAAAAATACCAGGGCTGATGAATTATGTATATATGAGATGAGTTCTCCAGTGAATGTGAGAATCTGTTGAAGGTCAAGACGCGTAATTAATTGCATTTATCTCGGCCGGTGATTACGCTTATCCGACAAATGCACACCGACAAGAGTTTGGCATTCCTCAGTTGGGTGCAATCGCCTGGTAGGTGCACCATGGCGAATAAATTGGCGAGACCCCATTTTCCGTGATTGTTGAAATGTGGGTGCCTCGCTTACGCAGAGGAAGGTCACATGCCACCTACTCGCGTTGTTACGACAAATATCACGATATGATGCCGTTTAACGATACGATGCCGATATGATGCCGTCAGTAGATCTGGTTGATAGAATATCACTGACGGAAGTTTGTTAAATTACTGACTGACGTGATTCCTCTGTAGGTTGTAATCAAAATTTCTCAAAATTCTGCCTGAAACACACACTGTAAGTTATGGCCGAAAAATCTTGTCGAGAGTCTTCGACGTTTATGGCCGAAATAAATTGCCATCGCCGTGTCCGAAGCTTCTCCGAGAAAAATTAGCCCTCCTCTCCTGCGCACTCTTCTGATCACGTGATTGTCGGATTGTCCAATTTTTTGATTATGGATGTTCGAGAAATTTTGGAAGTCTAACTAAAAATGATTGGCTTAAAGGGTTCTTCCCTCGGTTGACCTGATTTTCGAATTTATTCTTGGTGAAAATTGTTTCTTTTCAACCGTTTTAATGAATATCAATATCGGGGTATCACATGTGCGCACTGCTATGTGTAATTTATTATACATCATACAAGGGATTAGGAACACTCGAAGCTTTGCTTTCGTAACACGCTCAGAATACGATAATGCGTTGCTCCACGGTGAAACCAAATATGTGCCGCTTTGACGTGGATGAGCTACTGCGCACGTAAAGTTTCTTCTCTCACAATGTGATCTAAACAGATCTGAGTCTTCTTAAGGGCGAAGATGGGAAGTTTCCAACATGGATGCGTATGCGATATTGACGACCCCCACGCTTAACAGATGGGACCCTTGCGTGGTGCGCTAATTCAAGGTTCGGGGCGGGGGATGCGCGCGTCCGCAGTGACCGAGCATTAGCGCAACTCTTTGTAGTGTGTGTGTGTGTGTGTGTATATATATATATATATATATATATATATATATATATATATATATCGGTAAACAATATTTACAATTTTTAATTCACATTTTCAGAAATGAACTTGTACATAGCACTTTTTCTGAATTTTTAAACCTCCCTTATACCATTTGCATCGGAGAAAAAGTACAATCCGACATAAAACATTTACCTCGCAGTTTTCCATGTAGTGCATATGTATGTTTTTCTAACTTTTATACTCCTTTTGTGCGTTGTAATCGCTCAAGTCCAGTTAGTATATAATGTTCGTTGTAATGGCCACAAAGTGAAAATACTTTTCCAGCTTCCAAAATGCTAGTAGGACGTAAGTTAACCAAAACGACGTGAGCATATAGTATGATTGTCGATTCTGTTTATGTCTTCTCAAGTTTGAAAATGGTGAAATCAAGAAAGATGATGCATTAAATCCGCATCCTGTTAACATTGTATATTATGAAGGACCCACACACGCTCAGGATACGGCACATGTTCGCACGTCTTATGTTGAACCGAATCTCGTACATGCTCGTACAATACTCCTCCTTCTTTGTTGTATTTTATAACAGCGGCTGTTTGACTGCGCGTCCTAGCCTCTCCCTTTGTGTTTGGGCAAGGGCGCGTCACTCCCTACCCTCTAAAATGACATTACTCGCGCCAAGGATGCCGGCACACCCCTTCACGAAACGAGTGACGAGCATCATCCCGATGAGAATCGGGAGACCACAGGTATGCTGAATTGCGATCAAATATTGATTGGGTTTACCCGGTCGTGTATGGAAACAGGCCGAACTTCCACTTCTCCCGAGCGTGTGTAAACAATGCAGATAGTCATTTAAAGGGTTTGAATTAAATTAGATCTACTATCATTTACACATAAAAGTATATTGATACTACAAAAAAATTTGTCACAACAATCTCAAGAACGGATCCAACAGGAGGAAAACGTGTTCTCCGTCTGGCCTTGCCGGTATACGCCTTCCAATTGATCCCACTTAAGATTCCCCCCTGATCTCTGACTATATTTTCAGAGACCATTGGAGAATGAGATTTACAAGGATAAGCAATCTAACGTACGACTCAAGATTGAGAATGAGGGCATAATGACAGGGTTGCCATCTGTCCCCCTCCTTTTTTTAAATTTACATGAAATGTCCTCCTTTTTGTCCTGTTGAATTGAAACAAATACTGGCATAATTTTAAAGTAATTTAATTCATTAAAGGGACTTCATGTCTTTATTATCTACATTTTTACACAAATAAATGGTCTGCATAATGTATCATAAGGTTTATTGTGATATAAAACTTATCTATGCTTATTGTTTGGTGGATAATGAAGGTGAGTGCGGGGGTGAAGGTACCCCATCGGACGCTTTAATTTTTAATGAAATAAAGTCTAATATGTTTTTTAAAGACTATTAATGGTTTGGAATTGTTATGCACATTGTCCGTGGAGTCGCACCGTGGAGTATAAAAATGAAAAATATCCTCTTTTTTAAGTAAAATGTCATCCATTGGGAATTTTTTTTTCTGGTAACCCTGATGAGGAACGAAGGATCGCTCGCAGTCTGCAGCCCATTGTACAGAGTGAGTGCTGCTTTGGCATTTGCTTGAAGTGATCGGAGAAACAATGGAAGTCATCGATCACAGTAGTTGATATTTCAACTCGAATCTGATAGGAGCCAAAAAAGTGAGCTGTTTATTAATGGGCTAATATTTTGTTATTGGACGTTTACAAAATATAAATATATGTAAAAATCACATGTTAAGATTTGGTAGAAAAATCACTTCTTCAATACGCCTTCCCCCGGGCAGTTCCTGAATACCCCTAAATATTTTCTATCAAATAATTCACTCTGCGTGGCACAGCACAAATCGTATGTTTAAAATCCATTAAATGGTTATCAAAAAATAATTTACGACATAAGTATCGCAAGACATTACAATACGAGATGGGAGAATTATCAAACGCAGCATTTAAGCCGCATATATTTAAAGTCAGTTATGGAACATTGACAGTGCTCTTGGCTGTTCGGGTTGCCGGGTTCGGGACGCCGCCGGAAAGCTGTGAAGCCAGCGTTTCCACCATCTTGTAGTGGTCTTTCTTAGGGCTGGGCTGAATGCGAACCTGCGTCACCCGGAATAGTGCCCTTGCGAGACTCAGGCCGCGGAAGCCTACGACTTCATCGTAGAACGTTAGACGCACTTCCAAAAATTCACGTTGTCTATAATTTTATTTAAATTTGACTTTTTAAACCTTAAAATTATTATAAAAACTGTGAATAAGAATACAAATTTTATCTTCCTTTAAATATACGACTTATAAAACAAAATTAGAAATTAATGTTTATCATAGGAAACATTAAAGTTCATTACGTTCTATTCGAAATTCAATTTTCTGCTGAGATACATCGTTAAAATGACAAAATGGTAAAAAGACATTTGTTGAAGATTTATCGCCATAGTATGAAAAAAATTCTACATAGTTTTGAAAGTATTATCATAATATCCCTAATTGGTCTTCGGCCTCATTCACTTATTACGCTTCATTTTTTACAGATTATTTCTATCTTGATGAAATTTTGTATCTGACTTTCAAAAGAAAAGAAAAGTTATTGCCTATTTTAGAAAAATGCTTTTCGCCATCTCTCTGCCTGACTCTTCAAAGTTCGATTGAACTGTGCACTCTCAGGTTGTCACGAATAACTCAAAACCTGTGCGGAAATTACTCCAAATTATTTGTTTCTAAAAACACGCATAAAATCATTATCAAATAACGTTTTGATTCATTTCAATTAGAATTTAGTAATTGATGGGTGAACTTGGTACTGGAAATTGGCAAAATGAACCTCTTCATAGCTACCAATAGCAACCAATAGTGTATGTTAGGAATGCTGATCGTAGCGAACACAATCATGTAGTGCTAGGCAGGACTGGGGTCGATGACGCAAGGCAGAGCTGAAAACGACGAGAATACACAGTAAATACAGTTTCTTTTCTCTATCAGGAGGCTTGTGAGAAATAAGTATACCGGCAACGTCGGGAACATCAGTAAGACGTCTGTTCTGTTGCAGATCATTTTTTGTTTTGTTTTTTTGTTTTGAATTGAAAAACTGCGACATAAGAAATACGATTTATAATTCCTATAAAATACATCAGAATTTTTGTGCAAATATCGTATATCATGATGAATACACTGCAGAAGGTACAGTAACGTGAATTAACTTTAGCTGATTATATTTTACTTCCTTATTTCTTGTTGGGTTTTGTTGGCTGAGAATGTCTCTTGGTATCGCCCTTATCTGCCTTCCCGGAAGTGTCTTGTACTGGTTGGCATCGCTCAGGGGAGAGCTGAACCGCTTCTAATCCTGTTCCTTGACAAGTCACAAAGTGCCCCACTCTTGTGACTCTTTGATATGGCGTTGTCGTTGTGTGACTGCCTCCACAATAACGATTGCACAGATGATCCCTGCAAATTTAAATACGAAAATAACGAAAAATGTCTAATAACATTTTTACCTGGATAAATACATAAAACATGAAAATATAGAACATGCGTCTCGCCAGACCTTTTTGGCTTTGCCCTTGTACGTTGTGATGGCAAAAACAATGTTTAACTAAAAAATCGATATTAACGACAGAGACATCGATATATTAACATCAATCTTTTGTTTTTCGAAGTTTTCTTCACATCGATATATTTTTCCAGAAACATCCATTTTCATTGTGAATTACTCAAAATTAACGATAATGACACTACCACTGTCCTCAATCATTAAACATCCCAAAACCGTTTACTATTCGCATTAATGCTCCAGGTTAGGGGATTTAATTTGGTTGTTTATTCCCTTCTATAAGTGTATTGGGGGAGAGATTAATTTATGGTTATTTTAGGGGGGTTGTTCAGAATGTTTCACTTCATTATAATTTAAAAAAATATCTATTACGTTTCTTGTCAAAAGTAAATGATTTATGGAACTGAATAAAGTAGATCAATTTCATCTGTAGGTAGCTTATATTGCGAATAATACTTCTGTCGACTTGACAGCTGGGAGTAGGGGAGAATGATGTTGCAACCTACTCCGGCGCACAGTCACTTGGTCGTTCTTGCGTCAAATCAGCTGTTGAGGCGTACACCTCTCACGAACTGTATTTGTGGTAGAAATGTAATAATGACACTAGTACTGTTATACAAATTTGTCGCAGTCCCATACACTTATCCCGCCAATAACAAGGAATTACGGATAGTTTTGCGTAACACGCAAAGTAGATGAAAAGTAAGTACAGCGAGACGCGTTTTTAGACGATACATAGTAGTATGAAAGATTTATAAGAGATACGTATCTAAAGGAGACATTCTTGGTTTGAGTACATACTTTTCACGGAACTTTCACAATTAGAATCAATTGCAGTACTTTTTAAAGTTACTGACTTTTCCTGTAATTCACGTACGTTTTCAAGGATGTGTCCAACCGAATGCATTAGCATAAAGAAAAAAAATAGAAACGTCCTTTAAGGTGGATGTACAAATACATTGTGTCATAAGTATATGAGACTTAAGTTTTATCACTATATATACAGACACCGAACCGCACAAGACGCATAACCAAACAAGTAATGGCGCTCGGCGCTCTTCAATTTTCAGTTGCTTCGCACTATGAGATTTCATTTTTTTTCTGATTGGTTAACGTAATTTCTCTCCACTGTCAACCGGGAGTTGCCAAATAGGCAGGAGTATTATTCGCAGTACGATGGGCAGAGGTAAAGAAGAAACTAATCGTTTAAAATACAAATTTTACCAACACCGAACCACATCTGACTCATGGAAACTATACTCTTGCCCAAACCATGCTACTGTAAACCCGAAGCTACAATTGCTACACTCTACTATAAAAGTTTCACGGGGGTGCCACATGTTCCCCATATGAGTGAAGTATTCACTATTTAGATTAATGAGTTATGTCTTTATATAATGAAAACAGAAGATGTAAATATATCTCAATAAAATAAAATTATTTTAGGAGGGGAAAAAGTAATGTTCTAGGGTAGGTTAAGAATCACGATTAGAGCAGACTTTGTGCACTCAAGAATCGGCTCGAAATCTTATTAATATTATTTCAAATATGTGCATCATCTCGTTTTTTCGTGTATTTAGCATCACGAAAATGTTTTGATTGACGAACTGACTAAATGGAGGTTGGGTCAGTTTGAAGCAAGCGGTGCATTTTTTAAACTTTCAGTACAGGTATATGCAGTGGTTTATTTATACACTTTTGGGTCCCGCAACGCGCCATAAAATTAATGATTAATTTAATAGCAATATTTATAAATTTATAATAATTTATTAATTATTCACGAGGTATCGGAACGTCGTTCCGTCGCCTTCCGGCTGAATGTTGTGAGATGTTGTGAGAATTATTTAAACAGCGTAAATTTCTAATTATGATTAAGATTCTATGATTGAGTTCGCATTGTGAATAAGGTCTTATAGTGCAATCGAGAAGTCATTTGACCTTCCAAAAGGGGAGCTAGAACATTTTTTTAATTTATTTTGGTATTAGTAAAATATCGTAAGTTTTCCGACTCGATATACTTTGGTTTTGGTGGCGACACAACACGAAATTTTCGTTGTTTTTTTTCGAATAAATTTGTAATGTGTGATCTTGGTGTAAAAGTGGTAAATGTAAAATTTTAAAGTCATAAAATGTTCTGCAAATTTGCTTCATAAATTATTTTTCTTAATAAAATAAGACAGCCACGAGGATCTGAAACCACTAAATTTTCCTTTTTATTCCGATTTTGCCCTCAATTATTTTTGGATTTCTGAAGAAATTATAATAAAAAGCAATTAAAAACTTATTTTTTAATAATTACTGAGATTAATATAATGGGTAGCAGAAAGGAGGAAAATCATAAAGTATAAAAGCTTAAACAAATGTCTGAAGCAAATCTTGGAGTCAGTTTGCTATATTTTTTACTGAAAGCCATCTTACAAGGATACTTTATTTCCTTTTTTTTGCATTTCCTTAACGTGATTGTATTAGAACTATACAAATTTCTCAAAATATTGTTACACATTTGCATCTAATTTTCGACATTTGAATTTAAAATTACATGGATGTATTTATACAGATTCACCTATTACAAAGTAACCAATCTAGAACAATGCTCACCTTTTTCCTATAGACGTTTTTCCTTCTACAGTCCTTGTTTTAGATTTCTGTTCATTAATCAGTGCTTCTTCCAAACGAACCAAATTTTTTGGAGGAAACCTGCGAGAAACAATTATTATGAGTGTAGAATTTTTAGAGAGCAACAAATGTAGATTAAGCAAGATTGACTTTGTTCATGTTTACATTTTTATGCTACACATAAGACCAACTAAAACTACATTTTGGTTAATCAATAATGACATTTTTTAATGAAATTACCTTTGGGGTTCAAGAACCAAGAGTCCAAGTACCAAAGGAAATGCCAAGTATTACTAAAAATCTTTGTGATTAGATAGAGTAAAATAAAAACTTACTTTTTGTGTTCTTTTCTTATCATATCCAATTCATATGTTAAGAATGGTTTCATACTTCGATGAGGAGGTAACGCTGGAGGAATAGGAACATTTCCTTCAAGTTCAGTTTTCATCACAGCATCAACATCACATGATATGCAGTTGACATCTCTGTAAAAAAATGTTTAAACTTTCAGTTAGCAATGACTCCAATGAGCAGATATATTAAAAAAATTAAATAATTAGGATTTCAAAAGGCATACTATGTACTACAACACAAATTCAGAAACTATTTCTAATGTTTGCACTTACGTAAATAGTTTCTTTTTTGTGCCTGCTGCTTCTGCTTGCTTCCTTACTTTTGCTAAATTCTTCAATCTTTCGTGTAACATTTTAAGTTTCTTATTCACGAATTCTTTCAGAGGACCCATTTCCTGCCTATCGAGTTTATTTCCAATTTCATTTTGAATTTCATCGAGAGCCTGTTGCCAAAGTGCCTCCTAAACATTCAAAGAAGGGTTTGAAATTCTCTCTCAAGAAGGATATTTAAGTACTTCAAAATAGGTTCTACATTTATTTACAAACAAATAAAAATATATCTAAAACAGTTCCATTTACTTGTTGTGTAAGCTTTGTCACAGCGTCTTCCAAACCTCTGGACAAGTCTTCTAATGCGCTATCAAATTGGTCATGAGACACTTTCCTGTTGACCGCAATTTGGTCAGCCTTGTCAAGCAATGCTTCATCTAGCTCTTCCCGATCTGCTTTGATGTTCCTCAGTGTTTCAAGTTGTACTGCAAGAGACTAAAATAATTTTTGAATTATATTAGTATCTTTACTTTTCAGTTCAATTTCTCTTAAATATATTTAAATAACCATTCGGAAACATGTTTAAATACATTTTAAATAATATTCAAAGGAATAACTTTCATGTACATTCAAATTTCTTTCATTAATTTTGCATTGAAATCGATTCTCCATTTTGGGGCAATTTCTCTACTCATAGGGCGTTTGGCATGTGTCTTTTTGAATAGATCACTTGCCTAAAACTGTGCGATTTTTAATTTGTTCCGTTTTCATTAATTTATTTTCCAGTAGTTGCCACTGAAAATTGCAAAATGTTGATAGTGGTCAGAAATGCGACTAAAAAATGGCCAATAAAATTCTTCCCACTAAATTGCTAAAGGTAACGTGTTACATTAACAAGAGGTTTCCAAATGATTATTTAAGGATAAATTAAGGGAAAGGAAGTACATTCTCTTCGTTCTAATAGTAAACACTAGAAGGCATAAACATCACATCCTGCAAGTTTTGAAGGATGTGAAACTTTTTTTTTTAAATTGTCCTTGAAGCAACCCCTATTGACTCAGTACTGTTGCTGTCTACTGTACTGCCGTCTACTGCAGCACTGATATGGTATATAACGATATAATCGTCGATAGCGTTGTCCCATTTCCTTACCCTTGTTTGTAAAAAAAGCACTGACATCACCAAATTTTTGTCACATTTGTTTTCATAATAAAAATAAAAATTACAAATTTAAGTTTTGATTATATAAATTGATTGCACAAATAAAATGTTTTATTTGCATTAAATGACTCAAAACTGTGGGTTGATTGATTAATGTTGATGTACCAGAGCACGCCAAATACTTTGTTCACTAGTCCCTTCACTTAATGGGGTGAATATTTTATCCTGGAATGTGGTGCTTATTCCTACCCCGGTAGATGGCGAGATACGGCGTGACCTACACGTCAGCTTGATGATGAAGGCATTTTCCTCAGCGCGGTACCGCCATAGACGGGACAAGCTCTAAGCTCCAGACAAATCTCCTGACATGGGTACTGCATACACGTGTGTGTGTATAAGAGGAGAGGATGGCGGGATATAAGTAGACAAACCTCGCGTGCGGTCCGTGGCCCGTTTGTTAGGGTACTGCTCTAGCATTCGCCCGGTTTTGATCGGAGGTACCACGGAAAACTAGCGATCAGAGCAGCCTCTAGAATTATGTTCCAAACTGAAGGGGAACATTTAAAGTGAAGGTAGACAGATCGGACAAATCTTTGAGATGGAAATGGCCCAACATGTGAAAAAATGTTGCAAAATTTCTCTTCTCAAGTAGATTTTTCTTCTTGATTCTATCAAATCGTTAAGTAAGAAACTACGTCCAAAAAACTTGAAACACTTTGTTATGTAATTTCTATTGATAGAATTCGCAAAAGATAATTATGTCAAAAGGACAATAATAAACCTAGAGGTGGTTCAAAAGCACATACTTTCTCACGTGTTTGGGAACGGTAACGGAATATTTAATATTGGAATTTCTATCGTATTAACACTTCAGCTATCACAAGTCCAGAGCAATTCAAACGAAGCGCCAAAGGTGCATAACTGCAATTATTTCAATACTCATTTCTTACTTCTACAAAAGAAAAAAACATGAATAAATATTAATTGTTACAGTATTTGCAGCACATTACATTAACAAGCAACGGCAATTTCACAATCTTGCCTTGATTACATCAAAGTGAGCTTCCAGATGTGATAAATAGCTCACTCGATTCATCTCGAAAAGACAAATAGTTTGGTACTATTTTCAAGTACTCATGCATGGAAACTAGTACTTACTTTCTTTTTATTGATTGAAAAGTGTTACTTTGCGGTGCGTAGTAACCACAAAAATGTCGTAATATAACACTGGTAGGACATGAATCTACATAGAAGAGTTCACCTTCCATATTAAGAATAATCCCAAGTGTGCATAGTTGTACATTTCCATTAATTCGTATTTAAAAAATATTTAGTTCGTTCAATATTTATTGCCTCTCCCCTTATAACGTCTGCGAAGTAGCAGTTTGAAATATGTGTCGATGTCTGTGTGAAAAACACTATAGTACAGTTTGCAGCCACCAAATGGTGTTGCTGCTTTACTTAGGTAGCTCATTGCAGGAGCAAATGTTTTGGCTTGCGTGAGCTGGTGGACATCGAAAATATGTGTAAGCAGACAAGTATGAGCAAAAGTGAACAGTGGTTTTTCTCTGGAGGAAAGAATCAACTGCTTCTGACACCCACAAGACGTTAGTAACCATATATGGGGAGTCCTGATAATCCGTCTTTCGTTGGGTATAGAGACGGCAGGGACTGTACTGAAAACAGCAAAAGAACCTGTCAGCACAGCAAAAACAATGTCCAACACGTCAATGACTTGATAATGACAAACAGACGAATCACGTTTGATGAATTAGAGAAGGCAGCAGGTCAACATGGGGACCCTCCACACAATCATTCATGAGGATTTGAAGATGGTGCGTGCACAATGGGTGTACCATTCCCTCGCCATTCCGCGGATACAGATGCATGTGGAGATGTGCCAACAGGCGGTTAAATAGAACAGTGCAGATCAAAGGAAATCATTTGGACGTCTGGTCGCCGTCGACGAGTCATGTTTTTTCCACCAGACCCCAGATCCTCTACATTTTCTTGTTCCTAACGACCACGCTCTATTTGACGGAATGAAGAAGGTCGGGGGTAAGAAGTTCACCTCCAATGATGAACTTCACGCAGTTGTTCAACAATGGCGCCGGCATACATTCAAAGAATGTCTTGTTACGCAAATACGGAAGCTACCTGAATGACGGTAAAACTTCATAGACATTGGTGAAGAATACCATTAATATAATCTGTATTCGTTCAGATTATACAAGTAAATTGGTGTAAACAAAAAGGTTCGTTGTCACATTTTGTAGGTTTTGAGTTAATAGCGGGAAACTTTATAAAATATAAATTCAACTTTTTATGTATAAACGTTCGTTGTCCGTCAACCCTGTGACGTCTGAAATGTGTTCTTCAACTATTAATGTTAAAAGAAATTATCGATGTTCATAAATTAGAACATTTTTGCTTGATCTTCAAAATTTGAAGCTCCATGCCATCGAAGGTTTTTATTTTCTTCGATTCATGTATTTTACATTCAGTAAATGATTCCTGTAAACACAAAATAATTGTTGCCCCAATCATTTCTGAATGCCTCAAAAATGCACGCAACTCGTACGGAAGTGTCTATTGCACTCATTTCAAAATGCCGGACTCTGCTCCTATCATCGCCTCATTCGTTAACATTTCATTCCAATACCAAACAATACCTGGCTGTAATAGTTACGAAAATAACTATAGCCGGATCCTTGTAGAATTCTGAAAGATTTCTAGGAAAAATCTACTTTCGGAAGATTTCAAGGCGCCTACAGTGGAGAAGCACTGAATAGTTGTAATGCCTGTAGGGCACAACATGAATTACGACTTATTTCAGAGCCTTAGCATGGACGAGTTAGGCAATGTTGTCTTAATATAATGAATTTGGGTAGTGTTAATACAAAATCTGTAAATGAGTCTCCACGCTAAGCTAGTTTTTTTAATAATTTACTTGTGATCTTAGTACTGTACAAAAACATACTTGCAACTGATTGGCTCTTTCATCCCTCTCTTCCATTAGTCTTGCAGAAGTATTTGATATTATTTCCATATCACACTGTATCATTTGAATCTTGTTGTAGAGTTCATTCATGCCAGAGAAGTCCTGTAAAATAAGTAAAATTTCTCTACATGAGGAACTAAAGTATGCTTGCGACAAGATGTATTTCAAGTTCCATATAAAGATATATTTGAATGTATTTTCATCCCATTTTATTTTCCAAATGTTACCAATACCAGAAAAGTTGTGCTATATTTTTAATACCAAAAACTATTTTTAACCTAACTGAACAAACTCACAGAACAGTAATGTGGATGAATGTGGATCTTGTATTTTTAGTTCTTTCACACATAAGACTCATGCTGGCCAATTCTGATCGGGAGACGTTAGAATTACTAATAATTGCTCCGAGAGTAACCTAGGCTAGATGTTATCGCTTCTGATTTCGAAAATAATTTTAATTTAGAGAATAATCCAAATATAGTTGCAGATTCCCCTCTAGCAGGCCGAGATTCTCTGTAACTAAACTCATTTGCCTGGTGGTCCGGAACGGTTTACATATTTAATATTATAACTAAAGGAAAAGATAATTTCTGCATGAAATAATTATTTAAATGAAAGAAATAAGTGATAAATAAAACCTCAATCTCGTATTTTAAATTTCATACAAACAAGATGATGGTTAAATTTCATAGAATATGATGGTTGGAAAACCTTTTTTATTTTTTGTTTGGTGAGCAATCGGTAGTATTTTTAGTGTGAGTTGACAAGGTTGCTGATTGAATCTTCGATTGAATAATACTAACATTCTATTTATATTTATTTTCATTCCATTGGTTTGTTTTTATATGGAAATTAACGCAATATGATCTCGACCAATAATTTGGTTATTCCAAATAAAAAGGTAATTTATATTACATTGATAAAATACGAATTGATACCATATGATTTTCGTAGAAAATAACAAATAACAGTACATTGATCTTATTCAATTTCAAAAGAGGGCAAATTCCACAATTTTAGAAGTGTTTTGATTGTACTAAAATAAACGACGGGAAGATATACGTACCTGAGCAAAACCTTCTGCACCAACAGCTCCAGCATTAACTCTTTCTACCAAGAGTCCAAGCTCTCGTTCAATGTCATTAGCCTGCTCTTGCACATTCTCAATTTGTTGTGTCGTTGCTGCTTGTATGTTGCGTATTTGTTCTGATAATTCTTCATTTTTGCCTTGCAGTTTATTAAACTTCGCGGGATCAACGAAATCGACCTTTTCTCCTTTTTCGAAATGGTCCCATCTGCCGCCACATAAGACATCCAGCTACACATGGAATGGAAAGTAATGTTAATATTCAACATAATGGAATGCAATGATAACAATGAAAATAAACACAAGTAAATAATAACTTCAAAAGAAAAGTTTAATAACTTACAGCATTTTTCACATTTTTCATATCGTGTAAACATTTACAATAAGCATCCAAAGGTGTACCACCTAGAATAAGAGAGCTGATGTTACTTTAAGCTGTATTACATAAGTTAAACATATTGGCCTTTCTACAGGTGGTAGCTTAACAGGGACGTGGAATGCGATAAAGCAGAGAGACAGAGAGAGAGAGAGACAGAGAGAGAGAGACAGAGAG